>CM073129.1:1137500-1497500 GCA_037039145.1 Fundulus diaphanus | reverse complement strand
AGGGTCGCGCAGCATCAACCTCCTCACTGGAGCAACACCAATTCAAAGGATTTTATTTTGTGCCTGGGAAAAACCTATAAGGAATAGTTTTAATGCTTAAGTACTCCAAAGGGAGTTGTTTAACTGTGCTGAATATTTCTAATGTGTTGTATTGTAAGTGAGTTTTGCTGTTTTGTCTGATGATAAACGGGCCTCGCCGATCGGCTGAGTTAGATTTCTATTCCATATTTCTTTCCTTTTCTCTCTTTCTCTCTCCCTTTTGGGCTTCTCGTGTTTTGTTGAAGCCTTTGGTTCAACTGGTTACCACTCTACATTCAAAACCCGCCTTCATGCTAGGCTAGTGAGTTAGCTGTGATCTCGGAGCTGCCATCTTACACACGGCACGCATGGTCAGAGGTCATACGTCATCAGGGCCGCCTCCTTACGCACCACACGCAAGGTCGGAGGTCATATATGGTTATATTCGCCATCTTGGGTGAGACACTGAGTACCTTGAGGCTGTTAGCCATAGGCTGAATTCACACTACCTGATTAGCTACCGTTAACCGAGTGCCAACTTGAAGTCAGACTAGAACGAGTTAGAAGCTAACCGTGCATGAACATTGCTAGCAGCTAGTTTTGCCAGAAGCGTTCCCCATCGTGGTTTCAGGTCTGTTTCAGTACACCAGCTTTGCTACCTCAGAGCTATTTAGCCCATGTTCTTTCAATGCTGTTACCTCAAAGTGCTGACATGTTGATTGTGATGGTTAGTGTTGATGTCGATGAGATTCCTAATCAACTGTGAATTGATTAAGAATTGCTACCTCTCAATTAATCCATTTTGATTGACTTTATTTTCATTTATTTTCTTTTTCATGTTCTGAGTAGTGAGTAGTCTTTTCTAGTGTTTTATTGAGCAGAATAATTGCTGTTACAGGGAATTATCAGTTGAATACATAACAACTAGCGAAATCGTAGGTGTTTGTGATTATTTTGAGTCAGAAATTGAACGGTCTCTAAGAGTTACCGAATTTTCTCTTTTTGAATTAATAACTGAATAAACTGAGACATTTTCATTGGCTTGTGGTGAAGGAGTAAGGATTAAAACTCCAATTGCAATTATAATTAAGGTTATCAATGTTTGCTGGACAAGTCTAACCAGTCAACAACTGGTTAAATAACGGTTTCCTGGTATAAATAAGTTCATAACTGCTAATTAATAAACCAATTGTTAGTGCTAATCATTACAGGCTCATAGCCCTTGATCACAACCATTTGAAAGAATTTTCGTTATACCTATCCTTTGATTTATAATTGGCAATTATAATTTAATAATAATCAAACAGTTGTAATTGCATAACAATGTACAGTTTCCTCCGAAATACTCCATATGAAAAAAAATCTAAAATAGCTTGAGCCTTAGATAATTATAAAGTTTTTACTTGTCTTGGCAAATAAAGAGCACTGAATATTTTACCAGCAGTAGATGACGTTTAGCACAACTGACCAGAATAAGTATCTGAAACATTGTGATTGTTTGAATTGTTGTTTAAATATGACAGAAATATATGAAGGTTCTTTTGTTCCAAAACGATTTGTGCATTGTAAGCAAGAATTTGAAGTTGTATAGGGAGTTAAATTCTACGTTTTGTATTTGTAGAATTTAAAAATAAAATCACAAGTACACATTTTTTTACACCTGTTCAAATTTTAAGTACAAGTACACAAATTGTGTTCTGTGAGTTGCACATCAAAAACCTCTTACATTCTACGTTTTGCTCCAAATGGTCCAGAACTATTGTTGCAAAACTATTTGTGCATTGTAACTTTGGTGTTTTGTAATTGTAGATTTTTCTTAATCTGTCACAAGTACAAAATAAAGTTACACCTCTTCAAATTCTTGAGTACAAGTACACAAATTGTGTTCTGTGAGTTGCACATCATAAATGTCTGTCATTCAGTTCTGCTATAGTTGATCTAAAACAAATGGTGCAAAACAACTCAAACGTGTATTAAAATCTTCAAAAAAAAAATTTTTATATATTTTTTTCCTTAACACAAATACAAATCAACGAGTACAACTGCACGAATCTGCTGCTGTGAGTCACAAATTAAACTTTACAAGTTACGCCTTCATTTTGACTTTTGACACAAATGTCTCACCGGTAAAAATGATCTGTGACTTGTGGGTAGTACCTTTGATCAAACAGCAGGGGGCACTGCCTGCTCGGTCAGTCTGTACCAACCGGAAATGGCCTACTGCCATGTTGCCTTCCAAGGACCCAGCACACATATGCCTTCGAAGAACGCAGTTCTCACTGTCATACAGTATATACCAGAGGTCACGGATTAGCGGACCACGGTCCGGATCCGGACCCAGCTGCTACCTAATCCGGACCCAACCTCATTTAAAACATTTATATATTACTGCATGTTGTCCAACGACAGTGTCTAACTCAGGGGTTAAAGTTCTCCGTCGCTGCGACGGATTTCCGTCATTTGGAAATTGAGCGCGAAAAAGTCCCGTTTAGACTTTTTATTCAAGGTTATAATCTGAAGCTGCTCTCAACCAATCAAACCTGGCAGAGCCGGGACATTAGCCAATCAGAATGAGAGCAGGGCGGGTCTTTCCAAAGCGGACATGGCCAGTCTGTGGTTTATCGGTGTTCATCATTTTAACCTTTGGGAGAGCATTTTAAACTGGCCACAGATGGTATGAATGAAAGTTGCGGTGGTCAAAGGTTTTCTTTGGATTTATGCAAACCAGCAGGTCAGAAAGTTCAGCAGCTGACAACAACTTCCCTCGGTAAGCGTCAATCTGCTCCGGCTGTTAATTAATGAATTATTTCCACCTGTGGCCATGTCAGCGTTTATTCCCTCGCTGATAAACGCGGCGACCAACCAGGAATCTCCTCGTGATTCGCTGTTATGTTTTATTTAAACACAAAGAAGAGTAACGCGCTAGCTCAGGCTAATTTAGCATGACCCTTGAAGAACAAGAGTCGGAATGTGAAACAATGTGCCGCATTTGACTGAGTTCGATTCGGAAAAAGTTAAAAAAATAAATAAACCTGAGCTGTTCTGAAGCAAAGAAGGCAGAGCTGTATCTGTTGTCGGTATGCAGCAGTGTACACCTGATGAGCAGCTGCGCTCCAGGGCACTAAATAAAATGACAAGGATTTTGATGCTTACAGATGGTTAAGAAAACTACATCAAAAAGATAAAACAAATAAACTGCAGCTACAACATGGACTGGAGAACGGGTTCTAACTGGGTGAGGCCAGAGAAAGGCGATTCTCAGAGAGTTTTTTATGAAGTGGAGCGCAGACACAGGGTTCATCCTGGACAGGTCTCCAGTCACTGGGCTAAAATATAACCATATTATTAAACTTCAAAAAAGTTAAATCATGCCTTTTTAGAAACTGTAATGATTAATTGGTGAACAATAACGGGCAAAGCAGAGATTGATTATTGTCATGTGCAATCTGTGTCAAATTAAAATGTATGATGTCATGATAGTGTTGGTGATGTGTCCTGCATTTCCAAGGCTGTGTTTGCCTTGTACGATCATAAAATTGGTTTATATTGAATGTGACAGGGAGCCAGTGGAGTTGATGTACAGGTGTGAAGTAGATGATGTAATGATGCAAGCTGCTTGAGGGTTTCTGGAGGACAGAGAGGAAAGGGAGCTGGGATTGTAAAGTGGACTGTGGACCAGTTTGTCAACAGTGTGAAGGAAGAACTTGATGCTGCATAGATGAAAGTTAACCAGATGATGATGTGGATGTGGAAAGTGATGGAGAGGCTGTCCAGGATGACGCAAAGGGTCTAAAGCTGAAAGGTGGCAGAGATACAGGAATTTTCAATGGATATTTTAAAAGTATCAGATTTAGTTGACTTTGCACACTAAGCAAGTGAGCCAACTAATGCAGCATGATGTCCACGGCCCGGAATATATGGGCTTGCGAGAAAATCTTTTCAGTCAAACATTATTTTTGCTTCAACCCCTGTGCTAACTTCACTTGTTAATATGGCAAAGCCCTCCGGAGCGTTCCCAAACATATCCGCTTGCTCATACATACGGAGAAAATAGCTGATTTAAAGGCGCAGAACGAATGAGCACCTTGATATGTGCTTGAGGTTGGCTTTGTTGCCAATCAAACCCAGGTTTAAAATCCTTGCAGGGCAGCCTAAAGCTCACTTCTATCATTAAGCCATAAAAAAGAAATTAAAAAAAGTTCAGGTGTTTTATAAAAGATGTGAAAGTCAAGAAATTGTCTATATACCAAACTGTGAAAGATTGTGGTTCTCTATTTCAAAAAGCACTTTGGATTTTAAAATAGAAAAACGTTCTATTTTTATGTTATTTTTTTGTTTAAAAAGTCAATGTATAAGGTGGATGCATAAACATTTTATTTCAGTGTTAAATACTGTTTAAAGTAACGGATTGTAATAAAAAATGTGTCCGGACCTTTACTGGTTGTTGATTTTCTTTATTCGGACCCCACTGATTTTTAATTAGTGACCCCTGGTATATACATTTAAATTTGTTTAAATATTTGATTTTCTCTGTACTTAACTGTGCACTCCCACAGTTCTGATCACGCAATGGATTTGTTTGTAATCTTTCGTGACCTGCAGTTCTTCATTGAAAAGGGGATATTTACCAAAGATGTGGATTTTTATTCACAAACAAATCGTTTTGGAACAAAATAACCTTCATAGAAATACTTTCGTCTTTCTCCTGCACTGAATAGCTGTCGACTGGAAAGCTAATTTATTTAATTAAAAGTTAAAACACAAAAGGTTTTCTCTTCCAGGTAAGATATGAATAGAACAGAACAACAAATGTAACAGGGCTTTCCATACATGCCAATGTGTCAGAGTGATATTTGGCCAATAAACTAAAGAGTGAAAAGATGGTTTAGGTGTTAAAAAGTTAATTTAGTTGGATTCACTTATAATACTCACCGAGAGCTCCATGAAGGTTCTGGAACAACCTGCATTTAGAGTCCAGAGTGATGTTTAAGGTTATCTGAAAATATATTTAAAAAGATTTGTTAAAAAGAATTCTCAGTGAATTGCTTAATTTTTTCCACTTATTCACATGTCTAAGTAAATATTCATTAATTTATTATTTTGCTGCAAAGTAAACCGTGCCTGAAAATCTGGCAAAGTTTGCCACCAAGTTACTGAAAACTTTTGACATAAAACGCGTGCAGGATGTGCTCACAAGACTCATTAACTGTAGCAGTGTTTCAGGAGCTCATTTGTGTCATTACAGTGAAAAATATCTTACTCTTTTAGCTGGATCTATGTAAATCTTTGTGAAGAAGAGCTGGTCACTGTCACTATCCCCTTGTGTCCAGTTAGCAATCATTTCTTTGATGCTGGGAATATAGCCAATGAAGCCTGGGGACAAAATAAAACCAACAGAAGTTACGCTTGACTTCACTTATTCCTCTACTGTCATGGTTGGGGTTAGGATAAACTGGCATTCAGATAAACTGGCATTGTATTTTTTACAAGCAAATACTGTAAGATGTGTGTTTGAGTGTGTTAGGTTCAGGTTGGCTCCTAATGAGGTCTGTAAGGCTGAGTTTTTACAGGCTGGTGAAATGCTGACTGTAGAACTTTGCACAGCCACTTCAGCAGTTTCTGTGCACACAACAAGCATGACTGCCTAAAGGTTATTCAGTTGTGTGCCAAAACAGTCCCTCCAGGATGTTACAACGTTTCTTTGTGATTGTTGCAGCCTAAAATACCTGATTTTGCGGCACCCTTTTCAAAAAATTGCTGTAAAAGCACAGTAATTTTCGCACTATAAGGCGCACTTAAAATCCTAAGATTTTCTTAGAAATTGATGGTGCACCTTATAATCCGGTTTCATTTGTTGCCACTTCAAATCATCAAAATTAAATGAAATAAACATTTGAATGCATCAGTATGTGTGCAATGAATAAATATAATGTACAAGTTACACCTTTTGAATGCAATTACTGAAATAAATCAAGTTTTTCAAAATATTCTAATTTACTGGCTTTTACCTGTATGTACTACTTTAGTAAGCAACGAAGCTGCTCCGCTCAATAGATATTGGGAGCATTACGGTACACCATAGACGTTATATACGTAGACGCAACGTCCGGCAGGTTCTGCCTATGCTGCGGATGCATCAGAGCGTCCGCCATGTTGAATGTGGCAAATCTGCTGTTAGTTACTTAAACAGTATGAGAGGGACTTTAATCTCAGAATATACTTTATATTCGTAATATTTTTATTTTTGTAATATTACACATTTTTTTCGTATCCCTTAGGCTTCATTCTTCTGACTTTATTCTCGTAAAGAATAAAAATAATTATAACAATCTAACCTGGCCCTATAACTCCAGGACTAAGATAGTTCCGCAAACTGTGACTATTCTGGAAATTTTCCCCCTTAATTGTCATAATATGATGTTTTTCTCATAATATTACCACTTTTGTATTTTTTTCACTTTATTCTCCAATGACTTTTTTCTCATATTAGTAATTTTATCTCTTTAATACTCCCCAAAAAAGTCTGTTGCTAATCTGTGACTATACCAGATCTTAAAAGGTTTTATGAAATAATGAAGACCACAATGTTTAGATTTAACCAATTGATTTTCATATTCATAACACATACACATATATATTTCTCTCTCTCTCACACACACACACACACACACACACACACACACACACACACACACACACACACACACACACACACACACACACACACACACATCTATAATCTGGAAATATACTTATATACTTATATATAAACACCTATTTATTTGGAATACTTCAAATCTATATATACACACATTATACACTCAAAACATCGATCAAAAGCCAATCTTTCTGTCAATCTCTATCAATTAATCTCTATATATTTTTTTACAAGTACATGTAAGCTCCATCTATATCTTTCTATCTGAATACTGAATACATATACACAGGGAACATAGACGTTCACTACTTTCTGCCACATACAATATGGCGGTGACGTCGACGTGCAAACCTGCGCCCAATGAGGCGTCTACCTATATATGTCTGTGCGGTACACTGTGTCACTACCTGATTGGACCCCTGAGCAGTCTACAAGACTGCCTGACAGAAATGTCAAAACTAGAAGTGCATTCATGTAAAGGCCACTGAGCTATATAATACACTGGAGTGCTGATTTTGCCGAAAAACTGAAGTCACTGGCCGCCATCTTGCTACTCCCTACTCTCACAGAATCCCATAGGATTTGGTTGCAACAACAAGCAGTTTTCTGGCTGAGTGAAAATATTTCACAGGTAATTCTACAGTCAGTGGATGTACTAACACTATTAACTACTAGGAAATTAGGTGCTGAAATATTTTACATGTTATTCATATTAAATATATATATATGTATATATAAGTATGTGTATATGTATATATGTATATATATGTATACACATATGTAAATATATGTTTTTGTACATTGTTATTTATATATTTATAAATGTTAAACATATTATTTAAATGAATAAAATGCAAAATATTTCAGCACATGACTTTCTCAGTACTTGATATTTTTAGAACATAACATAAAACTATATGGCATTTGACATTTTAAAAGTTTTAAGCTCCCCCTGAACATGAGAAAATCCTCGTTATTCGATGCTGTAGCGCACATATTCCTTAGTTACTGGGGGGAAATAGGGAGTACCAATATGGCGGCTGGTGGCTTCAAAGCGACTCGTTCAAACAGACGGTGATTAGCACTCCAGTGTATTATATAGCTCAGTGGTAAAGGCCCATACATTCGCGGGCATACTTCACTCCACTGAGGTCCACACTTACTCAAGGAAGACTGCGTGTACTCCGCGCATACAAGTATGTGCAGAGCTCAATTTTTACACTATAAACTTCTCGCCGGAAAGAAGTCTTTACATCAAACGATTTTATATGTGACACCAAGCATGATACACTGAGCTGCTCCAAGCAGGCAGTCACATGGACACAGCATCACAGTCCCTCTCTGTTCTCACTGACAGGTGTACGGTGGGAACCTGCTGGAAAAGAAACGGCTCTAGGTGCTCAGCTAGCTAATCACACATTTTACCAATCCTCCTTCTCTCTCAGGAGAGCTGTGTATGTGAAGGAGCGGAGTGATATTACACACTTGGGAAGACTATTTAGTGCACCTTATAATCCTGTGCGCCTTATATGTGGACAAAGACACAGATAGGTGTGCCTTATGGTCCGAACAATACAGCAGAACTTTTTTTCCAGCTTTATTTTTTTACCACAAAATCGTCTTACAAAAATGTTGAAATTGCTGCATGTAACTTTTCCAAAAGAGGGCTTTAACATGTTTATATTTAAAGTGCAAATAACATTTTCAAGTACCTTTATAAAATAATAATAATTATAGTAATAATAATAATAAAGAAATTTTCTTTATATAGCACCTTCCAACAAACCCTAGCATTGACCAAAGTGTTTTACAAAATAAAACAAATAAATACAGGTGTAACAAATAGCATCTTTGTTACAGATAAAATCAAGTCCTCATAAACTGTCAAAGTGCAAAAGAAAAATTAACATGAACTGTATACACAACATAAGTAAATCCTATTAAACTGAAATTGTTTTTGCAACAAATTACTTAATGTGCAGATACAAATTTTACAGAATTTGCATCTAAATTTTATGAAATTTATTCACATGTAACTGTGTTACTCCTTTCTTAGAACTTAAACCAGTGTTGTGCCAGTTCAGACGTGACTACTGCATTAATTCAGGACATTTCCCATGATGCAAGGTGGTCAAAATGGCCACCAACTCCCATCATGCAACTCGGCCCAAAATGGCCGCCGCCCCTAACGACGGACAGAGAGATAACGTTACTAGGGGGAAAGGTATTTATTGCGGCCGAGGACCGAATTCTGCCTTCTTTCTCTGGCCCACCGCCAACCTGAGAAGACATACAGCTGTACTCCGTGGGTTAATTACCCACACGCCACGTGCTCGAGTTTCTCGCTGGACCGAGATTTTTCGACGCAAACGTTATTCCCTGCTTTGCATAGTAGGAGGTCGACTCTAAAAGGTACTTTTAATTCCCTCTGATCAAATACTGGAAGCCGCCTTATCTCCCAGTGATCGAAAGAGGACTACGCTTTGCTGGGCCGAGCAAAAGCGACTGTTGAGCCTGGAGGAAGAGACGAAAGAGCCTCCTCGCCCGCCCCTGCTGCTGCCTGCTCAGGTGCGCCGCGTGATCCGGAGCGCTCCGGATCGCTCCGGATCGAAGCCGGGACTTTCATTCGGGACCACCTCAAAGTAACGGGGTTCTCCCCTTTTATTTCTTTTCCATCCATAGGATGTTTAGAAGTGCCTGGGCAGACGTTAGAACTTTGTAGGTGTAGGTTAAGGCTTTTATTCCACGACGAAGTTGGAATTATTTTGCTGAATATTTTCTTTGTATGTGCATGCATTCGTGAAAGTGACTTGGCTGTTGTTTGATTTTGTGGTTCGTGGAGACTCCGCCGTGAGTCGATTATTCAACTTTTCCATCCTTTTTCCCTCTCTTTGTTCCATCTTTGCTTTGCTTATCAGCTGGTGCAATCTTTTTGTCCGAGCTCATTTCGCGGTCTCCGTTTAAACTCCCCAGTTAGCCACGCCCTTTCGAAGCGAGGTATTACCCCATCAGCGTAAGCGTGGTTACGTCATTAGGACCTTCCCCACGCATCACGCAAATTAGTAGATCATACGTCATCATAGTCGCCATCTTGGGAGGGTGTCGGATGACTGGACTGTAGGTAGCTTAGCTGATAGCTTTGTAAGACATCAAAGCGTCCGGTGGGACTCTCAAAGCATTCTGTCCCTCAATGCTGCGACGTCAAATGCCGACGTCTCTGAGTGTGGTTTAAACAACCGTGAGCTGAACTAAGATTTGCTACCTCTCATTTTAATCCATTTGTTTTCTTTTGTTTTTTTGTTTCTGTTTGTTTTGTTTGTTTCTTTTATTTCCACATATATTTTGCATGTTCAGTTAGTAGTGAGTAAGATTTCCAAAGTCGTTGAATCAGAGGATTACTGTAACAGGGAATTGCTTTTGGTTCAATAAAAACACCACTGCGGAATAGAATTTGTTTTGTGTTCAGTCTAATTCACAGTTGTATGGTTATTCAGAAATCAGAGCTAACCTCCTTTGGAGTTAACATCTGACATTAATACAGAGACAATATCATTGGATGGTGATAAGGAATAAGGATTTAAACTCTAATTACAGTTACATTGGGGTTCTCACAGCTGCTGGATAAACCTCGTCGGTTAGAAGTCCGACCGGATCATTTATTCCAGCATAAATGAGTTCATAACAGCAAATTAACTAATGCATTAGTGGTATAAATACTTACAAGCTTATAGCTAACATCACCACCATTTGAACTATATTTTGTTATAGCGGAATTTTGAGTTGAATGATTTATTATTTAAATTATAATACCAAATTATAATTAATAATAATAATAATAAGCATATTCACACAGCTTCTGGCATAACATTTAATTGGCGTCTGCCTGGGTGGGCGGAGTCTACTTATTGGCGTTCCTTTAGACTAAACTGAATAACCAGCAACTTATGAATTTAATGAACATAATCTACATTCCAGCATTTTGACTGCTCACCTTGCCAAAAGGGCTATTCAGTCATAATTGATTAAGGAAGTACTCCTACTAAATATGTACGTGTTTGTGGTGGTTTGAGGTTGTTAACCTGAGGTTTGAATATTGATTTCTAAACCTGGAGTTAGTTAGACTGAACTGACTAGAACGTACAGCGCCTCCAGCGTCTGCTACTGATCAGTCATCTTCTGTGTCGTGTTCTGCTTTGAAAAGAGAGACCTTGCCTTCATCTGGTGGACGTTGTGTGTAATTGCATCATAATTGTTTTGATGAGGGAAACGATTCCCCATCTGCTGGACCTTGTGTGTAATTACAGCTCAGTCTTCCCAAAAGTGAAGGGCATCCTGTCTCCATCTGGTGGCCAGGATAGGTAGTTGCAGTCACGGTTAAAATTTCAGGTGAAAGCACTCGGCTTCCCTGAATGGATATTTGAAAGTCAGTTTCGTAAAACTTTCTTTATGGTTACTCCTTTTAATAACTTTTGTCAACTTATTATAATTTTTTTTTATTCCTTTTGAATTTTCTCTTTTTTTTTAAACTTTTAATTTTGTTAAATTATTTTTCTTTCTTTTCCCCCTTCTGCTCATCATAAGTGGTCAAAATTGAGCTGTGATTTTAACTGTCATTCTTTGCCACCTCTGAAGTTCCAAACAGTTTGCTATTTTCCACACATGTGTAGACCACCTGTTCTCAAATAACTTACATCACAAACAAAGCCACAGCTTTATCACTTAATTACTGGCCGAAAGGTTAGTGGTCCATGTCACTCACAGTTAATATTCTCAAAGTTAAACAAGCATATTAACCGTTCCTAAAACATAGGAGTTGTAAGTCGCAGGGTTGATTCTCCCCTGCGCAGCCTAATTAAACGCACGTATCTGACCACATTTCCTGCAGTAAAGTGTCAGTCGTAGTGCGAGTTGCTGTTCACAGTTAAAGTGAAGCCACTTAACAGTTGTTGTTAGCAGTTGTTGTTTAGCGCTGAGCTAAACTAAAGTGTATGCGTTGTTGCTTAGTGCTAAGCTAGAATACAGCGTTGTTATTTGTTGTCTGTTGTTTAGCGCTGAGCTAAACTACAGTGTTGTTATTTGATTGTTGTTGTCGTGTAGTGCTGAGCTACAGTTGTTGTGTTGCTATCCATAGCTGACAAAGAATGGATAGTAAAGGTTCTTCAGTCAAAGGAGCTGATGGTCCAGAATCCTCCATTGGAATGGAGGCCCAGGATGTCATTAGCTCATTCCTTAAAATGACACCGGACGAACGAACCCGCCTGAATCAGTTTAATATAGAGGACTGTGAAAGAAAAATTCAGGAATTGGTGGAGGAGGTCCAAAGCAAGCCTAAACATAGATTGGTAGCAGATGTTTTGGGTGAGTTCACTGCGTTATACCACCGAAGGTTAACGCTAGAGACCGATCTGCGTAACAGAGAGGTTGAGATGCGGATCGCAGCTGAGGAAAGAGTTAGGGAGCTAGAACAGAGAAGTGTTCAGGGCAGCTGTCATCTCACAGAAGAGCGAGAGGAGGATCTCATTAGCTTGCAGCCAGAAGGATCTGAGGGTGAGAACCCCAAGGGAAAACATGGGGATCACACCTGGAGGACATTGGATGAACTGGGCCCTCAGACACCTTCTGAGCGAGGGGTAAGCGAAGGTCAGGACAGATATAGCAGTGTGATACGGAAAGAAATGCCTAAACAACTTACGGTGGCAATCAGGACTGATCCAAATGATGTAAATCATGGGACAACACCTGCTTCCCACCTGACCCCTGACACTGTCTGCTATGATCTTTTCCCCCCACCAGGGCGACGGGAGCACCGTTCCTGGGACAAAGGTAAACCCCACTCATCTGAACTGCGTCCACGGACAAGAGTTCATGACAGGGAGGGTCCCCCGGCGTCCCACGAACGGCCGCCGATGCCAGGTAGGTGGTCAGAACTAGAGCCCCCCTTCCATCGTGGTTACCGCAGGCAGGAGTCGTCAGGAGAGGACCCAGATGGACCAGCCCCGATCCCTGAACAGGGACTGCGGATGCGTCAGCTTGAGTCCCTGGCCCGAGACATAGAGCGTTTTGATCCTAGCAATACAGAATCCACCATTGATGACTATCTCAGAGAGGTAGAGCGCTGTCTGCTAGACTTATATAGCCCCTCGGCTCGAGAAAAATTGAAGCTTATCTGGAAAACCACGTCCAGAAGTGTCCATGTTTTCATAGAAAGCCTCCCTCCAGCTACACGTGACCGTTACTCAGCTCTTTGTCAGGCTTTAAGAGAAGAATATTCTGTGTTCACAGACCCAGCTTCTGCGACTCTTGGAGCTTTTGCAATTCAGCAAAAGAGAACTGAAGCGCCCAAGGAGTATTACCGCCGTTTACGGGCTGCTTACTTTCAGGGACGAAATGCTCCCGGCTTGGAGGAAGACCACACTTTCAAATCTTTGTTCCTCCATAATCTTCATGAAAGCGTGCGTTATGAGGTTACCATGCATTGTAGAACCAAGAGACTTACCATGCAGGAAATCAGGAAATACGCACAGATTCCATGGGAAACACGTGTCCGGCCCAACAAAGGAGCCGACAGTGATAACAGGGTTCTGCACACATGACAACAAAGGCTGGAACCTGCGCATGGAAGAGTCAATGAGAAAGGAGATGGAGGAGACTTTTCGCAGGTTGCTAGCCGACACAGTGCATCAGATGGCGCCGCAGCCGTCCTCGCCACCATCCAATCCTGCCGACCTTCCTGGGAAACCAGGCCCAAAACCCACGTCAGCATGACTAGGCGTGGACCAGGCTCCCCCTTCTAACAGAGTTTATCTGATTAAGTGGGGGAACCAACCGAAAAATCACCAACAATCTTCTAAAATCCCATTAGCAGGTGATCAGAAAACCCCTTTTCTAAGGTTTTTAGGTGAACTAAACCATCGAGAAAACGCGCATCGCTTATACTGCTCGACAGTTATAGGAGGATGTGTAACGGCAAATGCTCTTTTAGACACAGGTTCAGAGATCAGTCTGATGTGCTCAGATTTGTTTGATGAGGTGACCAGAGCTATGGTGTCTCTTGGGAAACCGTTCCAGGTGGAGACCTGTAACGTGGGCATCACCAGCTACACTCAGGATCAGTCTCTGCTCTGTCTTCTGTAACCCCCAGTCGGTCGAGGCAGATGACTTTAAATTTCCTGCATCTAAATTCTGACAAGACCGAAGTTGTAATCTTTGGGCCAGAGTCCTCAAAAAATAAACTTCTTAACCAATCACTTAATCTGGATGACATTAACTTGGCCTCTGGTAATAAAGTAAAAAACCTTGGTGTTATTTTTGACCAAGACATGTCATTTAAATCCCATATTAAACAGATTTCCAGAGTTTCCTTTTTTCACATCTGGAACATTGCCATAATTAGAAACATTCTGTCCAGGAGTGATGCTGAAAAACTAGTCCAGGTATTTGTTACTTCAAGGCTGGACTATTGTAATTCTTTACTATCAGGAAGTCCACAAAATGCAGTTCAAAGTCTTCAGCTGATCCAAAATGCTGCAGCAAGAGTTCTGATGAAAATCAACAAGAGGGATCGTATTTCTCCAATTTTAGGTTCCCTTCATTGGCTTCCTGTTAAATCAAGAATAGAATTTAAAATTCTTCTTCTAACGTATAAAGCCCTTAATAATCAAGCTCCATCATATATCAGAGCTCTGATTACCCCGTACGTTCCTAACAGAGCACTTTGCTCTCAGACTGCAGGTCTACTGGTGGTTCCTAGAGTCTCTAAAATAGAATGGGAGGCAGATCCTTTAGCTATCAGGCTCCTCTCCTGTGGAACCAACTCTCTGTTTTGGTCCGTAAGGCAGACACCCTGTCTACTTTTAAGACTAATCTTAAAACTTTCCTTTTTGACAAAGCTTATAGTTAAGAGTGGTTTAGCTTACCCTGAACTATCTCTATAGTTATAGGCTTAGGCTGCTGTAGGATATAAGGGTCTATTTTTCTCTCTCTGCTGAGTTTTCCTACTGTTCTCCAATTTGCATTGCTTGTTGTTATTTTACCTTTTACCTTTTTGTTCTCTGACATTTTTTTTTCTTCATAGTAGGTACACCTGGTCTGGCGTTCTGTTACCTGTGACATCATCCAGGGAAGACAGATCAGCCACTATTACCATATAACGTAGAAAGGATTCCTGAATCCTCTGTGCTTTTTTTGGTCTCTTTTTTGTGTCTCTGCTCTGTCTTCTCTAACCCCCAGTTGGTCGAGGCAGATGACCGTTCACACTGAGCCTGGTTCTGGTTCTGCTGGATGATTTTCCTTCCCATTAAAGGGGAGTTTTCCTCTCCACTGTCACTTCATGCTTGCTCAGTATGAGAGATTGCTGCAAAGCCATGGACAATGCAGACGACTGTCCCTGTGGATCTACGCTCTTTCATGAGGAGTGAATGCTGCTTCTCAAGACTTGATGCAATATACTGGGGTTTCCTTAGACAGGAATTTTTTTGACAAATCTGTATAGTTTGATTGAATTTGACTTTGTAAAGTGCCTTGAGATGACATGTATCATGAATCGGCGCTACATAAATAAAATCAAATTGGATGCAGTATTTGGAGGCCATACTCTTGATTTGATGACAAAGACCGGTCTGTGATTGGCTGGTGGTGTAGACAGTTGTTGGAGTTTTCAGAGTTGAGCACGTGCTACAGCTGCATTGAGTATGAGATTTAAGCTAGGTTTACACTCAATGCATTGAACAGGGTGCGAGCAAGTTTGTTTCAAAATTATTATATATTTGAAATAATTATTTCAAATTTCAAAGGAGCCCTCGCGGAGGGCTTGTATTGACATCAAATGGCACAGAAGTTTCAAGTAGCACAACTTGTTACTGTTTAGTCTGTGATGGAAAACAGCATACACATATTATTGCCATACTTTCAGGGGTGAGTTTATTGGCCCAGATTGTGGGTACAAACAAGGATTTAGATTTTTGTTTCCATCACTTGCAGCATAAATCAAGTCTAAAACAACAACAACCCCACAATATGTAAAGCATATTATTAATTCAAACCTTTCATTAATAAAATCCCTATGGGCTTTACAGACAGGCTGTATCCCCCATCTTCATGGCTCCATGTCTTTGTGTATTCAACGGGTGAACATAACTGTCATATGCCCAAACAACCCTCCTAAATCGTTTTACAAATTTTTATTTATTTATATACAACTTTGATTTTTCTGTATCCAAAATTGTAGACTGGACAAAATTTACTGTTGTATTTTGTATATTTTATGACACTTTCTACACCTTGATATTTATTTATTTTATCCTGTTTTGCATCTGAATTAGAGATAATTTAAGTTTAAATTTAAGTTAATATAAGTTACTTGGTGTAAGTGGAAGGTGAATAGATGGAAAAGAAGACTTCTTCATAGCACTGTGTGGGAGAAGCAGTCCATATTAAGCTGATTTAAAGAACAATTTTTTTTATATATATATCATCACAGTTTTTAGCTTCAAAAGCCTTTTTCTGTGCTTGCTGACCCACCTCCTGAACCCAGAAACCTGTTCCCCTCCCTGACGTGGGGGTATTTGTCCTCTAGATGTCTGTCTGGCCAAATCAGGCTCTCAGAGGAGAAGACCACCTTGTGTTTGGCTTGCTGGAACTTCCTGAGTAGCTCTTTCGGTCCTGAAGCGAAAACCATGTCGTAGCTATGACAACACAGAAGAGAAAAGGGATAAACATTTAGAGCTCCATTTGGCCTAGCAGTGGGGAAAAAGAGATAGAAAAATAGCATTTTATAGAAGGAAACCTTCATTAGTTCTGAGTTAAGAGTTAAGTTGCCAGTTAAGTTGCCAGTGGTTTTTTTAATTGATCCTTTGAAAGTTATCCCAATAAAACTGAATGTGGTATACAGTCATACATAATGGACTTTTTTAAATTCCAGACTCCTTTCAGTTTTCCTTCAAAAGCAGACAGAGTTTTTTTAAAACTTTGATTAATCGAGCTTTAGGCTTTCTAAATGTCTTAAGATTTATTTTGCTGCTTTAGCTGATTTTATTTACGGTACAGTGCCTGGCATTCTTCAGAGGACTTTTTTTATTCCATTTAGACCTTAGGCATAAAATCAAGAAAGAAAAGATTAGATGAATCGACAAGGAAATAAAACAACAGGTGCAGGTTAATTGTGAGAGACAGTCCCACCATACCTGTCAATAAAAAGGATGATCTGGTGCTCAGACTTTATGTCCAGCAGAGCAGCTTTCAGGAGGCGCACCTTCTGACCTCCTCCTGGAGCCGACATGTAATCGCCTCCCCTCCATTTCTCGCCTCTGCCAAGAACCTGGAAACACACACACACACCAGAGAGAGAAAGAGATTGCCAGAAATGCATAAAAAGTAAGTGCAATAATAACTCACAAAAAATGTTATTAAGGTTTTTCATTTTTTACTGAAAGGGATAGAAAAGTTACGTCTTACTTCTACAGTGTAGTTGAAGTATTTAGCCGACCTTAGAAAACGCCTGAAGCCATCCGTCTCTTTGGTTGCAACAGTCAAAACTAAAAGATTTTCTGAGAGGAAAACAGACAGGTAATGCTTCTTTTCTTAAAGGAACTTGGTGTTACTGGTTCAAAAGGAGTACATAACCAAGCAGAAATTTAAATTATTATGAGATGAAAGCATGATCAAATGTTTTACTCCATGCTCAGAAAAAACGTTTTATGATAGGTTCCAGTGAAATATATAAGAATATATAAAAAGGTTGGGTTCAGCTTTGAAATGTTGCATGGATCTAACCAGTGGCGGTTCTACGCCAAATTTAGCAGGGGGCCAGTGTTTTTTTCATGGGGGCACAGAAAAAAACGATTGGGGAATAAACTAAACAGGTCAATATTTCATTGCTTAATATATTAAGTGAACCAAAGAGCCAATTGTGGCTCTGGAACTGCAGGTTGCTGACTCCTGAACCTATCTCAATACGGCTGGAGCTAGACGTGAAACAGCTTAATTTCAAGTCATTGTTAGAGTAAAACAGTAAAGGTAAGAAATAAAATTGGTCCAAGTGACCAATCAGTTATATCTGTCAGCATTGTTACGCCAGTTCAGGACGTGACAGCCTGCATTAGTTCAGGACGTGACAGACTGCATTTCCCATGAGGCAATGTGGTCAAAATGGCCACCAACTCCCATCATGCAACACGGTCAAAATGGCCACAGACCCTGATAACGTTGCTATGGTGATAAGTATTTAACCCGATCGCACACTGCGATTTGCCTTCTTTTTGGCACCCCGCCATCCCGAGAAGACACCACAGCTGTTTCACTCCGTGGGATTCAACCCCCACGTGCTTGATAATTTTTCGCTGGACCGAAGATTTTCGAAGCAAACTCCATCCCTGCTCAGATGTGCAGGAGGTCGACTTTAAAAGTACTTTCTGAACCCACTTCGATCGAAGACTGAGAGCCGTTATCTCCCGGTGATCGTAAAAGGGACCACGCTTTTATTTTGGGCCAAACAAAGCATCTGAAAAGCCCAGAGAGAGACGAAGGGAATTCTCCTCCCGTTCCCTGCTGTTCGGCCCGCCGAAGTTGAACCAGATTCGTGGACTCGAAGCGCACCAGGACATCCGCCGAGGCAACGTCAGAGTAAAGAAAGATTCCCCCCTTTTTTTTTATTTCTCTTTTCACCCATAAGGTGATCTAATTGTGCCTGGGCAGAATTATTAGGACTTAGTTTAATGCTTAATTACTCCAAGACGGAGTTTAACTGCTGGATATTTTCTGATGTATGTGCATAGGGCTGGACGATATAGAAAAAAAGCTTATCGATAAAAAAAAATGCATATTGATCGATATCGATAATTATTGAAAATATTGAAAACCATATTTTATGTGCAGCTCTGCCTGGACATTTTATGATATTGCTAAATTATTTAATTTTAATAAAGAACACAAACACAGAATTCCAATTAAATCTTTATTTAACCAACTTTAACCATAACAGATTTTTTTTTAAGAAAAATAACTTAAGAGACCTGAGTTATGTTATTAAATAAAGACTTTATTATTAAATAAAGACCAAAATAAATATACCAAATAAATAAATAATTAAAATAGCCTTTTTAGGTGGGAATAGTACACTAGTTACTTCTCAGGTTTCATAATTGAGAGGCTGACGCAGGTCCGAGGTTGTGGCGTGTAAGGACACAGGCTGCAGCTCATTTTGCACTGATTCCCGGCACTAGTTGCACAATTTAGGGAGCGCTGTTAAGAGAAAAACTTGCGTCCCGGAACTTTATACCGCGGACTTTATACCTCGCGGAGTGGCGAGTAATTGTTTGAAGCCAGGTTTTTAACTGCAGACAACAGCAGCATGCCCGCGGTGTCGCGCGGGGCTGCACAGCTCGCGCAGCAGCGCGTGCAGAGTGAGCGGCTGAGCGGCTTACGTGATGAAACAAGTTGGTTGCGTTACCAGACTTTGTTTTTAGCAGTTCCTTGCAAGTTTTACAAATCACTGGTTTATTTCTGTCAGGCTGGCGAACTAGTAAAACCCCGTTTTGGGGCCGTTTCCTCCGCCGCTCCTTGCTGCGACATATTCACGTGCTCTGTGTTGTGGTTTGAGAGGGCGGCGCTTTGTGACGGCGTGCCTGGGTCCGCGATTACGATTGGTCGAGAGGAAGTAGTGAACTAATGAACTAATATGATAGGCCGAAAGGAAGGAAAACTGTTTCTATCGAACTTTTATCGACCCTATTTTTTCCTATCGCGCCACACGTCTATCGATCGATATATATTGTTATTGAATTATCGTCCAGCCCTATATGTGCATGCATTTTGTAAGTGATTTTGACTGTGTTTTTGGTTTGTGGTTTTATAAGTGACTCCACCGCGGGTCTATTTTTCCATCCTTTCCCCTTTTTCTTTTCCTGTCATCTTATCAGTTAAATCTCTTTGTTGGGACTCTCAGTCCGTGCTCGGTCTTTGAAAACCTCATCCAGGACCGCTCTCTAGTCAAGGTACCACCCCACATTAGCGTAAGTGCTGCTTACATCATTAAGACCTCCCCCTTACGTATCACGCAAGGTTGTAGGTCATGTGTCGTCATAGTCGCCATCTTGGGAAGGTGCAGCGTAGCTAAGCTGTTAGCTAGCTTATTGAAGAACATTGAAGCGCCCATCCAGCTTCTCAGAGCTATTTTTGTCTTTCAATGCTGCTACGTCAAATGCTGACGTCTTGAATGTGATGTTTTAAACAACTGTGAGTTGAACTAAGATTTGCTACCTCTCATTTTAATCCATTTTTGACTTGTTTATTTTCATATATTTTCGCATGTTTATTTTAGTAGTGAGTAGAGTTCCCAAGGTTGTTGAATTAGAATAATTACTGTAAAAGGGAATTGCTTTGGTTCAATAAATAACCTGTGAAATAGTAATTGTTTGTGTTCATTTCAATCCAGAGTTGCATGGTTCTTCAGGATACAGAGCTATCTCTTTTCGAGTTAACATCTGACATTAATACAGAGACATTTACATTGGATTGGTGATAAAGGAGTAAGATTAAACACTAATTGCAGTTATAATTTGAGTTATCAGCTTGCTGGATAAATCTCATCGGTCAGAAACCGATCGGATAATCTTGTCCCGGCATAAATGAGTTCATAACAGCTAAGTAATAAATGCATTAGTGGTATTAGTCATTACAATCTTATAGCCTTGGAATCACCACCATTTGAACCATATTTTGTTATAGCTACTATTTGAGTTTGAATGACCTATTATTAAAATTATAATACCAAATTATAATTATTAATAATAATCATATTCAAACAGCTTTCTGGCATAACAGCATATATCATTGTAAGAAATTTACTCAAGACCATGTCTTTAGTAGAGGGGCCATAACAGGTAACCTGACTCCGCCAGATGGATTTGCAGAGCAAATCCATCTGGAAACCTTCCGTTAAAGTAATTTTGGGTAGGGGCGAAAATACTGGTTAGCTGATAGGCCTATGTTGGTGATAGACGGGCCAAATAAACCAATCAGATCAACGAAGCATATGACGTACTAACACGACAAGAGGAGCCAATTGATAGATCAAACTCTTGCCGAAACCAGTCGGGAGAAGAGCAAAAACATCTTTTCCTCTGAGAAAAGCCTCCAGAGCAGTGTTTTGCTCTTCTTTCAGTGAAGAAATACTCTGTAATTCCGATAAAACTTGCTCGATAGCCACGCTAACGCTAGTTTCATCGGCTGAAGCCGCCATGTTCTTTAGACTGAACTGTCGCGCTTCTGGTTGCGTCACACCTCAACTCGCCTCAAAGCCAACGCTGATTGGACGTTCGTTTGGTGAACGGCTCCAAATTTTCTTTAACAGAAAGTAGCCAGACTGATCTGCGAGTGAAACCTTGAAAGCTCGCGAGATCAGGATGGTCTCACGAGGCTACATAACAGGGGCCCTGTTCCCACAAAGTTCGGAGCATGGAATTGTCCAAAATGTCTTGGTATGCTGAAGCATTCAGAGTTTCTTTCACTGGAACTAAGGGACCAACCCCAGCTCCTGAAAAACAACCCCACACCATAATCCCTCTTCCAGCAAGCTTTATGCTTGGCACAATGCAGTCAGAAAAGTACTGTTCTCCTGGCAACTGCCAAACCCAGACTCATCCATCAGATTTCAAAATGGAGAAACGCCATTCGTCACTCCAGAGAACGCATCTCCGCTGTTCTGGAGTCCAGTGTCGGCGTGCTTTACACCACTGCATCTGACACTTTGCAATGCACTTGGTGATGTATGGCTTGGATACAGCTGCTCAACTATGGAAACCCATTTTATGGTCGAGCTGCTGCACAACGTCCAGTAGTGAGAGCTGCACTCTCTGCGCTGTTCTTGAGCTAATTTGAAGGCCACATGAAGTTTGGAGTTGTGTGGCGATTGTCTCTGCAGAAAGTTGGCGACCTTTTCGTACTATGCACTAAAGCATCCGGTGACCCCACTCCGTCAGTTTACGTGGCTTCGAGGCTGAGTTGCTGTCATTCCCAAACACTTTCATTTTTTATGGTACAGCTGACAGTTGACTGTGGAATATTTAGGAACAAGGAAATTTCACGACTGGATTTGTTGCACAGGTGGCATCCTATCACAGTTCCACGCTGGAATTGACTGAGCCCTGAGAGCGACCCATTCTTTCACAAACGTTTGTGAAAACAGTCTGCATGCCTAGGTGCTTGATTTTATACACCTGTGGCCATGGAAGTGATGGGAACACCTGATTCTAATAATTTGGATGTATGAGCAAATACTTTTATGTAAATATGTATTATATATGTAGTATTATACCCAGGATCAAATTTAAATTCACGCAATTAAATTTGACAGTATGACTGAATTGAATAAATCTGATCATAGATTTCCATGTATGAACTGGACCTGTTTGTCTTGCAAATGTGGCTAACATGACATTTCTTGTAAATTCGCACTACATAAAAGTAATTAAAAATATTTACATACGCAATTATAGAAAATGTAATGGCTATATTTTTAAATTCTGCATAAGTTTATAATTCTTTTCAACATAAAGAGTTTTGTGTTATGGCTGCATAAAAATACGACTGATGTTGCACTGGCATAGCAGAAGCACTCAAGAAGTAACCTGACAACAGCCAGCTGCATGTCGCTCCGCCTAGCTCCACTCACATACATCTGGGACTCCGCCATAGGAATTGCATTTACAGAAGGCTGGGCCTTATCAAAAATTCTTGCATATGATTGGATAAGCCACTTGTCTGTCATCTTTATTGACGTGCTATTTCAACCACTCACACCGAAGCTAACCCGTGACGCTAATGATAGCGACGCAGGACAAAAAAAAAAAATAATAATAATGTGTTTGCGGCTCTAGTGGCACGCGTTTTATTGACAGTGAGCTGACAGGAAGAGGGGGGAAGACAGGCGGCAAAGCGCCGCGGGTCGGAGTCGATCCCGGGCCAACTGCGTTGAGGACTAAAGGCCTCCTAATATAGTTCGCGCTAACCGCTAATCGCTCCGGGGCGCGTCCGCGTCTGCACGTCCGCTGGCCCCGGAAAACAAAACTTGCCAAATCCGGTCGGGAGAAGGGCGAAAACATCGTTTCCACCAACAAAAGCCTTCAGAGGCGTTCTCTGATGTTCTTTTAATGAAACAATATTAGGTAGATTGGACAACACGGAAGAAATAGCAGCATTAATGCTAACGCTTGCTTCCTCGACGAGCCGCCATTGCTATCAAAACAGTCTCACGTCATGGTCGCGTCTCCACTACGTCACATATATGAAACTCCAGCCCTGCGTCCTGATTGGCCAGACCATAAAATTGGTTGGAGAAATCATTCTCTATCGGCGGTGTCCCAGATGTATGTGAGTGGAGCTAGGCGGAGCGACATGCAGCTGGCTGTTGTCAGGTTACTCAAGAAGCGCATTTGACGGGAATTGGGTAAATATAGGTTACGTGGACCACTGAAATAATATCTTAACATTGTAAATATACCTAAGGGTAATTTCATATGTTTTGCTGTTTGTATGTTTTTGGGTTTTTTTTGTAACCTTATCTTTGTAGTTCAAGTTTTAACAATAAACAACCACATTTTAGTAAAGATATTTAAAGATTCAAAAATAAATAAATAAATAAAATAAAGTTGCCGGAGACGACGTTTCTGAAATCCCGTCCACGTCAGCGCCATGGAAGGCTTCTCCTGAGCTTGAAGTTGGAGTCTGATTTACAACTTCCGAGTCTGCTCCAAGGACTACAATTCACTGATTTTAGCATGGTTAGTCACCATCTCATCATTTAAAATACGTAGACAAGTTAAAACTGACTTGGATCAATAAAATATTTAACAACTGTTTAAAAAAACCACACGGTGTACAATAATCAAGTCTGGGTTTGGCAAGTGTTTTCATGCAGCCCCCGATCAAATGTGGTCTTCATGCTAAAAATATTACGTTTCTCCTTTCAAAATAGAGTTAATATGATTCTGTATGCTGAATCGGAAGCTAGCTTCAGCACCGTGTTCCGTCCTGAATACAGAAAGTTTTAATCGATAAAAACATTCATAAATTTAACTGAAAAAAGTTTTTAAAAGAAAACGTCCCGAGATAAAGTCCCCTAAAGGAAATCGTAACGACTACAACTCCCGTTTTTAACCAAGCTGATATATGTCCGCTGCCGTGTTTTAACTGCAGTGAATCTGCTGCAACCGGACTGATAAAAACGCAGCTGTACACTTATCTGTTCCGTGTGCAGATAACTTAAGTTCAGCCAGAGCCGCAGAGGCAGCTGAGGTGTGCCACCGCCGAGCTGTTACGTTGAGGCAAGCCGCATTCCGGGTACTATAACCCGGTGAGAGTGTGAGCGGGGCTTCTTCGAAATGCTTTACTTACCCTCCGGGATAAGCTGATGTCCACTGTTTGCCAGCGAGGAAACTACACATAAACACATCCATGAAAGGAGAAAGAGAAAACTGGGTTTCATTTTAAGCAGAATTTAAAATAATATGTAAAATCCGAGTGTGTACGAAGGTTTCCTATTTGCAGCCCAGCCCCGGACCGTGAGCCCCACTGACTGGAAACCCTGCAGGCCTGCCTGGACACTTTCTTTCCCCTCCCTTCCACGCTTCCTTTTTTTTTTTTTTTTACTTCGGGCTTTTGCCCTCTCACATGAAATAAAATCAGGATTAAAGGTTGCAGTGTGAATGAGTCACCCACTCCATGAATGGGTGGGATAAAAGCTTTTTAGAAAGGATATGGTCCTGTTGAGGACATGAGTTCTTGCACGTAGACTTTCTCACTCACAACACTGGCCAAAATCCTGAATATGTGCCTCGTTTTTTTAAATTGGCGTGATTCCAAGCGAGACAGATTTGCTATAATTTTGGCCTCGAATAAAATAAAAGTGTTATTTTTAGTACAAAGCGTCTATTTCACTACTTTTTTGTTCACTTATATAACTACAAAGGAATATTACCACTCTTTTTAAGTTGCATCTGCAAAACACAAGAGGCAGAAAATGGTTCCTCTAAATAAGGTCAACCCCAGAGACCTATGGTCAAAATCAACTGGCCATGACCAACCCTTTCAAAAAACTCCAAATCTCAAATTGGACAACTGGGGGACTGAAGAAACATTCAGATTAAACAATTAAAGATAATGTCAAGGAGAAAAACAACGGTACAAATCTTAGAAGCAATTGTTTCTCTGGGAATGGTTAAAGGCATACTATGCAACATTTTTCAGTTAATTAATGTGTTCCATACCGTTTTGGATGATTAAATGAGTCATTTCAGGTCGAACAAAGGTTTTCTCGGCCGCCCTGGGGGTCTGTGGGGGAAATACCGCACTTGCAATGCAAGAGCCCTCGGCTCGCACACACAGAAGTCTCGCTTTACGGCGAGAACTCCATGTGTTTTTGCCCTGCCATTCACTATATGCTGGCGCGAAAGCAATAACAAAGAACCGCGTGTTAACGTCAAATAAACATGCAAGCATATCGAGTTTATTATTATTATTATTTTTTTTTTTTTTTTTTTTTTTTTTTTATGTTGGCGAGACGCTACCGCGGCGGCCGCGGCGAGGTGGCGGCTGCGGCTTGGCGAGGCGGTGGCTGCGGCTTGGGTAGGCGGCGGCGGTCGCGCCTCGCCAAGATAGCGCTGCAGGAAGCTTGATGTTCATACCTTCACTGTGTTAGTCATTGTTTGTACTGCCGTTTTTTCCACTTTTCGTTGCGTTCGCCTGTCTGCTAAACTCAAAACAACCGCGCCTGTCTTGACGGAGAAACTAGAACAGCTGAGCATCTTTACGACAGTGCACTTTTACTTTCGCCCTCTGGGGGGAGCCTCGCTGGAAAATCAACCCCGGTTGCATAGTATACCTTTAAAATACCCTCTCCAAACTGGAGAGGGAATTTTAATCCTATCTGGATTCTTACGGAGCCCAAGAACTGACATGGGGAAAAAAAGAGATACAGCATGTGCACGAAATACTAATTCGTTCCCACAAAATATTAATTTGTCCGTCCGTCCGTCCGTTGTCTTCCGCTTATCCGGGGTCGGGTCGCAGGGGTAGCAGCTTCAGTAGGGAGGTCCAGACGTCCCTCTCCGCAGCCACTTGGGCCAGCTCCTCCGGGGGGATCCCAAGGCGTGTAATTTGTTCCCACCCCACTAAATCAGGGGTGTCAAACTCATTTTGGTTTAGGGGCTGTATACAGCTTAATCTGATCTCAAGAGGGCCACACGAGTAAACTCATTGCAAGATTAAATAGAACTAATAAAAGTGGACTTGTTGTTGATTTTTATATTAAATTAATTTCACTTTTACACAATATATTATGAATAACCTCAGCGTTTTTAAGAAAAGTATGTGCAATTTCAACAATACTTTAACTCAGTTAAACCTTTACTTGTGCATTATGCATAAGAACTGATCACAGTGATTGTACAATGTTGAAAAACATTTATTCACATTTTTTGGAACTTAAAAAACACTGTCCTGCATGACAAAATACATCAAACAGATAAAAATTAAGAAATTATTTAAAATCAATTTTCCACATCTGAAGCTCAGTGCTACCATCGGCTGATCCCGAACCTATGCAGTTAGGAAGATCTAGCCTAACAAAGGAGGAGCGTCAGTGCAGGCAGCAATTACATCAGTGCCTCTACTGTGGGGGCGAAGGACATCGTGTCAGATCCTGTCCAGTAAAAGGACAGGCTCAGTAGTGAGGGGGAGTTCTCTTCTGAGCCGCACAAGACTCTCCATCTCCTCAGACTTGTTGTTGCCCGCAACCTTAACCACTTCCGCCAAGTCTCTTAACCTGTCCGTTTTTATTGATTCTGGGGCTGACACGGAGTTTATGGATGAGAGATTCGCCAGGAGGCATAACATCAGACTGCGCCCGGGTCCGACTCCTCACTCCGTCCTCGCATTGGATGGCCACAAGTTGAACCACTCCCACCTCATCACGGAGCCTGTGGAGCTGCTGGTTGGAGGTAACCATACTGAGAGACTGTCTTTTATGATTATTGACTCACCACAGGTTCCTGTTGTCCTGGGTGCTACTTGGCTCAGGAGACACAACCCCCTCATTGATTGGCAGAGGGTGGAAGTTATGGGGTGGGCACCCTCCTGTTCTAAATCCTGTCTGCTCTCTGCTCAGCCTCCCCAGACCCCTGACAACAAGGTGGAGGAGATGTACCCAGACCTGTCTAAGGTTCCCCCTGAATACCATGACCTGAAGGAGGTTTTTAATAAATCTAGAGCCACAGGCCTTCCTCCTCATCTTCCGTATGATTGTGGCATTGACTTATTACCCGGGACGACTCCCCCTAGGGGGTGGCTCTACTCACTGTCTGTTCCTGAGTCTCAAGCAATGCGCAACTATATAACTGACTCACTAAAAGCTGGCATTATTCGCCCCTCTTCCTCTCCTGCTGGTGCTGGCTTCTTCTTTGTGGGAAAGAAGGACAGTTCTCTCCGATCTTGCATTGATTATAGGGGTCTCAATGAGATTTCAGTATAGAACCGTTACCTTATACCTCTGCTGAACTCAGCGTTCGATCAGATCCGGGCAGCCAAGGTCTTCACCAAGTTGGACTTACGCAATGCCTACCACCTGGTCAGGATAAGGGAGGGGGATGAGTGGAAGACCGTTTTCAACACCCCTACTGGCCATTATGAATATTTGGTCATGCCGTTTGGGCTTACCAACGCTCCAGCAGTGTTCCAGAACCTCGTAAACCAGGTTCTCAGAGACATGATTGGGCAATTTGTGTTTGTCTACCTGGATGACATTTTAATTTATTCTGAGAACCTTCCGGCCCACACGCAACATGTCCGTGCAGTCCTGCTTCGTCTCCTCCAGAACCAACTATTTGTGAAGGCGGAGAAGTGTGAGTTTCACGTCACCTCAACTTCTTTCCTTGGGTTCATGATTTCTCCAGGTCAAATGTCCATGGACCCGGCCAAGGTTCGTGCTGTCACCGAGTGGCCCGTCCCGTCCGAGAGGAAGCAGCTCCAAAGGTTTCTGGGATTTGCAAATTTTTACCGGCGGTTCATCTGCAACTATAGCCAAGTAGCAGCTCCCCTTCATGCCCTAACGTCTTGTAAAGTTAAGTTCATCTGGAATGATCAAGCAGGCAAGGCATTCAGGCGTCTCAAGGCCTTGTTTACCTCCGCACCCATTCTAATCTCCCCCGACCCAGATAAGCAGTTTATTGTGGAGGTTGACGCCTCAAGCTCAGGTGTCGGGGCTGTCCTCAGCCAGAAGGCCGGAGATGGCCATGTTCACCCCTGTGCTTACTTTTCCAGGAAGCTATCCAGCGCAGAGCAAAATTATGATGTGGGCAACCGAGAGCTGCTGGCTGTCAAGTTGGCCTTGGAGGAGTGGAGGCACTGGCTGGAGGGCTCCAGACTCCCTTTCTTGGTATGGACGGACCACAAGAACCTGGAGTACCTCAGGACAGCGAAAAGACTCAACCCCAGACAAGCCAGGTGGGCCTTATTCTTTGGACGGTTCAAGTTCTCCCTGTCTTACAGGCCTGGATCCAAGAACGCTAAGCCAGACGCCCTATCCAGAATGTTTGAGGCAGAGGAGGAGAATCACAGTGAGACTCAGGAATTCATTCTGCCCGACACCGTGAGATGCGCCATCACAAGACTCAACCTGGAGAGAGAGGTCAGTAGTGCCCTGGATGGAGCACAAATCCCTGTGGCCTGCCCCAAGGACAGGCTATACGTCCCAGACCCACTGATCAGTAAGGTCCTTAACCTCTGCCATTGCTTCCGCCTGTATTGTCAAGTCCATTAGAATCATCCGGTCCCAGTTTTGGTGGCCCACTTTGGCAAGGGACGTCAAGGCGTTTGTTGCAGCCTGCCCCCAATGTAACCAGGCCAAGGTCTCCCGTCGACCCCCGTCCGGTCTGCTTCACCCACTTCCTGTGCCCTCTCGGCCCTGGTCCAGTCTCTCCATGGATTTTGTCACAGGTCTGCCGGTCTCCGAGGGTTACTCGGTCATCCTCACCATAGTGGACCGATTTTCTAAAATGGTCCACTTGGTTCCTCTACCCAAGCTCCCCTCGGCCAAGGAGATGGGCACCATCCTGGCTAGGCAGGTCTTCCGTCGGCACGGTCTGCCGACTGACATTGTGTCCGACCGAGGTCCCCAATTTGTGGCCCGTTACTGGCAGGAGTTCTGCTCTCTGTTGGGGATCTCAGTTAACCTGTCCTCTGACTTCCACCCTCAGACCGACGGCCAGACTGAGAGGATTAACCAGGAGGTTGAGACCAAGCTCCGTCTTCTCTGTGAGTCTGACCCCACAAGGTGGGCAAAGAACCTTCCTCGGGCAGAGCACGCGATCAACTGTTCGCCTTCCAGCTCCACCGGCCTCTCCCCCTTCTACGTGGTGTACGGGTTCCAGCCACCGGTATTCACCATTGAGGAGAGGGAGTCCAGGGTTCCGTCTGCCCGTCTGTTCGCCTTGAGGTGTCGGCATGCTTGGAGAAGGGCGAGGAAAGCCATTCTCCGCTCATCCCAGGTCCAGGCCCGGGCTGCCAATCAGCCTGGTGAAAGGGTCTGGCTCTCCAAAAGGGACATACCATTAAAGGTTGAGAGTAAGAAGCTGGCACCTCGGTTTATCGGGCCCTTCCCCATATCCAAGGTAGTGAATCCGGTGGCGGTCCGTTTCTGCCTGCCTCCATCTATGAAAATTCACCCCACTTTTCACGTGTCCCGGGTTAAGCCTGTCAAGACCTCAAGTCTTGGGGGGGGGGGGGGGGGGGGCTCTGTAATGATCTTGGTACTGGTGCTGGTCTGATCCAGAACTCAGCACACCTGCCCCACTCCACCCTGCATGCAATCATCCCTCACCGGTTCCACCTGTTCTCAACAGTATAAAATCAGCCAGCGGACATGCCACCAGTGCCAGATTGTCCTCTAGCCATCCCGGTAAAACCAATCCAGCGTTCTCTGTATTTAATCTGCCTGCCTGTTGCCCCTCTGTACTGCCGCTGGACCTCTGCTCTCTCGGCTTCGACCACGGACTGCTCCTGGACCGCGAACCCGGAAAATCCCAACCGTCACTTGGACCTCAGCCTCCGACCCCGCTCTCAGCTTTAAGCCGGCATTCTGCAGCACTGGTTCCCTCTAAATTAAGGTTAGTGATCTAGCTCTTGCACGGAGACGCGCAGCTTCCAACAGATCACTAACCTGTGTCTCTGTCTCCAGGGGTTTCCAGTCATAGCGCGGGCAGAAGCGTTCCGAGTAGCCGTGCTCACGCCTTTCAATAAAACGCTATTTTTAAACGTCACTGATCTTGTCCTGGTTAAATCTCGGGTCCAGTTTCTGTTCATTACACATAGTTCCTAAGGGATACAGAGAAAGAGATAGTTTCATGTCAGGTTTCAGCGGGCAGCAGCCGTTTTTCTCCCTCTCTCTCTGCAGGTGGTTCCTCATGAGCGGAGGCGCCGAGCAGCAGGTGTCCGCCTCCGGCCTCACAGCTGACGGATAGCGCGGTGAAGTTGGATATTGGATATTAAAGCTCCGCGGAATCAGCAGAATCTCGCTAACGGTTGATCCGGCTGAGGGACCCCGATTTCGGCCAGGGTCTCTCAGCTGCTCCCTCCTCTCAAACGCTGTGGGAACCAAGCACTCTTGAGAAATAAAAATCAATAAACTCCATCTCTTGTGATCAGCTAAGATAAAACGAATATAAAATCATGCCAATAAATAACATCTGTAAGGCACACTTGTTTTTATTCCATTTTAAGCTATGTTCATTTTTTAAAGATAATTGTAAAGACAAAAGTTGGGATTTTTCTTCAATAGCTCCCTGGTCATGTGACTCACTGACTCAAAACCTGTGTTAAATTGTTCTATATTAGCCTGACGGGCCACACATTTTTATTCCATTTTAAGCCTTTTTATATTTTTAAGATTTTTACAATAAAATGTAAAGGTTTTTCTTCAATAGCTTCCAGGTCATGTGACCCACTGACTCCAAACCTGTGTGAAATTGTTCTACTACTTTAGCCAGATGAGGCCCACTCATTTTTATTTTTATTTAAGTCTTTTTATATTTTAAAATTTATTTATAATTAAAAAAAAATATTTCTTCAATAGCTTCCAGGTCACTGACTCCAAATCTGTGTGAAATTGTTCTACTACGTTAGCTACATGAGGCATAGCCTTGATGTTGTTGAAACAAAGGACAGTTTCATTGACAACATAACTCTAAAGTGTTTATTTTGAACATTGAACTGAGTACAAAGTTTACATATTAGTTGCACAATGGATAGTTCCAGCTTCCTTTCTTTACATTTTCATGTTCTTTGCTCTAAGGCACCGGGCATGGAACCATCTGTTCAAAGTTGTCTCACTGGATCTGTTAAAATACAACAGAAAAGATACCTGTTCAGTTTTATAGTATACATGTTCCTCTCACAGATTAGGGTGTTTATTTGCTTGTCATCTATAAATTACAACTTCAAGACTGCCAGGAGTTTGTCCATATTTATGCTTCAAATTTACACATTGACAACTCATTCACTAACGCAGTCTGTAATTGGAGGTCCAGAAACCGGTGTGTGTGTGTGTGTGTGTGTGTGTGTATATATATATATATATATATATATATATATATATATATATATATATATATATATATATAAAATGTTCTTAATATTTGGTTATTTTCCTTTGTTGATTAATCTTTGATGACTTGACATGTTGAAGAAAAATGTGTGCTTCCTGCAAGACCCCAGTTTTTTGACGGCCCCTAACTGCACCACCGCGTGTGAGAGGAGGGAGCAGCTGAGAGACAATGGCCGAAAATGGGGTCCCTCAGCTGGATCAACCGTGAGCGAGATCCCGCTGATTCCGCGGAGCTTTAAAGGCATACTATGCAACATTTTTCAGTTAATTAATGTGTTCCATACCGTTTTGGATGATTAAATGAGTCATTTCAGGTCGAACAAAGGTTTTCTCGGCCGCCCTGGGGGTCTGTGGGGGAAATACCGCACTTGCAGTGCAAGAGCCCTCGGCTCGCACACACAGAAGTCTCGCTTTACGGCGAGAACTCCATGTGTTTTTGCCCTGCCATTCACTATATGCACGCGCGAAAGCAACAACAAAGAACCGCGTGTTAACGTCAAATAAACATGCAAGCATATCGAGTTTTATTATTATTATTATTTTTTTTTATTTTTTTTATGTTGGCGAGACGCTACCGCGGCGGCCGCGGCGAGGTGGCGGCTGCGGCTTGGCGAGGCGGCGGCTGCGGCTTGGGTAGGCGGCGGCGGTAGCGTCTCGCCAACATAAAAAAAATAAATAAAAATAATAATAATAATAATAATAAAACTGGCGAGGCGGCGGCGGCAGCCACGGCTTGGCGAGGCGGCGGCGGCGGCAGCCGCGGCTTGGCGAGGCGGCGGCTTGGCGAGGCGGCCGCTTCAGGGCTTTGAACCGATTTTTTGTCCCCAATTGGTTCGTTCCGAACAGAAACGGAATTATAACGTTTCCGGTTATGAGTTCCACCAATAAATTGACGTTCCCGAACCGGTTAGAACAAAAAAATACTGTTCCCGGAACGGTTAATTTCGTTCCTGTCAGCTGTTTGGAATGAGCGTTTTACTTAACGATGGATCGTAATCAGTGACGGACTGGGATTAAAAAACGGCCCTGGCATTTTCACCAACCAGCGGCCCACATGGGCACGTGCACGCACACGCACGCGCGTGCACGTGCCCGCAACACACAGATGTAACTTCACATGCACGGAAATAACACGCAAGTTTGTAGCCCCATTGGTGTTGAACTCTAACTTTAATATGCATGAAAACTGAACCAAGAGGCATTTCAGTGTTTCCCGCAGGAATTTGCTTAGGCGAGGCGGTGCGTTGCGGGGGGGAGACGACGACAAGTTTTGCGCGGACCGAGGGGAGGGGGGGGCGTATCCATGTGTTTTTTCCCTGCCATTCAGTATATGCACGCAGCAACAAAAAAACGCGTGTTAACGTCAAATAAACATGCAAACATATCGAGTTCGTTTTTTTTTTTTTTTGGAATGTTGGCGAGGCGGTAGCGTGAGTTTGGGGAGGCCGCCTCCTCGCCAAGACAGCGGTGCGGGAAACCCTGCATTTGGCTTATTAGTGGGCCGAGAGATAATGTAGGCCTACAGAACAGGGTGAAAGGGGCCGCGCACACCCGACGATCATGCCGAATGCCAGACCGTCCAGTCCGTCACTGATCGTAATTTACCTCTTATTTAAGATGTGTAGCTCTAGTGGAGACACCGCTCTCGCTCCATTCAGTCAGCGAATGTGTGATGTGATGTCACACAGGAAGTGAACCTCAGCCGTCATGGTAACGTGCGCAGGAAAATAATTACTTTTTTTTTTTAGTTAATTAGGCAAGGAAAACTTTGAGGAACGAAATAAAACCGGTATTAACCGGTTACCATTATTTTTAAATAAGTGTTCCAGTTCCAGAACATAAAAAATAATAACGTTTCCGGTTTCGTTTCTGTTCCCTGTAAAATACAAAAAGTTCCCGGTTTTCGTTTTCGTTCCTTGAACCGGTTCAAAGCCCTGATATATATATAATATGCCCTCTGAAGGATTTTTTACAGCCCCCGGTTCTCAATAAAAGCAGAGGTGGGTGCAAATGAACAATTTTCATCTTCTAGACCAAGGTTTTTACAGAGAACATCTTGAAAAATATGAAGAACAAAATAAAGATTTCCATTTATTAATGACAGTTTTGCATTCAACTTCTTTGTAGGAACTCGAACCACAAACACAACCTACATTTACTCAAACACAAACCAAATAAGAAAACAATACTCAACCCTGAAATGTTTGAAACTTTGAGCCTTTCTTATAATGCAGACATGCACAATCTTTGTTTTGTATCTACAATCATTTAAATTTTTACTTACATTTAGCAGATAAACTTTTAAAAAGGCCAGGTTTGTTTTCACATTTTTTAACAGCCCCAAAGTTCTTTTAACATAATATTAACCCTCATGTCAAAAAGTTTGGACACCACTGCCCTAAGCAGTAACTCCACCACCCTTTCAGTAATGAGTGAAAGGGTTATCAGACATTTAAGCCTTAGTCTGATATGAAATTTGAAAAGTTGCCCACTTTTCTGGATTTTTTTGCTGCAAATTCCTTGACAAGATCACTGAAGTCCAGCTTTCTCACTAGATGACTCTCAATAGACATGAGAGTCAAATGGTTCAGTCTTTCTTGTCCCATTGTGGATCTGAGTCTATTTTTAACTATTTTACGCTTGGAGAATGATCGCTCACCACTTGCATTTGTGACAGGAAATGTCAGGTAAAGCCTGAAAGCAATATCCACATTTGGGAAGATGTCCTGCAGTTTCTTTTCCCTAATGAGTTGTAAAAGCAATGGAGCAGATGTGATGCCTTTATCACGAATAAAATCTTTAAACTGGACAATTTCCTCCACAAAGTCCATCTCCAAGTCAGCTGAATATTTACTTTGGAGATGAGATGCTTTGCTTCTTAGCTCTGGAACAGTAACACCAGAAAAATTGTTCAGGAAGCCAAAAGTGTTGTTGAGGTTATCATATGCAATGTACCTGCGATTGATTTCAGAAAGCAATCTGTCAACAACTACCAAAAAAACACTGGTGGAGAACTTTTGTTGAGCTGATAAGTCAACCTCTGAGGTGGCGCCGGTGGGCGGGGTTCGCGCACCGCCGGCCGGCCGGCGGGCAGGGTTCATGCACCACCGGCCGGCGAGCGGGGTTCGTGCACCACCGGCCGGCCGGCGGGCAGGGTTCGTGCACCACCGGCCGGCGGGCGGGGTTCGCGCACCGCCGACCGGCCGGCGAGGTTCTCGCACCACCGGCCGGCCGCCACCGCAGATGCTGTCACGCATTTTCCCCGCCATTTTTCATTGGTGGAACATTTTTCATCGGTGCTGTCAAAATCATCGTAGTCATTGATTAAATTCTGACACTATCCATTCACAAAAATAGAAAACATCCTTCGGGGCCCCCGAAATGCCGGGGCCCTGGGCTGCAGCCCCGGTAAGCCCCTGCTAAAATCCGGCTCAGCTTAAGACATGGGTGCACGTCTTCAGATTTTTGTCTTAAGATGTCCTAAGACATCTTGATGTGCACAAATGTCTTGAGAAGTCTTGATTCTCCTTATTCAGACATCTTGAGACACTGTGATGGCTGGGTATAAAATTGACTTTTCTCTCCTGTTTGTTACGCAAATATACCAGATTATCAATAACTGTGCAATACTTACTCTGGTTATATTTTTATTTTGGCCTTTCTGATAAGTTAATTCTCTGTTGCTTTAGAACTAACTTTAGATTAGTTTGTTTTTGCATTGCCAATTTAGTGTGTAACTCTGTCTGTGCTTTTGTCACTGTCACGCCCGAATTTTACCATTGTGGGACAAAAAGTGCTTTCTTATCCTTTATCGTCTTGCCCCTGAGTCAGCAGGGGGGCCGGACTTGAAAGGATAAGAAATTGTCCCCTGCCGACTCAGGGGCAAGACAATAAAGGATTGTTCCCCTTTATTGCAGGTTTACATTTTAGAAAGCTAGAAGGCCCCCCTTTAAAGCTGCAGTATGTAACTTTTGTAAAAAAAAATTGATTTTACATATTTGTTAAAACTGTCACTATGGCCTAATAATATAGTTTAAAACAAAAAAAATTTGCAAAAAACCTGGCTCCTCCCAATGATCTTACTGCCATTTGTAGAAATACACTGCTCCCAGTCAGAAAAAACCAATCAGCGCTAGGAAGACTGTATTGGCAGTGTCAATCATGCTCGTGAATGCACTGCTCATACCCCCTCCTCTTTTGAGGCTAAGTCCATGGTTTTCTCAGAACACCCTACTGCAGCTTTAAATCATGAATTAACTGTAATCAACCCCAGTCTTTGTAAAACTGAGCTCGATTTCACTAGCTATAGCAAGTCCTGAGTACTTCCAGAATCAAGAAATCCCCTAAATAGAACCTGCTTGACAACATAAAGGAAACTAAAAATCTCATAAACGACATGCATAATGCTCTGATCTGAAGTCTAATTATCTGATAATTGTTTTGTGCATATTTTGTATAGCCTGTAGACCTTTTCTAAATGTTTAAAATGAAGCATAGTAGGTCACTTTTAAGAAAAGTACATTACACAACTGAAAATCCAAATGACCACCAGTTTTCAAGATGGCAATCTCATAAAATTGGGCGAAAACATGTTTTCAGTGTAAAACGTGTATCTAGAAACATACTATTGATTAAAATATTAAATAGAGTGTACTTTGACTGGAAGAAAATATTTTTGACAATTATATTCCAAAATACCCAACGGTTTTCAAGAAGGCAGTCATTGCATAACTCAAAATCAGTACTTTAGAGCTGGACAAAACTATCATAAATTTGGAGCTTGTATCACGTTAAAGATTCTTATGGAATATTGATTTAATCGGCTGCTGTGGTTGTGCAAAATGCAAACTGAAAGCCCTGCCAACTGGGGATGGCAGAAAGATGGCGAGGTCTGGTAAGTCTTTTGGATGACTCTTCCACCAATTGCCCAAAGTTGTCAGCAGGTGCAAAATGTAGCTGCAAGACCAAATGCATAGGGCGATGCAAATCCTAACCCTTCAGCCTCAAGTGTACACAGTTGTGTGCAGGGAAATGTGATCCCTCAATAATTGGAACACACCCTCTGGGCCTCTTACTAAAAAATTGGGACTACCATCCCTGTCTGCCACTCTAACGGTGTCTCCTGGTCCTCCATCTAACGTTGAAGAGGCGTGTCAACCATGACAGTCGTACAATGTCCAGAGCCTCCAGAAACACAGGCAGAATCCTATCCACACCTAGTGTCCTGCTGCTGGGGAGTTTAATTTACAGGATATAAAAGCTATTTGAAAAGCAAAACCGACTCTCCCTGAAATAATGGAGACTGTTAAGTCCTCTGCGAAAGCGGAGGTGAACCCACAGGCACAAAACTGCCTGTGTGGCAATAAAATTTCAATTCAATAGCGTACCGCGCACGTGACGTCACCGTCTCAAGAGCAACGCCCCTTTTGCCGCTTAGGTAGGACAAACAGGTAGAGAACACACGTAGCAACCACCTATTACATGCGCAACAGAACCAGCGATATGACCGACTTTGCAGCCATTAAACTTTCCCAAGACGATGTCCCAGGCGCACGGTTTACTGGTCGAACTGTCGAAGAACACACCAACCTTCAGCTCAAATGGCTTGAGTGTCGAGGGTTTAAAAAGACCGGAAAACGGGCCGAGTTGATCGAACGGTAAGCTTTGTTTGTTTTTCCTGCGCGGCGTTCATGGCGTCGTCGGCCGTTTTTTTTGTTTGTAATCACCATCCAGGAATCGGTATATGTTTAATGTTTGTCTTATTTGAAATGTTTTTGAGTAGGCTATCCTGGTAGCAGGCTATCATGTTAGCGCCTGCTACTATGATAGCCTATGCTATCATGGTAGCAGGCGCTTCATTATTAACATGTCGGCCACCAAAATACTCTTACCTGTTCACTACTTGATGTCGCTGGAATTGGGTCAGAATGTTCTTCGGTTGGGCCCTTTCCTCCGACAAAATGCTTGCTACATATGTAGGCCGACCGCACCGGTGTACCCAGCGCACACATTTCTCCTTGGCACTCTTGAATTTCGGGAAAGTAATGAAGAAAACATCCTTCATATGAGGCCGAACAGCGTACCTCGAGTCGCTGTTGCACGTTCCATAGCAACAATGTTTAATAACCATGGTCTTAGATTTTGGAAAAAGTAGTCATTTAAACGAGTAAAACCTAGGCTAACGCACGTCTCTTTTACAGCGAAACAGCGGCGGACTATGCAAGTTTGTCCTACCGCGTACCACGTGAAAGTCCCTCCAAAGACTTTGTCTCTCCCTCCAAAGACTTTGTTAGTTAATGAATTGATTTCTGATAATCAGATTGATTTATTTTGTCTCACAGAAACTTGGCTACAAGAGGACTACGTTAGTATAAATGAGTCAACTCCCTCCAGTTATTCAAATTTCCACATTCCCAGATCTGTGGGAAGAGGAGGAGGAGTGGCAACCATCTTTCAGTCTGATTTATTAATTAGTCCCAGGCCAATTAATAATTACAGTTCTTTTGAACATTTAACCCTCAGTTTCCCTCATCCAAACTGCAAAGCAATAAAACCTCTTCTGTTTATTGTTTTGTATCGTCCACCAGGCCCTTACACTCAGTTTTTGGATCAACTGTCAGACTTCTTATCTGATTTGGTGTTAAATACTGACAAGGTTATTATAGTGGGTGATTTTAACATCCATGTTGACACTGAATGTGATAACCTTAGTGTAGCCTTTAAAACTATCCTAGATTCAATTGGTTTTGCTCAAAATGTGCATAAGCCAACGCACTCTCGGCTCCATATTTTGGACCTTGTGCTGACATATGGCATTGATTGTGAAGAATTAACAGTATTCTCTCACAACCCTGTCCTATCTGATCATTTTTTAATAACATTTGAGTTTAATCTAACCGATTTCTCCACCCCCAAAAGAGGGTTCCATTATAGTAGATCTTTATCGGATAATGCTGTATCAAAACTTAAAGAGTCTGTCCCCCTCTTAATATCCTCAGTATTGCAGAAATGCCCTGTAGATGGCAGCAATGCTGTTTCTTCCCATTCACAAATAGATACATTTGCTAACAGTGTGACTTCCTCATTGCGTTCTGCATTAGATAATGTAGCTCCCTTGAAAAAGAAGGTGATAATTCACAGGAAGCTGGCTCCCTGGTTTAATTCAGAGCTGCGTTCCTTGAAGCACAATGTTAGGAAATTGGAGAGAAAATGGCGCTCTACACACCAAGAGGAATCCTACTTAATCTGGAGGGACAGTCTATTGTTGTATAACAAGACCCTTCGCAGAGTTAGAGCAGCATATTTTTCATCATTAATTGAAGAGAATAAAAATAATCCTAGATTTCTCTTTAGTACAGTTGCCAAACTTACTCAGAGCTGCAGCTCTGTTGATTCAACCATTCCCTTAGCTCTTAGTAGTAATGATTTTATGGGATTCTTCATAAATAAAATTGATGCCATTAAAAATAAAATAATTGGCATCCTCCCAAACATGATTACCTCGTCCCCAGTAAGTAAGGCAGCATTGGAGGAATCTTTAGAACCTGCGCTGTGTCTGAACTGTTTAGAAGCAGTAGAGCTTTCTGAGCTATCTAAAATCTTAGCTTCATCTAAACCTTCTACCTGTATGTTAGACCCAATCCCAACCAAGTTGTTTAAGGAGGTATTCCCTTTGATCAGTGGTCCTATTTTAGACATGATTAATCTATCCTTAGTAAATGGATATGTACCACAGGTTTTTAAAGTAGCTGTTATTAAACCTTTACTTAAGAAACCTTCTCTTGATCAAGATGAGCTAGTAAACTACAGACCTATATCTAATCTTCTTTTCTTATCTAAAATTCTTGAGAAAGTAGTTGCTAATCAACTTTGTGAACATTTACAAAGCAATGACCTACTTGAGGAGTTTCAGTCAGGCTTCAGAGCTCATCATAGCACTGAAACGGCTCTGGTGAAGGTCACTAATGATATTCTCATGGCCTCAGATAATGGACTTGTGTCTGTACTTGTCCTGTTAGATCTTAGTGCTGCATTTGATACAGTTGATCACAATATTCTCCTACAAAGACTTGAACATACTGTAGGGATTAAGGGGAAAGCATTAGGCTGGTTTAAATCTTATCTGTCGGACAGATTCCAGTTTGTTCATGTTAATAATAAATCTTCCTCAAACTCTAGGGTCACCTGTGGAGTACCACAGGGTTCAGTCCTTGGACCAATTCTCTTTACTATATATATGCTTCCGATCGGCAAAATTATCAGACAGCATGGGATTAATTTCCACTGTTATGCTGATGACACTCAGCTATATCTATCCATAAATCCTGATGAATCCAATCAATTACTTCGACTGCAGTCATGTCTTGCTGACATCAAAAGCTGGATGACTTTAAATTTCCTGCATCTAAATTCTGACAAGACCGAAGTTGTAATCTTTGGGCCAGAGTCCTCAAAAAATAAACTTCTTAACCAATCACTTAATCTGGATGACATTAACTTGGCCTCTGGTAATAAAGTAAAAAACCTTGGTGTTATATTTGACCAAGACATGTCATTTAAATCCCATATTAAACAGGTTTCCAGAGTTTCCTTTTTTCACCTCCGGAATATCGCCAAAATTAGAAACATTCTGTCCAGGAGTGATGCTGAAAAACTAGTCCATGCATTTGTTACTTCAAGGCTGGACTATTGTAATTCTTTACTATCAGGAAGTCCACAAAATGCAATTCAAAGTCTTCAGCTTATCCAAAATGCTGCAGCAAGAGTTCTGATGAAAATCAACAAGAGGGATCATATTTCTCCAATTTTAGCTTCCCTTCATTGGCTTCCTGTTAAATCAAGAATAGAATTTAAAATTCTTCTTCTAACGTATAAAGCCCTTAATAATCAAGCTCCAACATATATCAGAGCTCTGATTACTCCGTATGTTCCTAACAGAGCACTTCGCTCTCAGACTGCAGGTCTGCTGGTGGTTCCTAGAGTCTCTAAAAGTAGAATGGGAGGCAGATCCTTTAGCTATCAGGCTCCTCTCCTGTGGAACCAACTCCCAGTTTTGGTCCGTGAAGCAGACACCCTGTCTACTTTTAAGACTAATCTTAAAACTTTCCTTTTTGACAAAGCTTATAACTAGAGTGGCTCATGTTACTCTGAGCTACCTTTATAGTTTTGCTGCTATAGGCTTAGGCTACTGGAGGACATCAGGGCCTACTTTTCTCACTCTACTGATTTTTACTGTTCTCCAGTCTACTGTTCTCCAGATTTGCATTGCATTACATTGAAATGACTGTTGTCATTTCAGCTTTTAACTTTTTGTTCTCTCTCTTTTTTTCTTCATAGTAGGCACACCTGGTCTGACGTTCTGTTGACTGTGAAATCATCCAGGGAGGACAGATCACCGACTATTACCATCTAATGTAGAACAGATTACTAGATCAATGTGTGCTTCTGTGCTTTTTTGTCTCTCTTGTTGTGTCTCTGCTCTGTCTTCTGTAACCCCAGTCGGTCGAGGCAGATGACCGTTCTTACTGAGCCCGGTTCTGCCGGAGGTTTTTTTTTCCCGTTAATGGGTGGTTTTTCTTCCCACTGTCGCTTCATGCTTGCTCAGTATGAGGGATTGCAGCAAAGCCATGTACAATGCAGACGACTCTCCCTGTGGCTCTACGGTCCCCCAGGAGTGAATGCTGCTTGTCGGGACTTTGATGCAATCAACTGGATTCCTTATATAGGACATTTTGACCAATCTGTATAATCTGACCCAATCTGTATAATATGATTGAACTTGATTTTGTAAAGTGCCTTGAGATGACATGTTTCATGATTTGGCGCTATATAAATAAAATTGAATTGAATTGAATTGACGTCATCGTGACGTTACGTTTCTAAAAATAGCTCGCTCGCTATTTTATTTATATAGCGCCAATTCATGAAACATGTCATCTCAAGGCACTTTACAAAGTTCCCTGGGATACACCCTATCGTGTGTAGTATGTCTCGGTCTGAAACACACCCAGGCAGCCCTCGAGTCTCCGGAGGAGTGCTTGCACTGTAGCCGGTTCTCCCTGAAGGTGCTTCGTCGCTGCCTGGCTCGTAAATCGACAACATCCGGTAGTGACCCAGTGATGGCTTCTACTGCATCCATGCAAAAGACCAGGCTGTTTCTTTATCCACTGATGTGGAAGCCGGACCAAGCTGGGGAGAAATCCTCGACGCTGTGCTCCTGAAATGTCCAAGCTCGGTCTCGCTTCGAGCCAGCTTGACTTGCTGCCAGAGGGGGACGAGGATCTCTCTGACGTAGAGTCGGATCTACCCTTCTTGGAAAATGATGAGGTCTATGACCCATCTCCTGCGCCCTGGTTCGGGTTGCAAAACCTGCTCCCTTGGGCTCAGGCAACCTGGTCATAACGGGTCCTCATCAGAGCTGGATTTTGACTTGCAAGACGTGTGCATACGCGCCACTGCTAAGCTTGACATCCAGTGGCCAGAGGTCCAGGCTGAAGCTACCCGCTCCTGTTTCGACGGGAAAAGGCTGCCGAATACCCGCAAGACGACCAGACAGCTCCTACCATTTTTTCTGGAGCTCCTGGAAGAATTGCCCGTCTCCTGGCGCATCAAGCCATTTAGGGAGAAGCACCAAGTGGCCGGCAGTTCGGTTTTGGATTGCGATGGGATGGAAAATTGCGGCCTCCGCCAAATGCCACCTGTCAAGCCAGCAATCGCAACACACCTGCACCCGAAGACCTCCATGTCAGCGAGAGGTCCCACCCTTCCATCAACGGCGGACCGCTTTCAGTCAAGCCTGACTGATAAGTCCTATAGAGCAGCCGTGCTCAGTCCGTGCTCTAAATGCCTCGTCTCTGCTGATGGCCTATCAAGCAGGACTCGAAGAGCAAATTACCACCGCACCAGATTCAGCGGTATGGGAGGAGGAGTGCAATGGTCCATCATAACCGACCATTGCCTGCATCTCCATAAGGTAGCGAACCGAGCTATGGGCACATACATGGGACTCATGGTTTTGCAGAAGAGAGCAAGGTGGCTAAAGCTCACCACACTGGCAACTAAGAAGAAGGAGGACCTCCTGGACACACCCATATCACCTCAAGGGCTGTTCGGGGAAGCAGTAACCATGCAAAAGCGGTGGGAGGAGAAGGAAAGGGATGACAAAGACAAAGACCTAAAGCTGTGCCTCCCCATGCGTAAGTTTGCCCCTGGGACCGCAGCCCCGGCCCCCCAGTAGCAGACCTTTACCCAGGGAGCAGCTTGCTTTCCTCCTACTTTTAGGATCCCTAAACTGCCGAAGACTCAAGCAGCTTTGCAGGGCACGCAGGAAACATCTGCCCCCGAGGCTCACTGGCAGAAAAAGCCTGAAGGCCCTCGGACCGACCAACCGCCTCCCACCTCCACCCCGGTGGTAAGGAGGAGGAAGCGACTGGCCTAACATCTTCCCTGGATGGAGGGAGTGAGCAGGGATCGCTCCCCTCCGTGACTCCGTTCCTGAGCCTGTTCAGAGAGTTCAGCCCAATCCAGCGCATGACCGAGAGGATGTTCCAGCCTGCTCAACACGGCAAGAAGTCGAAAGACTCTTCATTACGAGGAATTCCAGAGCGAACCCCGATCATGTGTCACAAGCACAATTCTATGTTCAAAAGAAATAAATGCTTCCAGACTGTTACATCCTGGTCGACAACCAAGGATGTTGAAAATGTTGAAAAAAAAAAGGGAAAATTACACTTGGAGATCCGGTCCCTTCTTTTTCGGAAGAAGTGAGACCTCTCCCAAACATTAACAGCCCCGTAGCACATCAGACGCTATGCACATGACATACGCAATGCAGTATGGGGTTGTTAGCGACCCTACATCCGAAGAGGGTGCTCTCAGCTCGCTCTCAGACTGGCCAGCCAGCCAGCTGACAGTAAACATCCACCTTTGGGCAAAATGCACAGTCTCAGAGTGGGTTTTAAGAACTCTCAGGGGGGGATACAGACTGCAATTCACTGCAGTTCCCCTAAGCTTCAGAGAAATAATTCAGTCACATGCAGAAGGACAAGCCGCTCTCTTCCTGCAGGACGGAATTTCCCTCTTTGTTGGAAAAGAGAGCTGATTCAACCAGAACAGAGCAGTGAAGGCATTTATTCATGTTATTTCCTTGTGCCGAAGAAAGGCGGCCAAGGGATGTGCGCGATTCTAGACCTCAGAGCGCTGAACAAGCATCTAAGAAAATAGAAATTCAGGATGCAGACACAGGCTTCCCTGCTGCGCTTCCTGCGTCCAGGCAATTGGTTTACATCGATCAACCTCAAGGATGCTTATTTTCGCATCCCCATTTACCCTCCACACAGAAAATACCTCACTTTTGCATTTCGAGGGAATTGTTACAAATACCTCGTCCTCCCTTTCGGACTCTGTCTGAGCCCAAGGGTATTTGTGAAATGCACAGAGGCAGTGTTGAGTCCATCTCAGGAGGTGGGGAATCCGTGTGGCAACGTATATAGACAATTGGCTGGTTGCCTCGTCCTCCCACCAGGAAGACGCAGACCATACAGCTATGATAACACGGCACATGATGGATCTGGGCTTCAAAATAGACCTGGAAAAGAGTTCCCTGCTCCCCTCTCAGAGGATATCCTTCATAGCCCTCTCTCTGAACTTAGTCCATGTCAGGATCATTCAAACCTGGGATCATTCAGGCTCTGCAGAAGGCTGTTGGGACTGATGGCCTCAGCATCAGTAGTAATCCCTCTGGGTGGTCTCCACATGAGAGGAATCCAACTATGGGTGGCCTCTCAGAGGTTGAAGCCACATACTCATCATCACATGGTGAGAGTTACTGCAGCCCGCACAACAGCACTGCATCCATGGCGGAACACAGATGCACTGACACAGGGTGTTCCAATGGGAGTCGTGTAGAACAGAAAGGTTGTCACAACAGATGCCTCCCTGTCAGGCTGGGGGGGTATATGCGAAAACGGAACCTTGTGTCACTTGTCAAAAAAATGTTGTCCGAGCACATAAATTACATGGAGTTAACGGCTGTTCACGATTAAGCATTAAAGTATTTTCTCTCCATCCTGAGAACTCACCATGTGTTGATCAGAACAGACAACACAACAGTGGTGGCCTAAATCAACAGACAGGGGGGTTGAAATCACTGAGGCTCCACACACTGGCTAACAAACTGATCATTTGGAGCAGCAGACATTTTCTGTCTTTGAGGGCCACTCATGTCCGCGGAGTGTTGAACTGTGGATCAGATCTTCTCTCCAATGGGAATCCTATGTATGCAGAGTGGAAACTTCACCCAGAGGTGGCAAGGATGGTCTGGCAGAGGTTCGGTCAGCCATCCATGGACCTTTTTGCTTCTCTAGAGAACAATCAGTGCCCCCTGTTCTTCTCCCTGCATGATCAGAATCCACCTCTGGGGGTAGATGCACTAGCCCACCCCTGGCCTCATGCTCTGCTTTACGCGTTTCCCCCAATAGCTCTCATTTCACCAACACTGCCAGGGTACGAGCAGAGGGTCTGACAACGATCCTCATTGCACCCAATTGGCCAATGAAACATTGGTTAGCAGAGATAACACAGCTCCTCTGGCAGGAGCCTTGGGCCGTCCTTGCACGCAGGGATCTGCTGTCTCAGGCACGAGGATAAATTTTTCACCCCCATCCAGAAAGACTGGCTCTATGGGCTTGGCCCATGAGTGATTTAGCCTACAGTCTGTAGTGCTCCCACAAAATATTATTGAGACAATACAGGATGCTAGAGCTCTTGCAACTCAATCTCTGTATGAGTACAGTTGGTCAGTTTTTGAAAAATGGTGCTCAGAAACTCAAGAAATACCCTTTCAGTGTTCTGTGCTGTGATTTTAGCTTTCCTATTAGGGTCTATCTAGCAGCAATCTCAGCCTGCCACATAGGCTTTGAGGGGAAAAGTGTTGGCCATCCCTTGGTGTGCTGCTTAAATGCGGGGAGCTCGCAGGAAGCTCCCTGTTTCCAGACCCATTGTTCCATCATGGGATCTACCCCTGGTGTTGGATGCTCTCACTACCGCAGCCTTCAGGTGGATTTAAAGATAGTAGCTCTAAAATAGTAATAATAATAGTGTCATGATATTTTTCTGGGATGAACCCGGACACAGCACGCACACACAGAGCTAGTTCTTAAAAGTGAGTTTATTGAACAGAGTAGATGATGGATGACGTAAGGAGCCAGAGTCTTTTACCAGACGGAGATGTAGGGTGCAGAAGCTGGCCGGCAGGAGGAGTGCGGAGAGACTGACCAGGAGGTACTCTGGAGCCGAAGACTTGAGACCAGGGCGGAGCACTTGAGACCATGACGGAACAACAGAGCCGAAGACTTGAGACCAGGACGGAACATCAGAGCCGAAGACTTGAGACCAGGACGGAACATCAGAGCCGAAGACTTGAGACCAGGACGGAACATCAGAGCCGAAGACTTGAGACCAGGACGGAACATCAGAGCCGAGGACTTGAGACCAGGACGGAACATCAGAGCCGAAGACTTGAGCCCAGGACGGAACCCAGGAGTCGTGAACAGGAGTCGAGAACTTGAGACCAGGACGGAACCCAGGAGTTGAGAACTTGAGACCAGGACGGCTCACCAGGAGTTGAGAACTTGAGACCAAGATGGAACCCAGCAGCCGAGAACTTGAGACCAGGACGGCTCACCAGGAGTTGAGAACTTGAGTCCGAGATGGAACCCAGCAGCCGAGAACTCGAGACCAGGACTGAGCACAGGAGCCGAAGACTGAGACCACAGCGGAACACCGGAACCAGCGAAACCAAACTGCGGGCTGAGTTGGAAAGGGGTCTCTGGCTGTGACTTAGCTGGAACAGTGTTACAGGCTGAGGCTGGACTGGAATGAGGTCTCTGGCCGAGGGTGAGCTGGAACAGAGCTGAAGCAGAGTCTCTGGCAGTGACTGAACAAAAAATAAAGCTGGAGAAAGTCTTGTGGCTGACTGAACAAAAACAAGGCTGGAGAAAAGTCTTCTGGCTGACTGAACAAAAACTGAGCTGACAAAGAATAGTGACTGAGACGGAGCAGGAGAAGAACACTACGGACCGGCGACGAGAACAGAATGAGGTGAATATATATAGAGGTGAACACAGGTGGCAACAGATCAGAGATAATTGCAGCCTGACAGGTGGAACCAATCAGGCTGCGCAGGGATGAGAGAGAGGAAGGGAGGTTCAGCATGCAGCCTACAAACTGCATCCTGACAAATAGTAATATCATCTTTATTGTCATTGAAACATACATTACAACGAAATTTGTTCTCTGCTTTTAACCCAATACCCTTGGGGAGCAGTCGGCGCCCGGGGAGTAATCTAGGGTTAAGGGTCTTGCTCAGGGACCCAGAGTGCAGGCGCTGGGGATCGAACCGGGTACTTGCATCCTTCTCTGAGTGCAAGCGCGCTGCTCTAACCACTAGGCCAACACTCCCCCAACAATTGAACTTTATTGATCTCACAATGGAGAAATTCACTTCTGCATCTTAACCCATCCCCTTGGGGAGCAGTGGGCTGCCACTGTGCGGCGCCTGGGGAGCAATCAGGGGTTAAGGGTCTTGCTCAGGGACCCAGAGTGCAGGCAGTGGGGATCGAACCGGGTACTTGCAACCTTCTCAGAGCGCAAGCGCACTGCTTTAACCACTAGGCCACCACTCCCCCTAAAAAAAAAATAGCCAAAAACAGCACTTCTAATGGCACTGGTCTCTGCAAAGCGCGTGGGTGAAATTCACGCTTTATCAGTTCATCCATCTTGATTAATTATTTTTAGACAGGACTAAAGTGGTTTTGCTTCCCAACCCGGCTTTTGAACCTAAAGTGTTGGGGTCATACTCTCCCATTGAGTTGATGGCTTTTTATCCTCCTCCTTTTTCCTCACAGGAACAGGAGAGGCTACAGTCTCTGTCCTGTATGGGCTTTACAAATTTACCTAGAGAGAACAAAACAGGTCAGGAAAATTTAGAGGTGATCGTTTTTGAATTAACTGTCAGCACAGCCCCAGCCCTATGTATAGGGGGAGGGACCTGCCCTCTCTGACACTGACAGGCTTATTTTCCAGCCAATCCTGGCTGGCATAATGTAATAGGAGCTTCTGATGAGGTCACGCTGAAGGCGTTCCCAATGTTAGACACTTATTTATGCTACTCAGAGAGCCAGGGTTGCGAAAGTAACCTAAAGTTTTGATGTCATCAAGATATGCCTGTAGTCGAAGTAATTGATTGAATTCATCAGCATTTATGGATAAATATAGCTGAGTGTCATCAGCATAGCAGTGTTTCCCATATTGTCTGATAATTTTGACCATTGGAATTTTATATATATATATATATAATTATATATATAGTAAATTGAATTGGGCCAAGGACTGAACCCTGTGGTACTCCACAAGTGACCCTAGAGTTTGAAGAATATTTATTATTCACATGAACAAACTGGAATCTGTCAGACAGATAAGATTTAAACCAGCCTAATGCTTTCCCCTTAATCTCTACAGTACAGGTAAAAGCCAGTAAATTAGAATATTTTGAAAAACTTGATTTATTTCAGTAATTGCATTCAAAAGGTGTAACATGTACATTATATTTATTCATTGCACACAGACTGATGCATTCAAATGTTAATTTCATTTAATTTTGATGATTTGAAGTGGCAACAAATGAAAATCCAAAATTCTGTGTGTCACAAAATTAGAATATTACTTAAGGCTAATACAAAAAAGGGATTTTTTTTTAGAAATGTTGGCCAACTGAAAAGTATGAAAATGAAAAATATGAGCATGTACAATACTCAATACTTGGTTGGAGCTCCTTTTGCCTTAATTACTGCATTAATGCGGCGTGGCATGGAGTCGATGAGTTTCTGGCACTGCTCAGGTGTTATGAGAGCCCAGGTTGCTCTGATAGTGGCCTTCAACTCTTCTGCGTTGTTGGGTCTGGCATTCTGCATCTTCCTTTTCACAATACCCCACAGATTTTCTATGGGGCTAAGGTCAGGGGAGTTGGCTGGCCAATTTAGAACAGAAATACCATGGTCCGTAAACCAGGCACGGGTAGATTTTGCGCTGTGTGCAGGCGCCAAGTCCTGTTGGAACCTGAAATCTCCATCTCCATAAAGCAGGTCAGCAGCAGGAAGCATGAAGTGCTCTAAAACTTGCTGGTAGACGGCTGCGTTGACCCTGGATCTCAGGAAACAGAGTGGACCGACACCAGCAGATGACATGGCACCCCAAACCATCACTGATGGTGGAAACTTTACACTAGACTTCAGGCAACGTGGATCCTGTGCCTCTCCTGTCTTCCTCCAGACTCTGGGACCTCGATTTCCAAAGGAAATGTAAAATTTGCTTTCGTCAGAAAACATGACTTTGGACCACTCAGCAGCAGTCCAGCTCTTTTTTTCCTTAGCCCAGGTGAGACGCTTTTCGCGCTGTTTCTTGGTCAACAGTGGCTTGACACGAGGTATGCGGCAGTTGAAACCCATGTCTTTCAAGCGTCTCTTGGTGGTGGATCTTGAAGCACTGACTCCAGCAGCTGTCCACTCCTTGTGAATCTCCCCCACATTTTTGAATGGGTTTTTTTTCACAATCTTGACTAGGGCGCGGTGATCCCTATCGCTTGTACACTTTTTCTGACCACAGTTTTTCCTTCCCTTTGCCTCTCTATTAATGTGTTTGGACACAGAGCTCTGAGAACAGCCAGCCTCTTCAGCAATAACCTTTTGTGTCTTTCCCTCCTTGTGCAATGTGTCGATGGTCGCCTTTTGGACAGCTGTCAAATCTGAAGTCTTCCCCATGTTTGTGTAGGCTTCAGAACTGGACTGAGAGACCATTTAAAGCCCTTTGCAGGTGTTTTGAGTTAACCAGCTGATTAGTTTGTGGCACCAGGTGTCTTCAAAATTTAACCCTTACACAATATTCTAATTTTGTGACACACGGAATTTTGGATTCTCATTTGTTGCCACTTCAAATCATCAAAATTAAATGAAATAAACATTTGAATGCATCAGTCTGTGTGCAATGAATAAATATAATGTACAAGTTACACCTTTTGAATGCAATTACTGAAATAAATCAAGTTTTTCAAAATATTCTAATTTACTGGCTTTTACCTGTATGCATGTAATTTGTCTGCTACTTTTTGGCAGCTCACTCTCCTGGCTTTAGCAGACTTTGAGGTGTTACCTGTCGTTTTAATGACTCAAATTCGGCATAACTTTCCATTAAAAGCTCTGGTTCTGCTTGGGAGAAAAACTGTGCGTGTTCTTTGGCCATGCTAAACAGCCAATAGCAGCGTTGCTGATCATTGTTTCTAGTATCGATACATTTCCCCTTTTAAAATGACGCATGAACGCGCAGTTTCATAAACAGGTGTGTTCGAAGAACCCAATTAGCCGGATCATGATTAGCCGGATGAAATCATCTTGGATGTGTAATTTGATCTCGGATATTTTAAAGGTATACTATGCAACCGGGGTTGATTTTCCAGCGAGGCTCCCCCCAGAGGGCGAAAGTAAAAGTGCACTGTCGTAAAGATGCTCAGCTGTTCTGGTTTCTCCGTCAAGACAGGCGCGGTTGTTTTGAGCTTAGCAGACAGGCGAACGCAACGAAAAGTGGAAAAAACGGCAGTACAAACAATGACTAACACAGTGAAGGTATGAACATCAAGCTTCCTGCAGCGCTATCCAAGCCGCCGCCTCGCCAAGCCGCGGCCGCCGCCTCGCCAAGCCGTGGCTGCCGCCGCCGCCTCGCCAAGCCGTGGCTGCCGCCGCCTCGCCAGTTTTATTATTATTTTTATTTATTTTTTTTATGTTGGCGAGACGCTACCGCCGCCGCCTACCCAAGCCGCAGCCGCCGCCTCGCCAAGCCGCAGCCGCCACCTCGCCAAGCCGCAGCCGCCACCTCGCCGCGGTAGCGTCTCGCCAACATAAAAAAAAATAAAAAATAATAATAATAAAACTCGATATGCTTGCATGTTTATTTGACGTTAACACGCAGTTCTTTGTTGTTGCTTTCGCGCGTGCATATAGTGAATGGCAGGGCAAAAACACATGGAGTTCTCGCCGTAAAGCGAGACTTCTGTGTGTGCGAGCCGAGGGCTCTTGCATTGCAAGTGCGGTATTTCCCCCACAGACCCCCAGGGCGGCCGAGAAAACCTTTGTTCGACCTGAAATGACTCATTTAATCATCCAAAACGGTATGGAACACATTAATTAACTGAAAAATGTTGCATAGTATGCCTTTAAGCAACGTACGAAGAACGGGGCCCTGGTTAAAACTATCGCAACGTGCCGACTGGCATAAGCAATTATTAGGTTTAAGGAGTAATCCGTATTGAAACAGGTCTAGGCTGGTTGGATTTTCTTTTCTTCTCGAGTCAAGGCACTGACTGCACTGGAAGAACTGAACATGTCGCCTTGGGAAAGGCTAAATCCCTGGCTCAATGTCACCTGTGGCTCAGTCCCACCTTCTTTATATTCCACTCAACATCTGCCACTAACCTGGGTGTTAAAATGGACTCGCATCTGACCTTTGAGGCTCGCAACACCTCTGCAAGAACTCCTTTCACCTCAGAAACCACCAAACTTCGTCCCACACTCACTCGTGCAGATGAGGAAAAGTTTGTCCACACCCGTCTTCTCCAGGATAGACTACTGCAATGCGCTCCTCATTGGGATCCCTGAGAAAGCCTTCAGAAGATGCAGTCCCTACAAAACGGCACTGCTTGGATCCTGATGATGGTGTGCAAACATGACCGCATCACCCCAATCCTCGAGTCACTTCAGTGGCTTCCTGTCCCACTCAGGATCGAGTATGTCTCCCTCCTTACCCACCAGTGCATCCATGGCGATGCCCCACCATACCTCAAGGAACTTCTCACCCCAGACCTCAACATATCTGCTGAAACCACCAAGGACAAAGCTCCGTACAATGGGAGATCGGGGTTTCAGCTCAGCTGTTCCCAGACTGTGGAATGCTCTCCCTGACCACCTGAAGACCCCCCCAGACTGTGGATACTTTTAAACATGGCCTTAAAACCCACCTTTAGGTGAGCTTTTAATTGAACTCTTGCCCTTTTACTTATTGTCTTTGTTTATTTTATCATATCTCCATGTGTTTTTATTTAGCACTTACCGGTTTTACCATGTAGCACCTTGGAATTTGTATAAATTTACAGTGCATTACAGTGTATTAAAGTCATTTTGTCATCACATTAAAACTGCAAAATAAAAAACAGAATTGTTCCACAGGTTTTGTTTTAGAATATTCCATCAGATTCAGATAGAACTAATATTTGAGGTTATTGATGACATTTACAGATATATTTAATATAATGTGAAAAATTGTTTGACATTGCCATTAAAAGACTCAATAGGCTGAAATATTTTTAAACCTGAATTTTGATTCTGGCCTAAAGCTAATTAAAATCTAAGAGTCTGTGTCTCAGTAAGTTAAAATATTAAGATTTAAAAAAATAAAAAAGGCATGTCTGGAAAAACTCATATCCTAAATACCTGGTTGGGACCCCTATAACATTTACTGCAGTGATGCGACATAGGAATCGAGGCGATCAGCCTGGGGTTCTGCTGAGGTGTTCAGCAAGGCCAGGTCACATTGATAAACCACCTGCATTGTTGGTTCTGGCATTTCGTTCTCTTGACAATACAATAGTTTCTCCATAAGATTCAGGTCAGGCCTGTTTGCTGGCCTATAGACATGTGATTATAGAAGGCTTTGAAAATATTTAGTGTGTGCTGCTGAAAAAGCCATGCTCCAATACTGGGAGTGATAAAAAGTTTCCCCCAATATTTCACTTTTATTCAATATTCTAACTTTCAGAGATAGAACTTTGAGTTTTTAAATTTTATTCAACCCATAATCAAAAAAAAGCTTGAAATATTTTACTACTCATGAAGTTTAAGGCAACCCCTCTTGAACACCAGTGGTTACCATATAGTGTAATGACAAAGGCCATAATTTCAAAAACAAAATTTAATCTGGAAAGTTCCTACAAATGAAAGTTTGTATACCCAGCCAAAAACATTTACAAATTTTTGACTGAAACAGAAATTAAAGCACCAACTCAAGTTGGCAGAAATCAGGCTGAACTATATTTAAAAAGGCAGTATTGAGTCACTTTACTATAAGAGTTAGGAATTAAACAAAAAAAAATCTCAACATGCAAGAGACTCATTAGCGGAAACGTTTGGAGAAGTTCGGTGACTCTGGGACTGTGAGAGGAATCTCACTCTTCTTCACTGCAACAGGTTTGTAGTGTCTGATGGGCTGAGCCTTGTGGACCTAAGGATAAGAAAAGCTGTCAAACTTAAGTTGAAAATTGTAACAGGCAGATTTATGGTCCATGCTTCAAGGTTGGCATCAGTTCATGTAAAGCACAACAGAGCAGCAACAATGCCGACACAATTTACATTCCTCCTATTCGACTGCATGGTTAGGGGACACTTGTCTTAACTCCAAAGAATGAGAGCTATTTATACAGTTGCTGGTGTTTGATTTGAACTGTTAACAGACTTAAATGCCAAAACATGACTGTAGTTTGTTAGTAGAACAGAAGCCATTAATTAAACTGGATGTGCTGGAGCCCCGTTTTCATTTAATCCAGTATTAAAAGGAAACCATTAGTGCAAGCCTGGTCTAAATTTGCTCATTTTGACTCAGCATTCATTATCAGAGAAGCCCCCCCAAACACCTGATGTCAGGTACTCTAAAGACAAATCCAACCAGGATTTCACCTGCTCTTGCCGCAGCCTGGCGATCTCCTCCCTCTCCTTCTTCTCCTCATCCAGTCTCTGCTCCGCCTCCATCCGTGCCCTCAGTGCCTCCTTTTCGGCAATCTGACGCTCGTACTCCTGCCATTCTTGGGCTCTGCGCTCTGTAGCCAAGGCAAATGGCTCCACCACTGTAGAAGAATTAATGTCTTCTCAGGAGGTACCCAGATGATTGATGGTGAGATGGAAAAAAAAAAATTAAAATAAAAAAAGTGACACCACAGGACATGTGATCAGGGTTCCTAAACATTTAAAGCACAATGTATCCCAAAACACCAAATATAGTGTCTTGTTTAAATTAGTTTAAATATTAGAGGTCCAGTAAAAAAAAAAAAAAAAAAAAAAAAAGGGTTGTCTAGTGATGGTAAAGAGACTTTATTTTTCAATGTGTGCATTCAGGCAGCGAGTGAAAAATAAATACAAATCAGTAAATTATTAGAATCAATATGTGAAGTGGCTAATAATGCAAAAGCACTGCATTTAAGCATTGGTGAAGTTTGTCCTTTGGAACATCACAAAAAAGGACTGGAATATCAGGGTTTCCCTCCATACTAAATTTACGGTTTTGCATTTTCCAGACTGTAGGAACCCTCTCAGGGAGAAGTTTGGTGACTCTGAACTGTGAGGAGCCACATTCCTGCATCACACGCCGATACCTTCATTGTAGGAACCATCTCAGTTCTTGTGTTTAACCATCAACAATATGTTGCAGCAATATGCCTCACTGACAATATGTCATAAACGCAATCTTTTAATGCCTTCCTTTTCAGTTAAATCCCTCAGTTGTGGTCCATATAAAAATGGAACAGCAATGCTTTGGTCTGAAACCACATTGTTGCCCCACAGAACCCCACAACCCAAATTGCCAGTTGTTGCACTGTTGCTTCTAGCCATCAGTTGTTGCACTGTTGCTTCTAGGTTTTTTATTATGCAATGGTTCTGTAAGGGGGATTAAACATTTCTGTAACAAGAAAAACACAGAGGTGTTGATTTATAACGATCTGAACAGTGGCCTGGTGTCTGATCTAACAGACATCCTTCAGACAGACCTTCCAAAGGTCTTGAAAGAACGTCCGACCTTGGAAAAACTCATAATACAAGCTGAAGCCCTGAAGGACGTCAACCGGATAAGAAAATCAGAAGTATTAAAAAAGAGGATTACATTCGTTTGTTGAACATTGTTGATGGCCTGAATGTCAAGGTGTTTCTTAGTGGCCCACTTGCCCCGGTTAACTGTGGAGATGAGATTTTTTCCAGAATTCTGATGCTAAACAAATGGCTGGAAAAAACATGCAAAGAAACAACTGTAACCTTCATAGACAACTTTAACATCTTTTGGGAAAAAAGAGATCTGTTCAACAGAGATCGCTTCTCTCTAAATAGGTCAGGTGCAAAACGGCTGATTTCAAACATCTTCTATTCTGTGAACCATGCGTCAGCTTTTTTCCAAAACAAAGTACATCCAGTGCCAAAACAAATGATGAGCCTAGTACAGCCTGAACAAGCCAAGATAAAGACGGCCAGAAAGATGACACAGAATGAGGCTTCGTCAGAGCTACAGGACGATTCATCCCAGATCTCAGCAGGACAAAGAAAGGACCAAAAACCTCCATCATCACGATCACCGGTCCAGACTGCACCCGCCTCCCCTTCTTCTCCACAAAGCCCAGAAGTTCCTTTTCTGGAATTTTCTCATAACATGAACAAAGTATCTAAGATTGGACTAGATGACATCCTCTCCACATAGCCATTCTGCTGTGAATAAACCAGCATACTCCAAAGGCCTCAGATCCTCCTCCTCCACGTATCACAGAACTCTCTGGTACTGAGGAACTCCAAATTACTTCGCTGTGATACAGATCGGCCCCTGGCCACACGTTTATCAGACATGACAGTTCCCAGCATCAGCCGGGGCCTTTCGCCGGAGATTATGGAATATCTGTGATAATACGTGGCAGAAAAAAGAAAAACAAAAGGATAAACAGGAACAAATACTTAAAAATCATAAACTGTCAGATGCAACCTGTCACAGAGACATCATCAACCACTAAGTCATATAAACTGGGTTTATTAAATATTAGATCTCTGTCAGGAAAATCCCTTTTAATTAATGACTTCATTATTGACAATAATCTTGATGTTATGTTTTTAACAGAAACATGGTTACATGAATTTAGTGAAGCAGCTATACTGATCGAGACGACTCCTCCCAACTACAATTTTCTTTGTGAGAGCAGACAGCAAAGGAAAGGTGGAGGAGTAGCAACATTGTTTAATGATTCACTAAAATGTAAAAAGGTGTTTTTGGGAAAATTTGACTCTTTTGAACATTTGGCTCTCCAGGTAAAGAGCCCGGTACGAACTATGTTTCTGAATGTTTACAGGCCTCCTAAGTCCACATCAAACTTTAAGGATTTTAGTGACCTGCTGTCTGTGATATGTGTTGATTATGACTGTTTAATTATTGTGGGAGACTTCAACTTTCACGTTGACAACCCTGAAGACAGAAGTGCAAAAGAACTGTGTGACACACTTAGAAACTTTGGTTTAAGTCAACATGTTAAACAGCCAACACACAAACAGGGACATATTTTAGACTTGATCATCACTAAAGGTCTAAAAATTTCACAGGTCAATGTAACTGATGTTGCCCTATCTGATCATTTTTCTGTTACCTTTGAAAGCATCATTTCCAGTGACTCATTTAGCCAAATGGACATCGTAAGAAAACGTACCTTTAAGGACAATGCCACGTAAACTTTTATTCAAGCTTACTCTGATACTTCAACCTTGGGCTGCAACTCAGTAGATGAGCTAGTAGATAACTTTCAGTCCAAAGTCTCAGACATCATTGACTGCATTGCTCCAGTTAAAGTGAAAGTTCTTTCCGGGAAGAAAAAATCTCCTTGGAGAAATGCTCCAGCAGTTAGAGGTGAAAAAAAGGGAGTGTCGGAAAGCTGAACGCAGGTGGAGAAAGAACAGACTGCAGGTTCACTACGACATCTATAAAGAGACTTTACAGATATAACTTACAATTCAAAAATGCAAGAGAATCTTTCTTCTAAGATCATCAAGAAAAACAGTAATAATGCTCATGTCTTCCACAGTCGACAGGCTAACAAATCCTCCTGTGTCTGTGACTGCCGAACTCCACTCCAACAGGGCCTGCAATGAATTTGCTAACTTCTTTACTGAGAAAATCCTAAAAATTAGAGGATCATTTTGTACTACCATATCAACTCCAGAACCAAAGCTGTATTCAGCAGGAACTATTTCTGACAAAATGTCCCATTTCAGCGAAATAAACCACAAAAGCTTAGAGCAGATCATTCAGCAGCTAAGTTCCTCTTCATGCAGCCTTGATGTTCTCCCCACAGCTTTCTTTAAAAAAGTTTTACCTGGCATAGCGTCTGATTTGACCCAGATAATAAACACGTCCCTTCTGTCAGGTGTTTTCCCCCAGTCCCTAAAAACAGCAATTATCAAACCACTGTTAAAAAAAGAACAATTTAGACAAACTTCTACTCCAGAACTACAGGCCCATCTCAAACTGTTAAGTATTTAAAACATGTAAACCGTTGCTGTATTGTGGGCTGTAACAGCGCAACACATGATCGCCATGGGAAAAACATAGAAACGGGTTAATTTTCCACCGCTTTCCTGCCTGGAGGCGCAACCACGGAGAACAACTGTTATAGATAACAAAGAGTCGTCGGCTCGCTTGGATCGCGGCTGTAAGACGACCTAACATAACTTTCCACAGTATCCCGATGTCAATGAGAGTGTGTTCTAAACGTTTGAAACACATAGCAGCTAGTTAAAAGTACATTACATGCGTGAGTGGTTGTTAGCACTAACAGTTAGCAGCTACTAACTTAGCATGTCCCAGAGCCCGTCTGAGCGCAGCTTACCTTTGAACGAGTTGCTGTGTTCCCACTGTTTGCTGGCTTTATGATCTGCCGCTCCTGAACCCATCCATTCGTAAACTGCACATGAGACTCCAAGGACTTGTAGCTTCAGAACTGTTCTGAAGTATAGGCGCTCACACCACAAACAAGGTAACCGAAGACGTCCGATATGGACAATGACGTCCGCGCTACTTCCGGGTTACGCCGGTAGGCTTTTGCCGGCGTAAATACGGTAAATACAACTTAATTTTGCACTGGTCATTGTTCTGATTAAATAATTAAAGCCACGAGCGGTTTTAATTATTTAATTATCAGCCCTGCAGCCAAGCGCCTTCGCGCACCGCCGGCAGTCAGCCACCGCAGAAGCATGCGCCGCATTTGCGTCGGATTGTTTACATTTTTACCATCTTATTAAAACTCACCCGTCCACGTATGATGGCGATTTCCTTGATGTACATAACTTCGACATCTCGTACCCAACCAGATGTGAACTGGTTGTGAGCCTCTCGACCCTTGTAAGCTCTCATTTCCTCGAGAGTGTGCAGAGGGTTTTCACCGAACACCAGGTAATGCACTATGTCGCCGTGCTCTACATTTGGCCAATCATCAGGATTACGGCTAAACAAGGCACCGTGGAAGGCATAGGGGTCCATATGGTCGATCACGGAACATTTCCTCAGATAGACGTCCTTATCTGGTCGCTCTAGCGTGCTGGCGTACTTATCCATTCTCGATACGAAAATACGTGTAGGACAACTAGAGATAAGGAAGTGAACCACCCAATATGGCGGACCGGAAGTTGGCCAGTGACGTCAGTGAAAACACCCTATTAAACACCTTCTTAACAACGACCAGCCGCTTTGACGTTTTCCAGTCTGGCTTCCGTGCTCACCACAGTACAGAGACCGCCCTTATCAAGGTGTTTAATGACATCCATATAAATACAGACTGTGGAAGAACCACCGTGCTGGTACTATTGGACCTCAGTGCAGCATTTGATACTGTCGATCACTCCATTCTGTTAGACCGTCTGGAAAACTGGGTCGGCCTCTCTGGTACAGCACTCCACTGGTTTAAATCCTACTTAAAGGACAGGGAATTTTTTGTATCAAATCACATGTGGGGTTCCCCAGGGGTCCATCCTGGGTCCCCTCCTGTTCAATATCTACATGCTCCCTCTAGCTCAGATAATAAAAAACAACATCAGCTACCATAACTATGCAGACGACACACAGCTTTACATCACCATGTCACCAGGTGACTATGAACCAGTTCTGGCACTGAGTAAATGCCTAGAAGAAATCAATACGTGGATGTGCCAAAATTTTCTTCAATTGAATAAAAACAAAACAGAAGTAATAATTTTTGGACCAATAGAGGAGAGATCAAAAGTTAGCACACAGCTTCAGCTGCTTCAGTTAGGAACCACTGATCAGGCCTGAAACCTGGGTGTAGTGATGGACTCAGACCTGAACCTTCAAAAGCATCTAAAGACAATTACAAGGTCGGCTTTTTATCACCTGAGGAACATTTCCAGGATTAAAGGACTAATGTCTCAGCAGGATCTGGAAAAACTAATCCATGCGTTTATTTTTAGTAGAATTGATTACTGCAACGGTGTTTTCACAGGTCTGCCTAAAAAGTGGATCAGACAGCTGCAGCTGATCCAGAACGCTGCTGCCCACGTCCTCACTAAGACTAAGAAAGTAGAACACATAACCCCAGTTCTAAAGTCATTACACTGGCTCCCTGTATCTCAGAGAATAGAGTTTAAAATACTTCTGTTAGTCTATAAATCCCTAAATGGCTTAGCACCTAAATACATCAGACTTGTTATCAGCGTATAAACCCTCCAGACCACTCAGGTCTTCTGGCTCCAGCCTACTCTGCATACCTAGAACACGAACCAAACACGGAGAAGCAGCATTTAGTTCCTATGCTCCACTTATCTGGAACAAACTTCCAGAAAACTGTAAAAGTGCTGAAAGCCTGAGTTCCTTTAAATCGAGATTAAAAACACATTTGTTTAAAATTGCCTTTGAATGTTCAAGTTAAACTGTTTTAAAATGTTCAATGTTCAAGTTAAACTGTTTTAAAATTACTTTTTTTTTTCTTCCTACATTCTATCCCTACTTGCTTTTATTCCTATATTTTAATCATGTAAAGCACTTTGAATTGTCTCTGTACTGAATTGTGCTATATAAATAAATTTGCCTTGCCTAGGTCTTGGCAATGACGTACTGCTACACCAGAGTGGAACACCCAGTCATTGATCAAATCTTTGTTGAATTTTAATCTTCAAATCAGGGTACCAGGTTTACAGTAGATTCCTCAAAATTGCCAGTGGGAGTTTGGACCCAAGAAACCATTGAGGTTTTAATGCATTGTAGCAAAATATGGAACTCTGATCATTGATCCTTTAATGCAGCTCTAGGTATGTCCCAAACCCATCAGACAGCAAAAGTGTTTTCATCTTCAATGCAAATTCCTGTCTTAATTACTGCTAAGTGGGTTCAGCAAATGAAATTTTAGTCTGTAGACTCCAAGTTAACGATTCGATTAATAAATTAGTCGATTATTTCAATAATCGATTAATCCAATAAATTGTTTACGCTCAAGACATACCAGCATATCAGGCTGCAGCTTTGTAACCTAGAATTACTCAAGAATCCTGTGACTTACTGAAATCTGTCTTGGCTCCAAAGGCAAACATGGAAGTCTATGTTGGCAAAAGTGATTTCTGGCTGGTTATAATTTTACCTATGAAAAAGGTTTGAGACTTGACAAGTTAAAAATGATTGTCACAGCAACTTCAATTTATAAAACAGAAAAAAAAAGAAAAATCTTTAAGGATTTATTATTCCAGAAGTGCAATCTGGAGTTGGTGCAGCTCACATCATTTCATTGTGGAAAAGATTTTTTGATACCAATGCTGTTCTGGGCAGACGGGCATGATCTGTTGCAATTGAGCAGAAAAGGAAACTGCTCAGTCTTACAGAACGTGATCTACTTTAACACTGTATGTGGTGGGGATTTAATAGATTAAGACACTGAGGAACAACATTTTCCTTTTCTAAGCATGAGGCTTAGATGTGTGCATATCCACACCAGTCTCACTGCGCGCTCAAGTCAGTGGCACAAATATAACACCATCCCTCTCACGCAGAATCTTCTTTAAGGCGGCAACAAGCCAGTCTAATAACAGTGGGGAAAACTCAGCTTGTGTTAGGTAGCCACATGCTCAAAGTTAAAATGAGAGCCTGGTGAGGGGGAGACAGAAACGAAATTCAATTGTTGGTCTAAGCCAAACATGACCACTGCAGGGTAGGAGTTTTTGGGATTTAAACCAAATGACGCCACCCACTTCATTTGAAGTCTGAGCCGGTAGGTCAAGAGGATATACTTGCGTTACGCCATTATCATACAAGTTGAAAAAGGTCTTCATATAACAAATGATTTATCACAATTTTTAGAACAGTATTGTCCAGCAAAATCTGTTATTGTGACAGGCCTTTTCATAACTCTGAATTCAAATCACTTTACATCTAGATCTGCCAATCAAATAGCGGAATTATACACGATTAGAGCAAGACTGATAAAAAACAGATAGAAACAGATAAAAGACTATAGATAAATCGGAGAAAGTGAGGTTGGCTGCTCATACAGAACTGCATCCTACGGTGGCCCTGAAGTGCAAACCACAACTACAAATTTAAAAGCGCAACAACATTAAGGAAAACGCAACATTAAGGAAAACGCAACATTAAGGAAAACGCAACATTAAGGAAAACGCAACATTAAGGAAAACGGAAGAGGTACGTCCCAGTGGGAGACGTAAGAAATCGCTGATTGGACTACAGCTCGTTTTTACATTTGAGCCGGAAGTTATTCTGGCTTTAATGTGTTTTTTTAAAACATGAATGTTCTCGGTGATCTAAACTGTAAAATGCAGTCTAAAACGCAGCTTAGTCTGTTTATCAGTTTAGTTTTTATTAATTCTGCTTTTTTTAACTAAGTGTGCTGTGTTTCTGTGCCTCAACGCTCTAACTGGTCTGCTCCTCTCCCCTCCCTTCCCTCGGATCCAGGGGCTTTTATCAGCGGCCAGCCTTATCACTACATTTAATGTCTTTCCACTCCTACCAAAATGTCCCAATTAAAATCAATAGTATAGTCAGTAGCTGTGTTTCATGTTCTTCTCTTTTTAACGACACAGAACCAGTGGCGCTTTGGTGGGCGTGCTGCCTTGGCTTGTATTCAGGTGCGCAAAATTAAGGTGTGCACTTTTTAGGGTCATTTCAATAAGCTTGTAGCGTCAAGGGCTTCAGTTCAGATCCATTATTCCTTCTCTTCCCTCTAAAGGAGCCCTTTACAGTCTTTATTTATGCATTTACCCCACTGTTATCCCTCGCGCGCAGTGCACGAGGGTAAAATCCAGCAGCTGGATCATGTGTAAAGACGCAATGTGAACCCGTGTATGCTTTAAGGGTTGCAGCTGAGGGGAAAATGTTGGAGGCGGAGTTTGATCAAGCCTGTAAGGTCCAACATTTACGCTGTTTGCGATAGCTAATGCTGACGTGACTGTGTTGGTTACAGAAAAGTAACTTGACATTGTTAGCTGTTGTCTGCCCCTTGCAGCTGATCTGTGTCTGTCTGCAGTGGTGTAGTGGTCCCTGGAGAAGTGGGTATACTCTCAATGTTTGCCCTTTTAGACGCAGCTCAGAAAAATGCTGTTTTAGAAACAATGATATGTAACACTGCTCTATTTAGTTTACCCAAAAATCCATCACTAGGGTTTACTCATTTTAGCCTAAAATATTTAGCCTAAAACATTTCGACTAAAAAATTTCCTTGAGCTACTACGTGAGGTGTGAAAATACTGTTGTCTCTTTTTTTTCTCCAGCTTCTAGCAGGTAATGTAAAAATTTCTTTAGTTTATATTGAAGGAATTCCTACACTACATCCAGAATCAACATTTCATTACGTTACTGTAGGTTTTTCAATATAGACCTAGATGATAAGGCATATGGAAAGACCTAAATTGAATGAGAAAGAGAATCTATAGAAAGAGATAAAGTTAAATGATGAGAACATCAAAACTCAAATCTTTGTCTTTTGCAAATCATGAATTGTCAAATATACCAGTTGAAACACCCAAAGAACTGTTGATCCTGTTGGTTTAGACACCCTGACAATGAATGTTTAGCCCCTCGATTTTAAACTTCAGTCAAAAAAGGGAGCTCAGTTAAGTCATTTTTATCATGCAAGTAACAAAGCAAAGGTAAAACCTATTCTTTCAAGGCAAAAATATGGAAACTCTACTCCAAGCCTTCATTTAATCATGGCTGGATTAGTGTAATTCTCTATCTCTGAATCGGTCAGTCCTCACTCAAATGTCTGCTGCTGGTTCAAACGCTGCTGCACACCTTTTAATGGAAAAACATAAAATAAAAGCACATTAGCCCATCCTGGCCTCCCTTCACTGGTTGCCTGTTTATCTTGGAGTTCAGTTTAAAGAACATCTGTTTGTTTTTAAGGATTTAAACACCTTATTGTTTTAAACTATTGAGTCTTTACTCAAGTCATTTTATTAGATGTTATTTTGTTGTACCTCGTGTTAAAGTGCTCTTTAAACAATGATGACAATGATGATGCAAAAGTTTGTGATCATAATCATCATCACCCAGAAGCTGGAAAGAAAAGAGAAAAAGATTTTTCACACCTCACTTAGTAACTTTAGGAATTATTTTAAATATTTTAGGCTAAAATATTAAACTGTTTATTGGTTGTTTTTTCTTCAATCCCACCGTTATGTTTAGTAATTTCTGCCAAAAGCTGCCGCATTTTCATTTAATCCATCTGAATGCAGTATTTGCAAGCCCTACTCTGATTGGATGGAAAGAAACCTGTCTGTGATTGGCTGGTGGACAGTTTTTGAAGTCACGAGAGCGCAGACAGAATCCAGAGAGCGCACAGCTGGTGTTGAGCGTGGAAGTAGCAGGTCACGGGCAGACACGGAACCGAGCGCGAGGATAGGATAGTGGGTTGAGAAGAGTTTATCAGTTTTGAGCGCGCGGCAAACAGGTTTTGAGCGCGCGCGTGATGTTTGAGCGCGCAGTGAGACAGGTATTCAGCGTTTAAACAAAAGACACAAATATCGCTCCAGAAATGGGTATACGTAATGCTGACTGAAAAATAAGTGGGTATACGCCGTACACCCGCTTACACCCTGGACTACACTGTCCGACTTCATAGGCCCGTTTACACTACACTTTTTTAACCGAGCCGAGACCAGTCCGAGCTCGGTAACCGAGATAACTCTTGTGTGTAAACGGTCAGCAGACTGAACCAGACCGCGCTAACCATAACCGGACCGCGCTAACTGCAGACCAGTTCTTGGGTAGGTCTCGGCCTGGTTCTATTTTATCCCGGTTTCTGATAACGAAGAGCGCATGAGCAGACCGCGTCATCTCCTTACAGTCAGCTGACTGTCAGCGGGTTTTCCGGCGTGTCTGGCTGCACGTCCCGATTCACACTCCATTCAGACAAATTTCAGACATTCATAATAATACTAGCTTCCTTACCGTGCCACACGGTTTCCAGTGATGATTCTGCTTAGCAGCGCAATGAACCTCAGCGTCTGTCGTTTCCTGCATCTGTAAATCCTTATTAGACGTTCGTTTGTCTCATCCACTTCCCAAAAAGCCAACTTTCTCAAGTAAATTCACCAATGGTTGCCTTCTTCCCCTGACTCTCTGCAAACACCGAAATATCACAATATCAAGCATAACTTCCTGAATGTTACGGACGCAGCTGTGTGTGTTTCGCTGCTTCCGCCTTCAATCCCAGAGAGCGGTAGTACCGCAGGTCGCCACTAGGGGGCGAGGAGCAACCAAGGAACCGAGATAAGCTTTGTGTGTAAACGGTCGTCAGAAACGAGGCTCGGCCTGGTAACTGGACCAAGCTCGGACTGGTCTCGGCATGGCTCGGTTTTTTAGGTGTAGTGTAAACGGGCCTCATGTGAGATCGTAAAGCATTGACACCCACTGTGCAAAGCTGTCCACCTCACCAGCAAAATCCTTTGTCATCTTTACTGTCCACAGGCTGCAGCCATGTCCCGAATTCCTCGTTTTCCCCATCCACTTTTGTTGAAATTTGTATTTTTCCCCCCCATTCTTTAGCTCTTTCTCCGCCTCGAGCTTTTTTTCCGAACATTGTAAAAACATACGGCTATTACGATCAACCGGAAGCAGTTCCGCACAAACACACGGAATCAGTTATAAAAACAGTTTCGTCAGATATATTATCAGATATGACAGTATTTTTTTAGAAAAAAAATAAGGCATTATTAATGCCACAGATAATCCAATTTAATGACTTTTAATGCCAATTAAGGGCTCAATTTTAAAAAAAAAATCATTTAATGACTTAATGCCAATTAAGGCCTTAATTTTTAAAAAATTCCTTTAATGACCTAATGCCCCACGGAAACCCTGATATAAATGAGTCATGTATTATATATATATAAAAAAAAAAAAAAAGATTTTATAAATAAAATTTCAATATATTGCCCAGCTCTACATCAACATCAGTTCTCTGCCATATAGGCTGGTTTCTAATCTTACCCAGAGCTGTACGGTTCTCTTTTTTAGGTCGAAAAGGTTCTTTGTGAGTGACCGTGTTAGGCCTGGCTTTGAATATAGCCGTCTCCTCCTGTTGTTTCTGCTCCTCTTTCACCTGCAGGACATAAGATGGTCAACTTAAAGACAGCTACAAATTTAAAGAGCATCCAGCTAGGGTCAAACCTGTCCTACCATCTGCTCCCACTGCCTGTGCTTTGCGGCCCCCCGCTCATCGATTTGGAGTCTGAAGGGCTCAGGCTTGGTGGGTTCCAGCCTCTTCTTCTCAGGGAGGACCACTGTGTTGAAGTCTGGAAGTGGCTGCGCCTTGAACTGTGGCACCTGGATGCAGAGATAAGATGGTGAGCTGTGTGGACTCTGAAGTGTGATGTTTCAGGACTAATGGGACCTCACCTCTTCATTTTGCCACTCTGCCAGCCTCTTCTCCTTTAGAGCATGCCTTTCTTTATCCCGTTGTTCAAATGAGAACGGACACACCTCCACAATGTGGCTTTCTGGAAGTTGAGGCTGGAATGGAACACCAAAGTGGGGAACTGGGACAGCTTTGACCGGTGAGGGTAGCTTTACCTGCCAGCAACAAAAAAATGTAAGTTATAGAATCAAAGAAGAGTCACAATAACTGAAGAGAACCAAATGAGGAGATATTTCCTTACTTCATCAACCTTGCGCTCTGTACGAACTCTCTTCTTCAAGGCAAATGCTGGAGATTCTGGTACTGTTGGATATGCTACCTTCCTCTCAGGTAAGCCCTGTCAACAATACATCTGGGTCACTACCCATTATAAAACACTTATGTTCTCTCACAGGTATGCCTGTCACGATAAGAAATGTTGCAGGACGATAATTTTCCTGAAACTTATTGCGATAAATCATTGTCATTTTAGAGACCCTTTTTCAACTAACAACTGCATAACAATGCAAGTACCGTATGCCCCCCCCGGGAGAATGCCATAGGACCAGACATAAACATGGATGAAGTGCCATTGACATTTGAGCTGCCTCTGACCAGGACTAAACGAGACAGGTGCATCATCCATTAAGGTGAATGTGCCCCCTCGTGTTTCACCAGTGTCCTGGGCTGCACCGCCTCTGGAAAGAAGTTCCCCCGATGGTCATTTTTAAGCACAAAACTTTGCCCAAAGACCATCTCTCAAAGGACATTGTAGTTAAAGTCAACCAGAAAGGATAGATGCAAGAAAGTAATGAAGGACTGGTTAACGGAGTGCTACGGAAAGCACCCAGGAGGATATTTTCGACCGGAAAAAAACGCTCGTTTTGGACAGTATGAGGGCCCACATCACAGATTCAGTTAAAGCAGTCATCAAGAGAACCAACTAAATTCCTGCAGCGACAACAAGATTTTGCAACCCCTGGACATCAGTGTCAATCAAGCGGGGTGAATAGGATGCTTTGATGACTAGTGGCGATAAATCCTTCACAAAAACTGGCCGCATGTGAAGAGCATCATTTTCTGATGTCTGTCAGTGGATCCTAACAGCGTGGAGCAGCGTGAAGGAATCCACCATCACCAACAGATTCCAAAAGGATGGACAGCTGCGCGAAGAGGGCACCACAGCTTCACCCCGGGATGACAGCGACACAAAAAGTACGCAACACTCTGAGGCTGTTCAACTCAAGACACTGAAGAAGGTGACTTCAGTGGTTTCAGTGCGCAGGAGGACGATGTATAAACCAATCAGCTTTTGCTTTGTTTGATAAGCACTTTTACTTTTATGCTACAGGCACCCTTTGGAAACTAATCAGTTATGTTCAGTTAAACTATGTAATCAGTTCAGTCGATATCAGTGGCTTTTAGCCTGGTGCGGCTTAAGTACTTTTTTTTTTTTTTTTTTTTACTTTGTGGCTTCAACCCATATTGAGGTGTGCTCTATAGTCGGGAAAATACAGTGTATTCTCTCAACCTACAGGCTGAGACAAATTAAGCGGGTGTCACCATTTCGTTGTAAAAAAGAAATACACCCTGCAGTGTGTCTATAGCCTGGGTGCCATTCCGAATTTAGTCCCGCCCACAACGTTTTAGGTCGGGAAGTTCGGTCTGGCATTGCTCAATAGTAGCGCGAGTATGCTCGCCCAATATCTGGCGGGCAAATCAAATTGTCAGGGCGGGCTTTATACGATGATGGACAGATGATCATCAGCAACGTAATCAACCACGTCACCAAAGCGCGCTTCGGCAAAAGTTTAATTTATCAGCTGGCTCCGTTGGTCGCTAAGATGGGACACAATGAAAACCCATTGGTCATTGTTGTTTCTCCTTTGGTCGCACTCATGGAGGACCAAGTGAAAGAAGCAACTGAAATGGGCATCACGGCGATGCAACTCGGCGTGAACGACGAGGTGGATATAGCCAGCGGTCGTTGCCAGCTCCTTTTCGGAAGCCCGGAATCCTGGCTGCTGAACAACAAGTGGAGGGACATGCTAGGCTCCGATGCTTTTCAAGCCAACGTTATGGGTATCGTCGTGGACGAAGTTCATCTAACTTACAAATGGTAAGAGATCATCTGACTGTCTGACTTGGTAAATAACTCGCAATGTTGTGATATGAATCCCAGGTTGTAAACATAGTAGGTAACGTACGTTCTGTTGACAACAACTATGCGTCACACACTCCGTTGCCCTTATTGGTTGTAGGTCTATCCAATTGAGTGCAGAGGCATTTTTTTCCTGGTTCGTTCGAAACACGCCCCATAATCACAGCTCTATGGAGCAGTATCAGACTCAAATTCTGACTAGAATCGAGTATGACTACGTCAGGCTAGCGTGTCTACCTAACCACTGAGGAAACGAGGGAGGGGTGAGCAGACACCGATTAGACAGAAGGAGGAGGAGACGGAAAGACAAGGGGAAATAAGAAAGCATGCTTATGCAAATTATCACGCTTATTTTAAAGCAATCATTTGATTAAAAGTTATCGTGCGATAGATCATCGTGACAGGACACAGGATGAGTTACAGATTTAGAATGGGACTCACCACAACACTATCCAGGACCTTTTTTGGCAGAGGCTTTGCTTTAAAACTGTAGCACTTCTCACTGTCCTGTGGCTTCTTGTTAACCTGCCTCTCCTGGAGCCGCTTTTCGATCTCCAACTCAAACCCTTCAGGTACAGTGGGCTCCTTCACCGCTGGCTTCTTCAGCTCCTCGGGACCTTTTAGAATCTTCTTGTTCAGTTCTAGAGCTTTGATTTTAAACCTGTGAACACAATTTCCAACCTGAAGCACCAACTAGGGACACAGAACTTTCTTACACAAGGTTAAGGCATAAATAACATTGATCCCATACAGATATTTCCAACTCAAGTCATTTTGAAACAGGGCCTTACTTCTGAAGTTTTTCCAGCTCTTCTGCCTCCAGCTCTGCGCTGCTCTTCACAGATGTTGGACGGCTTCTCTGACGGGTCATCAGCTGGGGGGAGTGGGGTTGTGTGAGATGCAGGTGGTGACCCTTCAGCGGAGATGGCCCTGGACATTCCCGGAAATAATTAAAACCCAGTAAATAACTACTTTCAAAGCAAAAACTGAAAGAAAGATTAATAGCTGGCTGTTTATTCACTGGACTGCATGGTAGCACAATTGCCTTGCAGCATTAAAGTTCTCAGTATTTCTGCATGTTATCCCCATCTATACATGGGTTTCTCTAGGGGCATTCTGCCTTTTTCCTAGATTGAAAGCATAGGTTATTTGGCATTTTTAAATTACCCTCAGGTATGAGTGCATTCAGGATGTACCTCCATCTCATATCAATCTGTATATAAAAAAAAAAAAAAAAAAAAAAAAAAAAAAAAAAAGGCCCCTTGATAAGAGGCAAGCATCATTGACCTATGAAAATGAGGCTTTTCGTGCGTCTGAAAATGCCAACCACCCTGTTTTAGACATTTACTGAGGACCTGTCCATGACTTCAATTCCTCCTTAGTCCTAGCCATTCCCAGTACACCTCAATCCTAAAACGGGTATCAAAAAAGCCTTGTTTTGGTGGCAAAATACAAGAAAATTCTTGCTCAGCTGTAAGTGTATACACACCCATTTATTGTGTTCTTGTAGAAGTAAGCACAGTGAGCATAGTACAATCCGGAACAAAATTCTTTGTACACACAGGTCCTGGTCATATAGAGTATCATGAAAAAGATTTTTTAGTAATTCTATTCAAAAAGTGAAAATTATATTAATTTATTACACAGCCCGATTTCAAGTGTTTATTTCTTTTAATTATTATGATTATAACAGACAACTAATGAAAACCCCAAATTTGGTATCTCAGAAAATTTGATTACTTAAGAATACAAAAAGGATTTCCAGAAATGTTGGCCAACTGAAAACTCACTACTTAGTTGGGGGTCCTTTTAAGCCTTTCCTTTGTCTTTAGCCCAGACAAGACGCTTCTGACCCCGTCTCTTGTTCAAGAGTTGCTTTACACAATGAATGCGACAGCTGAAATCCATATCTTATACATCTGTGCGTAGTGGTTCTTGAAGCACTGACTCCAGGGGCAGTCCACTGTCTGTGAATCTCCCACACATTTTTAATGCGTTTTGTTTCACATTCTTCTCCAGGGTGCAGTCATCCCTATTGCTTGGACACTTTCTACCACACCTTTTCCTTCCCCTCACCTCTCTATTAATGTGCTTGGATACAGAGCTCTATGAACAGTCAGCCTCTTTAATGATTTTTCACAACAGAAGGCAAGACACAAAAGTTAATTGCTAGTTATTAATCAGCATTTTTATGGAAAGTAATAAAAGAGGTACCTCTGGCCTCTAAACTGTCTCTCCCCTCTGAGGGGATAGGACTCCTGATAGGACATTTTGGGCACCAAATCAGCCGTACTGCATGAAAAGCTTGAGAGAAGAGCCTCTTTGTTTTGAGAACAGATAGAACCTGGAGACAATGTCTGGGCCAAAAAACCCCAAACTAATCGGGAGGGGTTAGTCACTACGATAAAAAGATGGATTTGCGAAGAAGACTTTAGGCAAAGAAGCTGCAATGCCTGGGAAAAGGACGTGGGTGACAAACTAAGCTTCTAAGTTCTTTGTCTCTTGGAATTCCAAATGAAATAAATATGCATATTTTAAATGTTTGCATCTGAAATTGTTTCTCCTTTGCTGTCAAATCTTGGGGTAGGACAGGCCTTCAGAAATAAGCAGGCCCGTATTAATTTCAACACTTCTTTGTGCAAGGTGTCAATGGTCATCTTTTGGACAACTGTCAAGTCAGCAGTCTTGCCCATGAATGTGTAGCCTACAGATCTAGACTGAGACCATTTAAAGGCCTTTGCAGGTGCTTCGAGTTAATTAGCTGAATAGAGTGTTGCACCAGGTGTCTTCTCTATTGGACCTTTTCACAACATTCACATTTTCTGACGCCGTTTATAGAGTTTTGCATCGTCAGTTATCAAAATTAAAACACTTGAAATATCAGTCTGTAATGAATGCATATAATATACAAATTTCACTTATACATAAAAAACTTTTCATGATATTCTAATTATGACCAGCATGTATCATTGAGAGATAGAGATAGATACACAATAGAGTAACAACTACCTAAATTTCCCAAAAAGCTATTCTGAATTTTAGCATTAACATTTCCCAATGCAATATTTCCAACTCAAGCGAGGACCAGGAAAAAAACACACCCACTGAACATTGCATTTCCAGCACCCTTTTGACACCATTAAAAAAAAAAAAAAAAAAAAAAAAAAAAAAAAAAACCCACACAGCTAATTAGGGCTGCATGATATAGGGGGAAAAAAATTGCTTATCAAAAAATTTAAACATATTTTAAGTGCAGCCCTGATCTATCTTTTAAATAAACACTGAATTCAAACGACCCTTTATCCAACCAACTTGTTATCAAAACTAAGTCTTAAAAAAAAATATATGCTGTCTGAACTTTTTGTAGATTGGTGAATGAGGTTCCCTGGGATTTTGCATTTGTAATTGGTTGGGTGGATGTAACGACTGGGAATCCCTGGTGTAGATTAATACCACAAAGTGTGGTGTGCGCGAGCTGAAAACTGTAATGCGGTGTTTTTCCCCCCACACCATAAAGATGTGTAAATAAACATTTCTTTAGTAAAGATTAAAATCAAAAACTGTAAATCTAATCAATAAACAAGTTATTTTAATGATCCGTATTAGAGACTTTATTGCTAAGTGCTGTTGCACACCGTTTCTTTAAGTTAGGTTGTTTTGGGGTCATACCGGGAGAAATGTGTGGCTTCTGGGGGGATGAGTGGTGGTTTGGGGGACTGGCAGATTAGTCCGTGAAAGCTTTCTGTTCATCCTAAAATAAAGTGTTTTAGGATGAACCTCGGTCTGGTGCTTGGGTGTCATAACGGAACGTTACAGTATTCACACGGAATTTATTTAAAAGAAATCTATGCTTCATTTTAAGATGAAATATCTGCATTGTGCTGTATATGCCAGGGGTTAAAGCAAAAATAATCAGTTTGAATTTTTTTTCGAGTCAGCCCATATATTCCCGGGACGGTGGAAATAATGCCACATTAGTTACCTCACTTGCTTATTGTGCAGAGTCAACTTTAACCAAATCTGGTAGTTTTAAAATATGCAATGACCATTTCTGTCTCTGTCCTACCTTTCAGCTTCAGAGCCTTGGCGTCATCCTGGACAGCCCTCTCCATAATCTCCTTCCCTTTCCACATCCAGAACATCACCTGGTTAACTTTCATATTTGCAGCATCAAGTTCTTCCTTCACACTTTATCCAAACTGGTCCACAGTCCACTTTACAGTTTCAGCTCCCTTCCCTCCAGAAAACCTCCATAAACTACAACTAGTACAAACCCAGCAGCTTCATCATTACATCATCTACTTCACATCTGAACATACTTGTTGCCCCCCATCTCGGTGCCTGCACGTTGGGGTTTTCCTCGGTGAACGAGAGGGTGGCCTCCCTCCGCATTCGTGTGGGGGGACGGGTTTTGACTGTTTGCGCTTATGCGCCAAACAGCAGTTCAGATTACCCACCCTTTTTGGAGTCCTTGGAAGGGGTACTGGAGAGTGCCCCTCCTGGGGACTCCCTCGTTCTGCTGGGGGACTTCAACGCTCACGTGGGCAATGACAGTGGGACCTGGAGGGGCGTGGTTGGGAGGAATGGCCCACCTGATCTGAACTCGAGTGGTGTTTTGTTGTTGGACTTCTGTGCTCGTCATGGATTGTCCATCACAAACACCATGTTCAAGCATAAGGGTGTCCATATGTGCTCTTGGCACCAGGACACCCTAGGTTGCAGTTCAATGATCGACTTTGTTGTCGTTTCATATGATCTGCGGCCGCATGTCTTGGACACTCGGGTGAAGAGAGGGGTGGAGCTCTCCACCGACCACTACCTGGTGGTGAGTTGGCTCCGATGGCGGGGGAGGAAGCTGGTCCGACCGGGCAGGCCCAAACGTAGTGTGAGGGTTTGCTGGGAACGTCTGGCGGAGTCCCCCACTAGACGGAGCGTTAACTCCCACCTCCGGGAGAACTTTAAAAACACGTCCCGAGGGAGGCGGGGGACATTGAGTCTGAATGGACCATGTTCCACGCATCTATTGTTGAGGCGGCTAGTCGGAGCTGTGGCCGCAAGGTTGTCTGTGGATGTCGCGGCAGCAACCCTCGAACCCGCTGGTGGATACCAGCGGTGAGGGAAGCCGTCAAGCTGAAGAAGGAGTCCTACCGGGCTTTTTTGGCCTGTGGGACTCCGGAAGCAGCTGATGTGTACCGGCAGTCGAAGCGGCAGGCGGCTCGGCTGGTTGCCGAGGCAAAAACTCGGGCGTGGGAAGAGTTCGGAGAGGCCATGGAGAAAGACTTCCGTACGGCTTGGAAGCGATTCTGGTCCACTATCCGGCGTCTCAGGAGGGGGAAAGCAGTGCAGTACCAACACTATTTACAGTGGGTGTGCTGCTGACCTCGACTCGGGACGTCGTGTTTCGGTGGGCGGAATACTTCGAAGACCTCATTAATCCCACCAACACGTCTTCCATTGCGGAAGCAGAGCCTGAGGACTCTGGGTCGGGTTCTCCCATCTCTGGTGCTGAGGTTGCAGAGGTGGTTAAAAAGCTCCTCAGTGGCAAAGCCCCGGGGGTGGATGAGATTCGCCCTGAGTACTTTAAGGCTCTGGATGTTGTGGGGCTGTGTTGGTTAACGCGGCTCTGCAGCATTGCATGGACATCGGGGGCAGTTCCCCTGGATTGGCAGACTGGGGTGGTGGTCCCCCTATTTAAAAAGGGGGACCGGAGGGTGTGTTCCAACTACAGAGGAATCACACTCTTAAGCCTCCCTGGTAAGGTCTATTCAGGGGTTCTGGAAAGGAGGGTCCGTCGGATAGTTGAATCTCGGATTCAGGAAGAGCAGTGTGGTTTTCGTCCTGGCCGTGGAACACTGGACCAGCTCTACACCCTCAGCAGGATTCTGGAGGGGGCATGGGAGTTTGCCCAACCAGTCTACATGTGCTTTGTGGATCTGGAGAAGGCATTCGACCGTGTCCCCCGAGGGATCCTGTGGGGGGTACTCCGGGAGTATGGAGTACCGGACCCTTTAATAAGGGCTGTCAGGTCTCTGTACGACCGGTGTCAGAGTCTGGTCCGCATTGCCGGCAGTAAGTCAGACTCGTTTCCAGTGAGAGTTGGACTCCGCCAAGGTTGCCCTTTGTCACTGATTCTGTTCATAACTTTTATGGACAGAATTTATAGGCGCAGCCGAGGTGTTGAGGGGATCTGTTTTGGTGGCCTTAGGATTGCGTCTCTGCTATTCGCGGATGACGTGGTCCTATTGGCTTCATCAGGGCGTGATCTACAACTCTCACTGGAGCGGTTCGCAGCCGAGTGCGAAGCGGCCGGGATGAAAATCAGTGCCTCCAAATCCGAGACCATGGTCTTGAACCGGAAAAGGGTAGAGTGCCTTCTCCGGGTTGGGGAGGATGTGCTGCCCCTAGTGGAGGAGTTCAAGTATCTTGGGGTCTTGTTCACGAATGAGGGGAAGATGGAGCGGGAGATCGACAGGCGGATTGGTGCAGCGTCTGCTGTGAAGCGGGCGCTGTACCGATCCGTTGTGGTGAAGAGAGAGCTGAGCCAAAAGGCGAAGCTCTCGATTTACCGGTCGATCTACGTTCCTACCCTCATCTATGTCACGAGCTTTGGGTCGTGACCGAAAGAACGAGATCCCGGATACAAGCGGCTGAAATGAGTTTTCTCCGTAGTGTGTCTGGGCTCTCCCTTAGAGATGGGGTGAGGAGCTCAGTCATCCGGGGAGGACTCAGAGTAGAGCCAATGCTCCTCCACGTCGAGAGGAGCCAGTTGAGGTGGCTCGGGCATCTGGTTAGGATGCCTCCTGGATGCTTCCCTGGTGAGGTGTTCCGGGCACGTCCCACCGGGAGGAGGCCCAGGGGAAGACCCAGGACACGCTGGAGGGACTATGTCTCCCGGCTGGCCTGGGAACGCCTTGGGATTCCTCCGGAGGAGCTGGCCCAAGTGGCCGGGGAGAGGGACGTCTGGGCCTCCCTACTGAAGCTGCTGCCCCCGTGACCCGACCCCGGATAAGCGGAAGAAGATGGACATTACCTCCACTGGCTCCCTGTCACATTCAGGATAAATTAATCCTATGATCATACAAGGCCAACCACAGCCTTGGACAATGCAGGACACATAACCAACACTATGATGTCATGCATTTTAGTTTAACACAGATTGCACATTACAATAATCAGTCTCTGCTTTGCCCGTTATTGTACAGCAATTAATTATCACAGCTCCTGAGTTTATAAAAAGGCATCACTTAACTATTTTAAAGTGTAATAAAACTGCTCACTTTTAGCCCTGTGACTGGAAACCTGCCCAGGATGGACCCAGTGTCCCCGCCTCTCGCTCACTGACTGCTGGAGAGTCACCAACATCTAAATCCTCATAATTTAAGGAGTGTCCAGGTTCGCAGCAGCTCATCAGGTGGAAGCTGCTGCTTATTTATTGACCGACAGCCGCTCTGACTGCAGCTCTGCCTTCTTTGGTTCAGAAAAGCGCAGGTGGAATTTATTTTTTTACTTTTCCCAAATCGGACCCAGTAAAATTCGGTACATTGTTTCACATTCCGACCCTTCACACAAAAAAAAAAAAAAAAAAAAAAAAAAAGCGTGTCATGCTAAATTAGCATGAGCTAGCGCGTTACTCTTCGAGTTTTAAATAAAACATAACACTGAATAATGAGGAGATCCCTGGTTGGTCGCTGCGTTTATCACCTAAGTTACGGGAAGCGGGGGAATAAAGGCTGACAGGTGACGTGGCCACAGGTGGAAATAACTCATCAGGGTTCTTGCACCATTTTAAAAGTAAATTATATTTGTTGAGGTCTGAAAACGGTCTTAAAAAAGCATTAAATTTTAAGACCCAAAAATGTCATAATTTCTTTGGAATAGGCTACTCAATTTATTTCCTCCTACAATGGAAATCAAAACTTTTCCATTTGGTATCAATTGTGTGCAATGTGTAAACTCGGTAAGTAAAAAAAATACTTTTCTTTGAGACCTTTTGATTTTATTTTGGTCCTTTGTGATGTAGAACAGAGCCAACGTAACATAAATTAGATTACACTAAACACCACAATGCTTTGTATAAAGGAACCATATAGAATACTGAAAATAAGATCACTCACTAATGTCCTCAAAACAGCCTTTCACAAGCCAAAATATTGACAAATAATCTACATAACTGTTAGAAAACACAAATGTTATTACATGACTTTTAATGAGAGAAACCCTTTTTCGTAACATCCCAAATTCACCTCAAGACATGTGGCGCAGCTCTGCTGCTCTCTTCTTAATTTCATGGTCTAGGTCCACCAACTCCTGCCTACAATTTATTTTATTTTTCAGAATCGGACCCTGTGAAATGCGGAGCACTGTTTCACATTCCGACCCTCCTTCTTGAAAAAAACAAAACACGTCATGCGTTACTTTTCTTTGAATTTTCAACAAAACATAACAGCGAATCATGAGGAAATCCCTGATTAGTCGCTGCGTTTATCAGTTAAACTGGAAGCGAGGGAATAAACGCTGACAGGTGACATGGCCACAGGTGAAAGCAACTCATTAATTAACTGCACGCTTACCGAGGGAAGTTGTTGTCAGATGTTCATTCCACTGAACTTTGAGTTGATAGTTCATAAATCCAAAGAAAACCTTCAACCAGCGCTACTTTCATTCATGCATCTGTGGCCATTTTGGTACGCTCTTCTAAAAAATTAAAATGATTGAACACCGATAAACCTCAGTGGCAGATCTCCGCTTTGCAAAGACCCGCCCTACTCTCTTTCTGATTGGCTAATGTCCCGGCTCTGCCAGATTTCATTGGTTTAGAGGTCCACACGGACCCTTAGAGCAGTTTCTTTTTGAAAAAGTCTAGGCGGAACTTTTTGCTCTAATTTAAACCCTAATTTAATAAGACCTTAATTTCCCGGATTTTAATTTAAGACTTTTTAAGGACCCGCGGGAACCCAGCTCATTAACTGCAGGAGCAGCGACAGGTTTCATTGGTTGAGAGCAGTTTCAGTTTAAAACCTTGGGGGGGGAAAAACAAAGCTAGACGGAACAATTTGCATTCATTTTCCAAATGACGGAAATCCGTCGCAGCGACGGAGAACTTTAACCCCTGGTATATGCGCACATGGCTTGTGGTCTCTGTTTCAATCACTCTCGCAGACATGCTTAGTTGGCTGAAATCAGGGAAACTGTCAGGCAGGCGAGGCATCTAAGGGGAAAGTTAGCGATGAAGGAGGAGAGGAAGAGAGTGAGGAATTGGAGGCAACAATGGAGAGACCCCTTTTTTAACCAGGGTGACATCTGGTGGTTTTACCACTGTCTTTTGAGGTAGAGGATTTTTTTTGCCCCCTTGTCAACGAAGTAGGCTGAAGGCGCTGACTCAGCGATGCATGAAGCCGGTGCAGCTGAGGCAGTGGAGGACAGGATGGGTCTATGTGCAAGCCTTCAGAACCAAGGCAACCTGCTACAGTTTCTCCCCATTGTAACAAGAGTACACACACTCTATACCAACTTGCTTTGGCAGACAAGACAGGGCAACTTTGTACCCCACAGCAGCAGAGCTAGTGACATCGGTTTTTCTGGGTGATGTCACAATCTCTTTTGAACCAATACAAATTAGAAATTTAGTGCAAGATGCTTGTTAAACCTTAGGGGGCACAACACAGGCGGTTTTGGACACACAAGCATGGTTTCAACAAATCTGCAGTAACTAGTACATTGGTCTTTCAAGTGTCACGGCAGTGTATCTTGCATCTTTACCAGAAACATTGCCTCACCTCTGTCTTGAGTTCTGCGGCTGCGCAAGTGGTATCGGGTAGGGGTCCTCTTCTGGAATTGCACTATCTGCTGGGCCATAGGAATGTAACTTCCAGGCTCTTCCTTCACATTCTTGTGGCCTACAGATAGGTTAAAGGGTTTGGGCACCGTGGCTCCTTTCCTCGCCTTTGCCTTAAATGAAAACCAAGTTAATTAGGCATAAACTGTACATTGGCAGCCTGTGCCTTTATAGTTCTACCTAATCTCAACTCAATAACAGAGGCCAAACCAATAGCTACCAACAATTTACACACAACTACTGCCCTCAGTATTTCATGTTAAATTTTATCAAAATCCCAAGCTGTCCATTTCATAATTGCTTCTGAAATCAAAGGGCCGCCGCAGCTTTATGTGGGAGCGACTCACAGGGGAGGAGGGCTGTCGTAGCTGATGTATGAAGTCCACCTCCTTCTGCGAAGAGTTTGATGAAACTGCTGCTTTAAGGCGGGAGTCAGTGTTGAAGTGAAACTCTTTAGGCACGGTTACAGAGGGAGCCAATTTCTTTGGTGGTGGCTCTGAAAAGAGTGATTTTAACATTTCCAAAACAATTTATGCCAGTTGCAGCACTACAGAACTGTTCACTCACTGTCAGCCAGAGCAGCTTTGTAGCTGGCCTCGTTTCTCTTGAGCTGCAGACACACTTCCCTCTGGAGGCTTCTGATGCGTTCCAACTCCAGTTCTTCAGAGGTGCTCATCCTGTAGATGTAAATTGACTGAACTTAATCACGCTTTTCCAGTCATACTGACCATTCAAAGCACTTTACACAATAGCCACATTCACCCAATCACACTAGAGAGGCACCGATCTGATACCCGGATCAGATATTGGCTCTGATAAACCAATTAGCTGGATCGGATATCAGATAATTGATGTAGATCCAGCATTCCTATCCAGTCAGTTCTTTATTAATATCATACACAATGCAGTTATGTGATCTAGTCCTTTCTATGTTTGCAACAGCAGTTAAGCAGAAAATAGCAATATGGAGCAAGTGCCGGACCAAGCCAAGTCTGCCATTTGGAAACATTTCAAACTTGATGTATAGGGTTTATTCATTCAACACGCATTTTCACTCTTCCATGCATGTGACCACATTTCCCCTTTGAGCCAGGCAAACAATGAGGCCTATCACTCTCCATTGTGAGGGGCAATCAGTTCCAGATGAATCTACGTGCGACTCCAAACTCTTAACAAGACCTCGTCGACAGGTCTATAAAGCTTGGAACTCCATGCTACTCCAGACATATTGAATTGAGAAAGCTTCCTGGAAGGAAAGTGAAACATCTTCAGTTTCAGAATAGAAGACCAACCTTTGTTTGGATTAGCCTTACTGCTACACGGTAGTAGGAGGAGGCGCCCCGTTTTGTTTTGTGGCTTCACCATTTGCCAGCTGAGCTGTCCCCTGTTTAACATTTTTCTATGTTGAGTAGAACAGAGGTGCATCTGGAAGGGGGAACGCAGACTGAGCACCATCATTGGGCTATCTTTGAAACAAAGACCATTGAGATGAACGGCTGCAGGGAGTGGAGTGGCAGAGTATGTTATTGCAGCAGCGTGGCCAGGGAAAAAAATGCAACGACTTGGGTAAATGTAAATATGTCCATTTATATAAAATTTCTAGGTAAATATCCTGATACATTATGTATTACCAGATTGCAGAATGCCTGGAAGATGTAGTGTTAAATATATAATTCCACTGGATTGTCTGAAATTATTCATTGGGTCCAACAACTCTAATTGTTGCATTGAAAGCAGCAATAATTTCTTTAACAGAAGATACAACAGGTTTTAAGTACAGTAGGTGCTAGAGGAGACTGAACATTTTTAGACAAAGTAAATTTTCTTATCAAGATACTCATACCTGGAAGTCCACACCAACTAAAAATGTGAACTCAGTTTGAGTTAAAAGCATGATTAGAAAAAAAAAAGCTGTAGTCATATTTCCATAACTAGCTAATTTTTTTCAGTTTTAGACTAGAGCATCAATCTAGTTCAGTTTTATCTTTTCAATAAGAAATGCATAGAAAGAAATCCAAAAATGACAATTTAGCACCATCAACCCACATCAACTGAAGTTGTCAAATTAGCTTTGGAGGATTATTGGTTCCTTGCCTTTTAGAAGTGACCTTGCAAGAGCCAACTATGTACTTCATAATAAATAGATTTTAAATCAGTTTGTCAAATGCAGTTTTGAGATATTTCATAAATGTGCTTCCATCACAAATAACCATAAAGCAAAGAACAGTGTGATACACGGCATGTACCAATGTCTGTCAACGGACAGCAGAACCCAATCATTAACTGGATTTCATCTATGAAACACTTGGCTGTTGTACTGGTTTAATACAGAATTCATAAATTGCTACATTCAGACTGCTTAAAAACTTAATGTTGCAGACTTACTCTGTAAGTGTGGAGGAAGTGGCTTCAGGGGCCTTCTGTGTCATCTTTGAACTCAGCTTCTCACTCCTGTGAAAATTGGGTCTCGAATTTAGTTGGCCACTTCTGGATTTTTGAGCGATTGGGTTCCTGCAGCAGACAGCCATAATTAAACAAACTTAAAAAAGTTTGCTAGTGATTTGAGGTTTATTAGGAAGACACCATTTCAGACGCTTACTTTTTTGCCTTCTTTAACGGGGGAGCAGCTGAACCACTGGTTGTCTCTTTACGTTTTGAAACCCTGAAACGTAAAATACATTGATAAGGCATTACAGATCCCAGGTTAGGTATTTAATGTGAAAAAAATCCTTAAATAAAAGCCACTGCATAGACTGTACCTGCAAGGTTTTGCAGACTGTTTATTGACAGCCCTTCTCTTTGGCTGGACCAGTTTCTGAGGCTTGTCAGCCCAGGATGTGACGATGTTTGATGGGAGATCTTTGGTTTGACTTTGACCTAAAACAATGACCAATCAATCCACAAAAGTTTCAGTTCAGTCTGATAAGGAATTTGTTCCTAAACTGATTCCTTTTATACAGTAATAAGAAGCACTGACCAGATTCCGCATCCCTTTCAACTTGATTCCCATAAGCTCCAGATATATCTGCCTGTATTGACAGCTGGTCTGGTCTTGCAGGAGTGATGAGGTGAGGATCTGCACCCTCAACACGTTTTTCTGTTCATGACAGTCAACAAAAAGCTAAAATAACTTCCCTGTGTTGGAGTTCAGATCAATTTAATTTTTATATAGCACCAATTCATCATACATGTCATCTCAAGGCACTTTACAAAGTCAAATTCAATCAGATTATATTGAGACTTGACAAGCAGCATTCACTGCATTCGTCTGCTTTGTCCATGGCTTTGCAGCAATCCCTCATACGGAGCAAGCATGAAGCGACAGTGGAATGAAAAACTCCCCATTAACAGGAAGGAAAAACCTCCAGCAGAACCCGGCTCAGCCTCGACTGACTGGGGGTTAGAGAAGACAGAGCAGAGACACAATAAGAGAAAGAAAAATCACAGAAGCACACATTGATTCAGGAATCTTTTCTACATTATAAAGTAATAGCAGGTGATCTGTCTTCCCTGGATGATGTCACAGCTAACAGAACGCCAGACCAGGTGTACCTACTATGAAGCAGAAAAAAAAAAAAAAAAAAAAAAAAAAAAAAAAAAGGAGAACACAAAGCTAAAAGCTAAAATGACGACAAGCAATGCAAATTGGAGAACAGTAGAACTCAATAAAGGGAGAAAAATAGACCCTGATGTCCTCCAGTAGCATATAACAGCATAACTATAGAGATAGCTCAGGGTAACATGAGCCACTCCAACTATAAGCTTTGTCAAAAAGGAAAGTTTTAAGCCTAGTCTTAAAAGTAGACAGGGTGTCTGCCTCACAGACCAAAACTGGGAGTTGGTTCCACAGGAGAGGAGCCTGATAGCTAAAGGATCTGCCTCCCATTCTACTTTGAGACTCTAGGAACCACCAGCAGACCTGCCGTCTGAGAGCGAAGTTCTCTGTTAGGAATATATTCAGTTTATATAGCACCAAATTAATGAAACATGTCATCTCAAGGCACTTTCCAAAGCCAAATTCCCTCTTGTTCATTTTCATCAGAACTCTTGCTGCACCATTTTGGATCAGCTGAAGACTTTGAACTGCATTTTGTGGACTTCCTGATGGTAAAGAATTACAATAGTCCAGCCTTGAAGTAACAAATGCATGGACTAGTTTTTCAGCACCACCCCTGGACAGAATATTTCTAATTTTGTAAATATTCAACAGGTGAAAAAAGAAACCCTGGAAAGTTGTTTGAATATGGCATTTAAATGACATATCTTAGTCTAAAATAACAGATTTTGTACTTTATTACCAGAGGCCAATTTTGGGGTCACCCAAACAATTTTGTGTTTTCCATGAAAAGTCACACTTATTCACCACCATACATTGTGAAATGAACAGAAAATAGAGTCAAGACATTGACAAGGTTAGAAATGATGATTTGTATTTGAAATAAGATTTTTTTTTTTTTACATCAAACTTTGCTTTCGTCAAAGAATCCTCCATTTGCAGCAATTACAGCATTGCCGACCTTTGGTATTCTAGCTGTTAATTTGTTGAGGTAATCTGGAGAAATTGCACCCCACACTTCCAGAAGCAGCTCCCACAAGTTGGATTGGTTGGATGGGCACTTCTTGCGTACCATAAGGTCAAGCTGCTCCCACAACAGCTCAATGGGGTTCAGATCTGGTGACTGCGCTGGCCACTCCATTACCGATAGAATACCAGCTGCCTGCTTCTGCTCTAAATAGTTCTTGCACAATTTGGAGGTGTGTTTAGGGTCATTGTCCTGTTGCAGGATGAAATTGGCTCCAATCAAGCGCTGTCCACTGGGTATGGCATGGCAAAATGGAGTGATAGCCTTCCTTATCTCCTTCCAAATCTCCCACCTTACCAGCACCAAAAGCAACCCCAGACCATCCCATTACCTCCACCATGCTTAACAGATGGCGTCAGGCATTCTTCCAGCATCTTTATTTGTTCTGCATCTCACAAGCGTTCTTTGTGATCCAAACACCTCAAACCTGGATTCATCCGTCCACAACACTTTTTTCCAGTCTTCCTCTGTCCAATGTCTGTGTTCTTTTGCCCATCTTAATCTTTTATTGGCCAGCCTCAGATATGGCTTTTTCTTTGCCACTCTGCCGTGAAGCCCAGAATCCCGCAGCCGCCTCTTCACTGTAGATGTTGACACTGGTGTTTTGCGGGTACTATTTAATGAAGATGCCAGTTGGGGACCCGTGAGGCGTCTGTTTTTCAAACTAGAGACTAATGTATTTATCTTCTTGCTCAGTTGTGCAACGCGGCTTCCCACTTCTTTTTCTACTCTGGTTAGAGCCTGTTTGTGCTGTCCTCTGAAGGGAGTAGTACACACCGTTGTAGGAAATCTTCAGTTTCTTAGCAATTTCTCGCATGGAATAGCCTTCATTTCTAAGAACAAGAATAGACTGTCGAGTTTCAGATGAAAGTTCTCTTTTTCTGGCCATTTTGAGCGTTTAATTGACCCCACAAAGGTGGTGCTCCAGAACCTCAATCTGCTCAAAGGAAGGTCAGTTTTGTAGCTTCTGTAACGAGCTAAACTGTTTTCAGATGTGTGAACATGATTGCACAAGGGTTTTCTAATCATCAATTAGCCTTCTGAGCCAATGAGCAAACACATTGTACCATTAGAACACTGGAGTGATAGTTGCTGGAAATGGGCCTCTATACACCTGTGTAGATATTGCACCAAAAACCAGTCATTTGCAGCTAGAATAGTAATTTACCACATTAGCAATGTCTAGAGTGTATTTCTTTAAAGTTAAGAAAAGTTTAAAGTTATCTTCGTTGAAAAGTACAGTGCTTTTCCTTCAAAAATAAAGGACATTTCAATGTGACCCCAAACTTTTGAACGGACTTTTTGGTGCTATGATGAGCTCTGACACTTGACTGAAACTCCTCAAGTAGGTCATTACTTTGTAAATGTTCACATACTTGATCAACTACTTTCTCAAGAAAGTTAGATAGGAAAAGAAGATTAGATACAAGTCTGTAATTTATTGAGTCATCTTGATCAAGAGAGTGTTTAAGTGAAAGTTTAATAACGGCTACTTTAAAAAGTCTGTAGTACATATCCATTTACTAAGGATTGATTATGTCTAAAATAGGGGCATTAATCAAAGGGAATAATTCCTTAAATAACTTGGTTGGGATTGGGTCTAACATACAAATTGAAGGTTTAGACTAAAATTTTTGATAACTCTGGAAGCTTTATTGCATCTAAACAGCTCAAACACCGATGAGGTTCTAAAGATTCCTCCAACGCTGCCTCACTTACTGAGGACAAGGTAATCATGTTTGGGAGGATGCCAATTAATTTATTTTTAATGGAATAGATTTTAATTATGAAGAATCTCATAAAGTCATCACTGCTGAGAGCTAAGGGAATGGTTGGATCAACGGAGCTGTGACTCTGGGTAAATTTGGCAACTGTACTGAAGAGAAATCTAGGATTATTTGTATTCAGAGTAGACTGTTTTTTCCAGATTAGGTTGGATCCCTCATGGAGTGTAGAGCGCCATTTTCTCTCCAATTTCCTAACATTGTGCTTCAAAGAACACAGCTCTAAATTAAACCAGGGAGTCAGCTTCCTGAATAATCACCTTTTTCAAGGGGGCTACATTATCTAAAGCAAAACGCAATGAGGAAGCATCAATTTGTGAATAGGATGAAACAACATTGCTGCCATATGCAGGGCATATCTGTGAAACTGAAGAAACTAAAGACTCTTTCAAGTTTGATACAGCATTATCTGATAAAGATCTACTATAATGACACCTTTTGGGGGTCGAGAACTCAGTTAAATTGAACTCAAAGGTTATTAAAATTGTCAGAAAGGGTTGTGAATAAATACTGTTAATTCTTCACAATGTCATGTGCGCGCCCAAGGTCCAAAGTATGAAGGCAAGAGTGTGTCGGTTAATGCACATTTGAGCAAAACCAATTGAATATAGGACATTTTAAAGGCTACATTAAGGTTATCACATTCAGTGTTATCACAAAGACAAAAAAACTAATTTAACCGTTTTCTCACCATTTGGGGTAAAGGATACTGCTACACCAAGAGAAATCAAAACAAATTCTCTCTGCAACTGGATCTTGTTCACTGAGGACCTAAACTGCAATGGATTCTTTGCCAAGTTGTCTTTCATGTCTCTTCAGTTAAGCAGCCATTCATGACTGAATTGTTAGAAATGTGGCGTATGAGTAGAATGTAGAAATGGGAAGAACGATTGGAACGTCAGTCCTGGGAGCTGCATGCACACCTAGACAGTCTGGGACACAAGTCTGGGACACAAGGTCATCAGATAGCACCCAAGTGGTGACACATTATTTTACTGACGACATGTTAGGAAGCGTACAGCCCTTGCATGGGCGTGTACCTAGACTTCTTTTTAATGCTTAAGAAATGATCAGTCGGGGCTCTTGCCACATTCATTGCGATTGCGTCATGTTCGATCAGGAGCCCATCAGCGCTGATGTGTCTGTAAACCATTCCTCTGCCTTTTAGATTAAATATGGTAAAATACAGTCACGGTTTGAAGAGTCTTTTTATTACTACAGAAGTCCACAATGCAAACACCACATTATCAGATAAAAGAACCAGGGGATCCGAGAACAGGTCTATACCTGAACAGAATGATCCACGTAGTAAATGGCTGAACAAAAAGCCTTTCCCCCTGTAAATGGCCAGTCCTGGCCATCAGTGGAAAGAGAAGAAAAAAAAAAGTCTAAAACACAAAGAAGAACCTTGAAACTATTCAGAAAGCCTGGTGAACTATAGAACACTTTAAAAAGCTCATGTTACTATGGTTGTTTGGAAGGAAAATGGCTGCCTTAATGTTCCACCAATTTGCTCTGTAGGCAACAGCAGGGGGGAGAGAACAACCCACTGCTCCCCAAGGGGATGGGTTAAATGCAGAAGTGAAGAGATCAATAAAGTTCAATTATAAAATTATTAGATTCATCAACAATGCTGGTAGTTGGTTGTTTATCTTAGGTCTGGACGATAAAAAAAAAGATAAAATATAAATCATATTGATCAATAATTGTCAACCAATTCAAAACATATTTTAAGTGCAGCCCTGGTCATTTTATGCTGTTGCTTAACGACCCATTTTTAGATAGAGAACACAAACACTGAATTCAAACTCAACTCTATATTCAACCAACTTTTAAACCAAAACTTCAAGTATTTAAAAAAAATTATGGAAAAGAACGTGCGCTCCCTGAACTCTTTGAAGGGGGCGGAGCGTTTCTGGGTCTGCGTTTGTGATTGGTTGGGAGGATGCAATATTAACCTACATGATAGGCTAGAATGCATAAAGGAAAACTGTTCTATTGAACTTTTTAATTGACCCTTTTGTCCCATCATCGATATGTCTATTGATATATTTTTATTGAATTATCATCCCGCCCTAATTTATCTGAGCCAAAGTCAGACCAAATTGAGGACTCAAAGTGTATTGGCATTGTAGTGTTGATTTCTCTTTTCATTAAACAGGGGAAAAAATAAATAAATCATGCTTCCGATCCATAGTTTACACTTTTCTTAAACAGAAATATAGTACTTTGTTTTGTTTCATTAAAGTACATACTGGATTTAATTTTGTTCACCAGGTGAAAAATAAAAATGTTTATTCACATAAAAGCCGAGTTAGGTTCTTAGAGTGATAGTGGATAAAGTCATATTTTAATCCCAAACCCATAACGCATCTCGGCTCAAACAGGAAGTGGCACATTTTGGAAACAGAGCAACAACAAAGTATTTCAAGCGTAAAGCAATATTGGATTATGGCGTCAATAAGACACTCACCAAACCACTTATCGTCGGTTTCTAGCTCCTTGAAGTCTACAACATAGGACGGGGCGTCAAAGTCGTAGCGCCCAGGAGTATCCTCAGTGTCCGCCATAATCACTTCTCAACTTCAACAGCTTGTCTAAAAATATACACGATTCAAATTAATACTTCAACAGACTTCTACACTCAACTTCAACAACCATAATGGGAAATGCGAAGGAAGTTTAGACTGAATTAATAATAGCAGCTCTACATGTACAGTCCCCACCACCTCGTTTACACGTTAGCAAAGAAAACGTAACACTTCTCCAGTATTCAAGAGAAAAAAACATGCCACTCAAATTACCACCTGATCCTAACTACACCGTCCAGGCAACCATGAATAGGTTACAAATACCCTAAAACTGGTACAGTTATGGAAACAGAACTTATCTATTGTCAGAAAAAAATCACAACCTGAGCCAATGACTCACCGTGCTGATCGTTTCCCCAATAACAGGACTAAAACGCAACCGTTGGCCAGAGCTCTACGTTAACGTTTAAAACAACCGGTCGGTTTCGAACCAACCAATGGCTGCCAGCGGAGTCATCAACTCAACGCTTATTGGTTAATAAAATACACGTGTTACGTAGCGAACTCTACGCGCGAGAACAACGTGAGTCAGTTTTTCTTCTTGTTGCTACTTCCGGCAAACTACATATCATCTGGCGCATTACTGCCTCTCACTGGTGAAGACATGTATACATTAATTTTCTATGACGGTTTTCCATGCAGGGTCGAGAGGGTGGGGGAAAAGTTGGGCTGTCCTGAAGTCCGAAGTAAGTTTTAACCAGTGGCAAAGGGACTGGGATGCTGAAAAAAGAGGGAGACACTCTTATAATCAAAGGTGCACATAAAATTGTTTTCTTTTATTGTCAACATTATACTTATTGGGTTTTCAAAAATTAATTTCCAATAGCATACAAAAAACATGCTCTCATATCAAAGGCAGCATCAACTAAATTATTATCCAGCCTTCAACTTGTCTTTTCCTTGCCCATCAGGTATTTATGAAGTGGACTGCACTTAATTGGAAGTACTGAGTGTATGAGAAAAGAGAGGGAGAGAGAGAAAAACGCAATAAAGATAAACACAAGGCGAAACCCCAAGACAACAACCAGAACAACAAAGGTTTCTCTCTTTTATCAAGGGTTAGCCCAAAATTATTCCACTTTTGTATATGGTTTAAAAAATACAAACTTGAATTCACACAGAATAAGAAAGACCAGTGTCCAAAAAAAAGCAGCTCATTTAGAATAGGACACTGCAGACAATCACTAGTAACTACACCACATCCACCTCATCTACCCCTCTACCTCCAACCCACAGTCTCCCCCTTCATAGTTTAAGTAATCTTTTCCATAGGTAAAGTTGTGGAAATTTCATTAATCCAGTTAATGAATTTTGGTTTACTGGTACTCTTCCATGAGAGTGCTATGACTCTTTTGGCAAGTGATTATTTTTCTGGAAACATGATGTCTATCAGGATATAGACCTTTAAAAGTTTAGAGTCAAGAGCTAATTCTATACCCAGAATAGCCTCCAAAGCTTGTTTAATCTCACTCAAGTACTGTTGATCCCTATTGCATTTCTAGACACATTGGAAGAATGTCCCCTTCTCCTCTCCACATCTGATACACAAATCTGGGATGACACCATTATACTTATTAAGCTTTTCTGGTGTCACATATGTCCTCATTTGCCAATTATAGTGCAGTACTTTGAGGCGTGTTTTGTTAGTTTGTGTTTTAACACATACCTCTCCCCAATCCTCGGAGGACAAGTTCTCCTGTAATCTTCTTTCCAGGCTTTAAGTTTCCATAAAGACGATTCAGAGGATCGCTCCGCTAACATGCTATATAATTTGGAGATAATTCCTTTTCCAGAATCAGAATCAGAATCAAGTTTATTGCCAAGTAGGTTTGCACTTACAAGGAATTTGACTTGGTGTTGATGGTGCAGACAAAAAATAAAATAAAATGGATATATATATACAGAAGCTATATACACTCAGTAAACTGTGCGTTAATGTAACGCAGAAGCTTGTAAGTCCTGAACGGGGGAGAGAGGCAGTGTCCAGTGTCACGGGCGGCTCTTGGCCTTGTTCATAAGGCCAGTAGCAGATGGGAAAAAACTGTTCTTGTGGTGTGAGGTTCTGGTCCTGATGGACCGCAGCCTCCTGCCAGAGGGAAGTGACTGAAATAGTCTGTGACTGGGGTGCGAGGGATCAGCCACAATCTTCCCTGCACGCCTCAGAGTCCTGGAGGCGTACAGGTCCTGGAGAGATGGAAGATTGCAGCCAATCACCTTCTCTGCAGACCGGATAACATGCTGCAGTCTGCCCTTGTCCTTAGCGGTGGCACCAGCATACCAGATGGTGATGGAGGAGGTGAGGATAGACTCAATGATGGAGGAGTAGAACTGCACTATCATTGTCCTTGGCAGGTTGAATTTCTTCAGCTGCCGTAGGAAGTACATCCTCTGCTGGGCTTTCTTGGTGAGGGAGTTGATGTTCAGCTCCCACTTTAGGTCCTGGGAGATCCCAGGAAGCGGAAAGACTCCACAGTGTCGATTGTGGAGTCATAGAGGGTGATGGGGGTAGCTGGGGCTGAGTTCTTCCTGAAGTCCACAACCATCTCCACTGTTTTTACAGCGTTGAGCTCTAGGTTGTTCTCCCTGCACCAGGTCGCCAGATGGTCAGCCTCCCACCTGTAGGCGGACTCGTCACCATCAGAGATAAGTCAGATGAGAGTGGTGTCGTCCACGAACTTCAGGAGCTTGACAGACTGGTGACTGGAGGTGCAGCTGTTGGTGTACAGGGAGAAAAGCAGAGGAGAAAGAACACAGCCCTGGGGGGAACCAGTGCTGATGAGCTGTGAGTCAGAGTCATGTTTTCCCAGCTTCACGTGCTGCTTCCTGTCAGACAGGAAGTCTGTGATCCACCTGCAGGTGGAGTCAGGCACGTTCAGCTGGGAGAGCTTCTCCTGAAGCAGAGCTGGGATGATTGTACTGAAGGCTGAGCTGAAATCCACAAACAGGATCCTGGCGTAGGTTCCTGCAGTGTCCAGGTGCTGGAGGATGTGGTGAAGGGCCTGGTTGACAGCGTCGTCTGCAGATCTGTTGGCTCTGTAGGCAAACTGTAGGGGGTCCAGGAGGGGGTCTGTGATTTCTTTTAGGTGTGAAAGTACAAGGCGCTCAAAGGACTTCATAACCACAGAGGTCAGAGCGACGGGTCTAAAGTCATTAAGTCCTGTGGTCCTTGGCTTCTTGGGAACAGGGATGATGGTGGAGGATTTGAAGCAGGCTGGCATGTGACATGTCGCACTGTGCTGATCAGCACAGTGCTTCAAGGTGGATGGAGAGACAGAGTCTGGTCCAGCAGCTTTCCAGGGGTTCTGTCTTCTGAAGAGTTTGTTAACATCTCTCTCATGTATGGAAAGAGTTGTCACTGAGGAGGAGGTGGAGGTGATCTGTTGGGTGGTGTCGTGGGGGGTGGTTGCAGGACTGTCGCTTTGTCTGTCGAAACGACAGTAGAAGTTGTTCAGGTCGTTTGCTAACTGTCGGTCGTTCATGGAGTGGGGGGCTTTAGGCTTGTAATTTGTTATCTGCCTAAACCCTTTCCAGACAGAAGCAGTGTCGTTGGCTGAAAACTGGTTTTGCAGCTTCTCAGAGTACAGTCGTTTAGCCTCTTTCACCGCCTTGCTAAACATGTATTTTGCATGTATTTTTTTTCCAATGGGATCTTTCATTTCGATTTCCAAAGTGGATAGCGGGGGAATTGACACACACTGATTTTGAGATAATCTTGTAAAGTTTCTCACCTATTGATATTTAAAGTAATTTTTACTTGGGATATCATACTTGGCAATCAGCTCTTAAAAAGACATTAAAAAGCCACCCTTTGATTCCATGAAATCTTCTATTGTCTTTAGAACTTTTTCAGCCCATTTCCTGAAACCAGGGTCTGCCCTGCCAGGAGGGAAAAAATTGTTACCCCGTATCGGGCTGAAACGTGACAAAGAGCAGGTTTCGCCTAAGTCTCTTAAACCTGATACCAAACGAATATCATATTTATGACTATAGGATTTTTTGTTCTTTTTTTCAGCATTTTTTCTTTTATTGAGTATATGTACTGTGGGAGAGGCAAAGGGACAAAGCAGTTTTCAATACTCATCCAAGGTGGGAGAGACTTGTCTGTAAAATAATGCATCATGGTCCAGAATAGAGCTGCCAAATAGTACCAGAGTGGTTTGGGGCATCCGAGGCCTCTTCTATCATACATAAGATACAAAAGTGATAAACGTAGCCTCAGCTGCCTATTATTCCACAAGAAACGTATGAAGACATTCTTTAGGAATGGAAATACGTCGGAAGGGGGCGGCAGTGGGATATTCTGAAACAAATACAGAAGTTAGATAAGATAAGATAGGGCTTTATTGATCTCACAGTGGAGAAATGTACTTAATATAGCATTATATTTAATTTAAGAATATTAATTCTTGCTATGCCCTGCGATAGATTGGCGACCTGTCCAGGGTGTACCCCGCCTCTCGCCCATTGACAGCTGGAGATAGGCACCAGCACCACTTGCGACCCGAATAGGGATACGCGTGTTGGAAAATAGATGGATGGTCTTGCTATAAGCAATAAGGGTAAGTGGTTCCATCTATCTATAGAGGAAGAGTTGAGTCTACCATTGGGTTATAATTAACCCGAACACTGTTATTTATATAAGGCACTATTCTAATCCCCAAATATGTAAAACCTTCTAAATTTTCTGTACTGTTTCTTTCTTCTGAATTAAGTAACATTAATGAGGATTTATCTTTATTGACTTTATATCCTGATATCCTTCCAAATGTGTTTATTAGGTCTAACAAGGCTAGGATAGAATTTTCCAGTTTTCCAAAAAGAGAATGACATCATCAGCAAATAAGGCAATTTTGTGTTCGTTGGCCTATTGTCAAACCAGTTATGTTTTTGTGAGACCGCACCGCCTTGGCCAACGGCTCAGTTGCTAAAATAAATAATAAAGGGGACAAGGGGCACCCCTGCCTACATCCTCACTTGATTTTGAATGATTTAGATATAACTCCATTTGTTAATATTTCAGCATAGGGCTCATTATACAAAAGTTTAATCCACCGACAGAAATAATCCCCACAGCCAAATCTTTTTAATATTTCAAATAAATAGGACCATTCAACTCTGTAGAGTTCAAAAATAAGTGAAGCCGGCCTGACTCGCTGCGCCCTTAACATTTCCAACAAGTTGTCCAGATGATTCGTCCAAGAAATCCATGGAGACGTTATTGCATTTAAAAACGTTTTAGTAAGTAGATGGAAGAAAAAAGGGTGCCAAACATACGTACAAAATATGAGGGCGACAGAGGTCAAAAAACCATTTGGCTCCACTCTGTGAGATACACAACCACAAAACTCCCATGATGCATCATCTTTAAAAAGTGACCCGTATGCATCCTTAAACCAAAAAAGTAATGAAAATAATAACAAAATGTCCACAACAACTAAATATACAAATTCCCCAAATTAATATGAATTACCAATAATATCTAATAATTTCAAGAAAAGTAAATTTTGCAAGAAAAACAAAACACAAAACATTAACCATAATGCATACCAAGAAAATCACAAAGTATTAATTCAGGCTCCTACAAACAAAGGCCTTATCAGCACCCAATGACAACAAAGCAGTGCCTGGTTTTTCTTCCAGACTGTGAAGAATGTCCATCACTCATCTCACATTGTGAAATCCCTGTCTACCTACAATAAACCCATTCTGGTCACAAGAAATTATGTCAGGTAATATACTCTTAATGTTCAAGCCAGAATTTTGCAAAGTATCTTTAAGTCCGCATTAAGAAGGCTTAACGGACTTAGATTTTCACATTTGTTACACCTTTCAGCAGGTTTGGGTGATAAAATTATCAGCGCCTCTCTTAATGAAGCAGGGAGAATTCCCCTTTCAAATGAGTCAGAGTACACGTCAAAAAGAAGGGCTAGCAATTTAGCTTTAAATGTTTTATAGAATATTGTTGGCAGTCCATCTGGGCCTGTGGCCTTACTTGATTTCAAGTGATTTATTGCTGTAGATATTTCCTCCTTAGATATAGCCGCACCAAGTTTTGCACTCATTCATTCTGGAATAGTGGTTATTTGGAGGTTATCTAAGAACAAATCCTGCTCTTGTTCCTGTTATGTTAGCGCAGTATAATTTTTCAAAAAATACCTTAAAAGCTTCATTGATTTCTAAAGGGTCAGTAAAAATCTGTTGTTCACCATTTTCAAGTAATGTAATACTTTTTTCATTTTGTAGTTGTTTGAGACGCCAGGCTAATAGTTTTCCGGGCTTTTCCCCTTGATCATAAAATTCCTGCTTAAGATGCAAAAGCTGTGAATCTGCTCTAGAGGCAGAAAGTTTGTTATACTGTGTTCTTAATAGCAAACTTTTCGATGGATGTTTGGACATAATTTTTGATAATATTCCCTCTCAAGCAGTTCAATCTCTGCTGCCAACTCTGTTTTTTTGGTAGGTTTGTTTTTCCCTATAACTTGTAAAGCTAATTATCTGAGCTCTTACGTAGGCCTTAAAGGCTTCCCACCTTGAAGAGGGTGGTGTTTCATCTGTATTGGTTTCGAAAAAGATGTTAATATGATTATCTATGAAAGATATGAATTCTGAATCTAGGAGCCATTTTTGTTTAAATGTCCACCTAGGGGGGTCTCTCCTTAGTCTTGAGTCTTCATATATTAATGAATTTAGTGCATGGTCAGACATTAAGAAGCTATCATATTGATAGTCCTTTATTTTATGTCTCAGATTAGTAGAAACTAACAAGTAATGAATACGTGAATATGATTTATGTGTATTTGAATAACAGTATTTTAAGCTCTTGGGATTCATATCCCTCCAGATGTCCATTAAATTAAGTTCCTTCATAAAGTATTTAATTGTTTGTCTAGTTTTAGAATGAGAGTTGTCAGTACCTGAGCTTCTATCCAATACTTGGTTGATTGCGCAGTTAAAATCTCCTGCTATAATATAGCTACCAGACAGAGATGAGATTGTAAGAAAGAGATTCTGGAAAAACTTTGGGTCAACAATGTTTGGAGCATAAATATTTATCAGGTTTATTTTCTCTGTGATCAGTGTGCCCTGTAGAATAATATACCTCCCAGCCTTATCTTAAATAACCTTTGTCACATGATTTATGAATCAAGATCATAACCCCTCTTGCCTGAGAAGTAAAGGGTGCTGAATATATACTGCCCTGCCACCTCCTCCCAATCCTCACCTCTTGACCAGACAACAGATGAGTTTCCTGAAATAGCATGAACTCAGAATGTGTACATTTCACCATAGTCATTATATGTTTGAATTTTTTCAGTTTTTGTAATTCTCTGTAATCCTTGGTATGTCTGGTGGGTTAATTCCTAACCCACCAGATATACCATGTAACATGAAATGGGCTTCCCAATTTACAGGCAAAGAAACCAAAAGCACCTGGATGTTAAAAACTAAGTTACATCCATAACCTTAACCATGAACTATTCTCTATTACATACCCTCCCTCCCCCTGAATATACTGGTACCTATCTAACACCTAGAGGCTGAATTTATCAGCCTCTAAGTGTTAGATAAGTTAGGTATTAGATAGGTGTACTGATCCCAGGCTGAACTTATCCATTTAATACGTTATTAAATGTATTCAAAGACTTTGGCTAATAATATTTGTACTAGCTGTGGGCCCCTTATCCACCAGAACTTAAACATATAGGTAAATGATTTCAACTTTTTTGTTTTTACTTTGATCCCTATCAATGCAATGCAGTGTGATGATGTATTCATTGTCTCACCCAGGTCCACTTTCTGCTTTCAGAGTCCTTACAAAGTTCTCTGCTTCCGGTGGTTGGTTAAAGATCAGAGACTGACCATTGTATGTCACAAGCAGCCGTATCGTATAGCACAAAGTTTTTTGTGCACACCGGTTGCAAGGTCCTCGTAGAATCTTACTGGATGGTTCTTGAATAGAAGTTGTCCTTATCACGGTCGTTTTATCTATATAACGACTGTGTTTTATAGTTTAAGAACTTCATGATAAGTCCTTGGTGCTGTGGTGTTTGATTATTTTTTTTAGGTTTTTACGGCACTAGTGACTAGTTTTTTGTACAGTGGGCTGACAGGAAAGGGGCAAAGGACCACAGGTCAGAGTAGAACCCGGGCCAGCTGCATCGAGGGCTAAGGCCCAGAATTGCCTGCCACACGAGCTGGGTCCACCGAGGGTGTTTCACCGCCGACAGGGTGGGATAACTTTAACAAAATGGTGTTTCCGCCCGGTTTCAGACACAACGATTGGAGAAAGAAGATTCATGGACAATGCTGGTCCTGGAAGGATGTTGTGCTGCTGAACTCAGACAGGACTGAAAATGGACAACTAATGGCAAGTGCAAAGGCAGAGGCACCGGATAACCCTCAACGGACAGCAACACGAAACAAAGATGAGTTGGCAGGCACCCCTTCTGCATTTCACTTCAGATTTTCCTGTACACAATTAAAAAACACAACACACATTAGAAACAAAGACATTGGCGGATGCGCTTAGGAGAAAACTTTCAGATTAAAAGCAATCAAGATTATTATTAAAGCCCTAGGATGTTAATTATTTTAAGTCAGAGCTGTTATTAGCGAGCTATATGAAGGTCAAACGCATTCGGGAGAGAGGTTCTGGCCTGGAAAAAAAGATGAGATAGGAGCCGCTATATGAGGGATTTTCTTTTACTTTCCTAATAAAGTTTTTATTTAAATCATCTAATACATATATAGATATGTTTTGGAGTTTATTAACCCCACAAGGGGTTTGACCAAGATTCAAAGAGGCACCTTTAAGATACAACAAGCTTCGTAAAACACAACGTGCACGAGACGAAATAGGGGACACCGCTAAAAGAAATTAATTTTGCACCAAAATGTTAATTTACCTGATGAAAGCATAGAGCAGCTTAAGAAATTATGCTAAACCTAAACAGGTTCGACAACTTATGAATATTGGTGATTAAAGCAACGAGTGGGATACATAGAGGGACTTTTTAAACGTTAAAGGAAAGTGGATAAGAACAATGTATGCAATTCAGACGATATGGGAAAAGTAAATTTACATCAATGAGCGATAATTATGAACAAGAAAAATTGGGGAATGTTTTTGACTTTAAAAAAAAAAATCTTTAGTATTACGTGTATTTGGATTATAATTTAATTATTTTGAGGCCTAATCAACACAACTTCACGGAAGTTACGTTGTCATGGCAACTTCAAGCAAGCTAGTGGTCTCCGAGTAAAGATCCGCTCGCGGGAGCAGACTAGTAAATTTACATAGTCTAAAGACAGAAACGAGGAGGAAATATGGCACAGAAACGCATTTCGGCCCATAGACATATATAAAGAGTAGACCCCGCATCGACCGTTCTCGCCTATAGGCGCGGACGAGATTTATATTTCTTATATTATGTCTATGGTCTGCCCGCCTCTGATAGCAGTTTCCCCCGCATTGACTGTCGCGGCGCAGAAATTATGGCCGCCATCTTGGGGCGGTCGACCTGCTACCCTAACTTGCTGGTTTAAGATGAACAGACGGATGCCACAGCACTGTGCGGCGTATTTTTGTTTGAATCGACAGACTATTGTCATCAGGGATCGAGGGATAACTTTCACAATTAAGATGAACAGATATTTTTTGATTAGAATGTTCTTTTTCTGTATTGTTGTCCACCAACAAAATTCAAGCTTGCTCTGGTATTTTTGTTACGGTTTAGAATTTAGTTTATTTAGATCATTTTTATTTATTTGCTTATTTGTTGTATTAATATTTTTGTTTAAATTTAGTTGCTTAGAAAACAATTATTTGTTAGTAATTTGTTTAATTAGTTAACTGATTTGTTTGGGTCACTTGAGTTTTTTGGCTTTCATGGACAAGTAGTCACTACACTTGTTAATATTTGGTGCTAGTGTTTTGCCAAAAGAGTTATTCCTGACAAAATAGGCAAATTTTCAGTAATAATAGTTATATAATAAAATAATAATAATTATATATATATATATATATATATATACACTCTTGATCAAAATCTTAAGACCAGTCAAAAATTTGCAAGAATTTGCATTTTGCACTATTGGATCTTAAGAAGGTTCTAAGTAGAGCTTCACAATGTTAAAAGGACAAATCAGTGCAAGAGACAAGAACATTTGAGCAGGGAATTGTCTGAAAACTGCATTTATACTCAAACATGATTTTTTCAGCTGATCAAAAGTTTAAGACCATAGCTCAAAAAAACCCGAAAACCCCCCAAAACAGAAATCAAAATGTCAAAAAAAAGGACTCAGTAATGAGTAGCTCCACCATTCTTGTTGATGACTTCAAACAATCGTTTAGGCATGCTCAATGCCAGTGTTTCCAGGAGGCTAGTGGGAACGTTGCTCCAAGTGTTGAAGATGGCTTCACGAAGGGCATCCATTGTCTGGAACTGATGTCCATTTTTGTAAACTTCCCTTGCCATCCATCCCCAAATGTTCTCAACTGGGTTTAGATCCGGGGAACATGCAGGATGTTCCAAAAGAGTGATGTTATTCTCTTGGAAGAACTCCTTTGTCAGGCGGGCATTGTGAACTGCAGCATTGTCCTGTTGAAAAACCCAATCATTACCACACAGACGAGGGCCCTCAGTCATGAGGGATGCCCGCTGCAACATCTCCACATAGCCAGCTGCTGTTTGACGCCCCTGCACAACCTGAAGCTCCATTGTTCCATTGAAGGAAAACGCACCCCAAATCATGATGGCGCCCCCACCACTGTGCCGTGTAGAAAACATCTCCCTGTCATGCCAGTAACGTTGGAAGCCATCAGGACCATCAAGGTTAAATTTTTTCTCATCAGAGAAGACAACTTTCTTCCACCTTTCAATGTCCCATGTTTGGTGCATCCTTGCAAAGTCCAAACGGGCAATTCTGTGGCGTTGAAGAAGACGTGGCCTTTGAAGACGTTTTTTGTTTCTGAAGCCCTTCTCTCGCAGATGCCGTCTGATGGTTATTGGGCTGCAGTCAGCACCAGTAATGGCCTTAATTTGGGTAGAGGATCGTCCCGTGTCTTGACGGACAGCCAATCGGATCCTGCGGCTCAGAGCTGGTGAAATTTTTTGGGGTCTACCACTTGACTTTTTTGTTCCATAACCCTCAGGATCATTTAAAAAATGCAAAATGACTGTCTTACTGCGTCCAACCTCAGCAGCGATGGCACGTTGTGAGAGGCCTTGCTTATGCAGCTCAACAATCCTACCACGTTCAAAGTCAGTGAGCTTTTTTGCTTTTGCCATCAGGAGGTCTTGACAGTGTAAAGACTTCACAGAAAATGACATGGAATCCAGATGTTTGCACAGCTTTTGGCTTTTAAAGACTATGGTCTTAAACTTTTGATGAGCTGAAAAAATCATGTTTGAGTGTAAATGCAGTTTTCAGACAATTCCCTGCTCAAATGTTCTTGTCTCTTGCACTGATTTGTCCTTTTAACATTGTGAAGCTCTACTTAGAACCTTCTTTAGATCCAATAGTGCAAAATGCTAATTCTTGCAAATTTTTGACTGGTCTTAAGATTTTGATCAGGAGTGTATATATATATATATATATATATATATATATATATATATATATATATATATATATATATATATATATATGTGTGTGTGTGTGTGTGTGTGTCTGTGTGTCCTTGTTTATGTTTGGCATATGCATATAATAATTATTGAACTTTATTGATCTCACAATGAAGAAATTCATTTCTGCATCTTAACCCATCCCCTTGGGGAGCAGTGGGCTGCCACTGTGTGGCGCCTGGGGAGCAATCGGGGGATAAGGGTCTTGCTCAGGGACCCAGAGTGGCAGTCAGTGGGAGTTGAACCCAGAACCTCTGGGCCACCACTCCCCAAAATATATTTGTGTATAAATGTGTTTGTGTATATAGTAATAAAAAATGTATGAGTGGCTGTGTTTTGCAACATACACACATTTATCAGAATATTCTTTTACCTTTAACCCCACTAAGAATATTTACATGCACTGAACCCTTTCTTATAATAACTATAGTTTTAAAGTTTTCATCAAAAAATTTTGAAAATTAGTTTAATATTCAGCAAGTTGTAGTTGATTCAAATCGATTCTGCACCTCCTCTATTACACTGAGCAGAGCTGTTGACCTCCCGAAGATGGCGCCCCCAAATCTCGTCAGCGCCCATAGGCGAAAGCGGTCGATGCTAGGTCTACTCTTTAGATTACGTCTATGGTTGCACTGGAAGGCCCAGCCCCTGCACTCGAAACACAACCCAGCGTGATTGGATTAGACACGCCCTTCCAGCCAACATCCAGCTTCAGATGTCAGCTTTTCAAATTGGCGTAAAGCCACTGAAAAATGTAACGAGCATGAAAGATCAGAGTTGCACAATACAAGTCAGTACAAGTTGGCTGCTTTGGATGACGTCTCCATTAGACCCTTGGTTGCGTGCACTCAAATGTATATGACAAAAAAGTAGCGAATCTCAATCTATTTATTTATTGTATTTTAATTAGGCCTATAGGCTCATAGGTCATTTGTCCAAAAAAAAAAAAAAAAAAAATTCACAGCACCCCCTGTTCAAAACTACTTCCAGCGGCCCTGAAGCTACCTGTTGAAGCGAAGGAGAAATTGTGAGCACCACATTTACTGGGTATCTTGAAGTAAGCAGAGGCGCAAATAAGAACCAAATAATTAGGATGCCTGTAAAATCTGACACTCCGGCAGACATCAATAAAGCACCACAAGGGTTGAGGATTTAAATGCATAAAACTGCAAGTTTGGAATTGTACGCAGTTACCTGGGAGATCTCTCCTTTCGAACGCAAAATAGCACAATAGTTCTCCTTTAACTAGATGTTAAAACATCCAGGAGGAAAAAAACAAAGAAAAAAAATACAAACAGAGTTTAGCCAACTATTAACCTAGAGGTCTGGTACACCAGGATAATTTAATGATTATCCTCTTGCTTACAAACAGAAAAGAAATTAGGTCAATTAGATTAGTTGGACATTTGGAATCTGGTTAGGACAGCAGAAGCGACTCCTGGACACGAGATGAGGATAAGAGGATAACAACTTGAAAATGATATCAATGCATGAAGGTTGGCTCTGAGGAACATCAGAGCTGCGATGGCACCCAACATTGAAACACCTGCTGTGCTAAAAACATCTTGATCAGGACTATGCATGACTGCTTTGCTTCACAGGTGATGGATTTCAACTACAGGGTTTCACAAACAGGACATGGGCAGGTTGGCGTTCAGGAAACGCACCTATAACACACTCTGGGACTCTTAACGAAAGAGCATTTGAAAATGGGGATTCAACAATATGCAACCTGGGGTAAATGGGCTCGACAGCGGGACACTTAATAGGAGATGAGCTGAAAGCCTGGGCGTATGACGAGAGACATTTCACAGACAGGGGGGTTGGACACCCAGGATTAGCTGCTGTGGTTTGAAAATGTCAAAGATTTGTCACAGGTGGTGGAGTGTTTCGATGGCCCAGGCACTTGGAACCAGGTTGGACCAAGGAGACGACGTCGTGTTCCCACAGGGATTACCTATAACCTAACACTGACAGTGAACATTTTTGTTTTTGGGTTTGCTGGGGTTGCCAAAAGGAGCATCGGAGATGACTTTCTCTATCCTGACCAGGTCCTTGCTTAAAACACAAAGAACAAAATTATAGAGGCCTGAACAAATACAGACACAGAAACGTGTTCAATCAAAGAATCCATAGATTAAAATGCAGATACTAAGGCTAAACAAAGAAATAAAAGAGGGGCAAAACTTAATGCTGATCATTTACCAACGGGTGGTCAATATATAAGAGGGGTTTGGAACTGCACAATTTCTTCATAATCAAAATAGACAGTGATTGATGAAACAAAACGGCAAGTTCTAGAATGGGAATTTTTAATCTGCTGGGACAAGATACAGTGCCAACATAAAATAAGGATTCATAGATCACTGGGTGATGGAAGTTAACAAACACAGATCTTAAATTAGGAAGAACAGCAGGAAAAGTAGTAAAAATAATAATGGATTTATGAAAATGCAAGAAACTCACTCCGGGTAATGTCTGCTTAAAGTATTTTTCAAGGGTAAACTAAATAAATGAGAACCGGGAACATGATACTTATTAAAGGGTTGAATTACATGGGGTTATAATTGTGCTTGGGTGTATTATCAAATTAAACTAATGTTAGATGACTGAAACAGGTTTGAAGTCTTATAAAAAATACTATCTAGAGCAGTATGGAGCAGTTAAATGATCAGGGGGAGATGTTTTAAAAAAAGAAACAATGAATTACTGTTCACAGCATACTACAGTTTAAAGGTTTGTTTCAAACAAGATTCAAACAGGGGGACACAAAATACAACCAGGGTTGATTAGAAAAGCCGTCTGTTAAAACAAACAGAAAAGATAAAAAATAAGAAAATAATGGGGTTAGAATTGCTCTTCGCTTTAGGCGAAAAGTATATTCAATTAGAAGTCCTTTGGTTTGATGCACGTCAAGCTGAAACTGATTCACAGAACTACTTCCTGTCTCCGCCCTGGGCTACACCCACTTCCTGAATAGCAACCAATTACGACTTTGTCTGCGCTTGGAGCATGCATAACACTTCCTTTTTCTCAGCTGAGCTTTTCAAAATAAGACAAGAGATACATAGGGTTGCTTCTGATTAACATCACAACAATATTCTGGAAATAAACATAGTGAAGATTTCTTTTACAAACTTAAGGGTTTTTCTGTTTGGGTTTTTAGGAAAATGTGAAGTATTTTAAGGCTGGTTCAGCAAGAAGTCTCTGAAAGGTTTTAATACAATTCTTTGTTGAGACTTAGTGTGTTAAATGAGGCGAGATGAACTTCGACACAGTGGCCATGAAACATATAAGATGATAAAATTATGTTGCAGGTACATGGGTTGTGCTCGCTAACCACTGCGCCACCAAAGCACGCCTGATTGGACTTTTCTGACCAACCCAGTGCACTCTTTCCAGTGTCAGAGAGGTATGTAACGGTGCCGGGTTCAGAGCCTCCAGCAGCCACTTTTCCAAGAAGGCACACGCGTCCTCTCCCTCCGCTCTCTCGGGTAAATTAAGCAGTCTCAGATCTTAGATCATCGTAATCTGGCTTCCAAGTCCAGTACTATCCCCTCAAGATCTTTATTTTTATTTTCAAAGGCCTGAACCCTAGCTTGTAGACTGGTGATACTTATCCTCTGCTGTAGATATCCAGACCTCCGCCTCACCGACCCACTCAGCGCACTCATTGATATCTTTTTTCACACTGTCTATTGCTGACAGAATGCCATCTAGTCTGGAGAACTCACACTTCAAACTTGCAATTGCAGCCAGTATTGCGTCTGAACCAGCTACAACCGTCTTTTCCTACTCATTCATCACACAGTTTTCCTCCTCCATTGCCTGGTCTGCACTTGGAATAGCCTCATTATTGTCACCGCTAGCTTCAGCGCTTACCTTAGAAGTTAAGTTGGATAACTTCGACTGAGTCGGTTTCCTAGTATTTCTACTGGACTTCCTTTGCGAGAGAGGCACCATTGGTATTTTAAGACGTTCAATATCTCGAGTAATATAACGAGTATTTTCCTGGATTTTACAGAAGCACGTCTTCTCAGCAAGCCACCATTACCGGAACCCTGCACATAACATTTAGCCCTGTTCTCAAGGGAGAACTTAGGGTTGTTACTTGGTGCTCACATTTGTAAATACATTTTTCCTTAACCCACTTCACAGAAGGAACAAAATAGAGGTATAAGATAAGATAAGATAAGCTTTATTGATCTCACAGTGGAGAAATTCACTTGTCCCATCGGCTCAATAGTCAAAAAGTCAGAAGAAAGTGTCAAAGTAGGTAAGTAGAATCAGTTAGATACAGTTATACAGCTATATACAATATACAATTCTGTACACTCCTATGTATAAATATGTTATTGCACATATGTTATTATACAGTTTATACAGGACTATTGCACAGGCTTATTGCACAGTTTATACAGTTTATACAGGATTATTGCACAGGCTTAATGCACGGATTGTAGCACCTTGTTTAAATAGCTTATTGCACATAAGTTATTACAGTTATTGTTGCAGCTATGGTGCGTGGTTGCAGTTGTTACTCTAATAGTTACACTTATAAAGCTATGATCAGGTAGCAGCAGGAATGAGTGACCTTTATAACATAATAATATAACACCATAATAATAATAATAGTAATAATAATAATAATAATAATAATAATAATAATAAACACAGCACATTATTGCACGTAGTTACTGCAAAACACTTGTTACAGTAATTCTAACTGTTATACAGTTATATGTATAGTCCAGAGATTAAATTTACATGAGTTGCATATTATTGTACATTAGTTATTGCATATTACTAATAACGGTTATGGTCACAGTTACAGTGCAGCATTGTATAATCTGGTTGCAGCAGGGATGAATGACCTGCGGTAGCGCTCCTTTTTACAGACAGGGTGTTTTAGTCTGGCACTAAAGGAGCTGCTCAGCTCCTCTACAGTCTGGTGTAGGGGGTGGAAGGTGTTGTCCATGATGGATGTGAGCTTGGACAACACCCTCCTCTCAGCCACTTCCTCCACAGAGTCCAGAGTGCAGCCCAGGACAGAAGTGGCCTTCCTCACCAGCTTGTTCAGTCTCTTTCTGTCTCGCTCTGCACTGCCAGGGGCCCAGCAGACGACAGCGTAGAGGAGGGCTGAGGCCACCACAGAGTCATAGAAGGTCTTAAGCAGGGGCCTGCTCACTCCAAAGGACCTCAGCCTCCTCAGGAGGTGGAGGCGGCTCTGGCCCTTCTTATACAGGGCGTCGGTGTTATGTGTCCAGTCCAGCTTATTGTTGACGTGAACACCCAGGTATTTGAAACTCTCCACAGTTTCTATGTCCTGCCCCTGGATGTTCACAGGTGAGTGAGGTGGGGGTCTTCTCCTGAAGTCGATCACCATCTCCTTGGTCTTACTGGTGTTTAGACACACATGGTTTTTCTCACACCAGTCCACAAAGTCCATGATGACCGACCGGTACTCCAGCTCGTTCCCTTCAGACACACAGCCCACAATGGCCGAGTCGTCAGAGAACTTCTGAAGGTGGCAGCTGTTCGTGTTGTAGGTGAAGTCCGAGGTGTAAAGGGTGAAAAGAAACGGAGACAGAACGGTGCCCTGGGGGGCCCCGGTGCTGCAGAGTGCCACCTCTGACTGACAGCCGTGCAGCCGCACGTACTGAGGGCGGTCAGTGAGGTAGTCCATGGTCCAGTCAGCCAGATGTTTGTCCACCCCAGCGTCCTCCAGCTTCCCCCTCAGCAGCACCGGTCTGATGGTGTTGAAAGCGCTGGAGAAGTCGAAGAACATGACTCTCACAGCGCTCCCGGTGGTCTCCAGGTGGGTTAGCGCCCGCTGCAGAAGGTAGATGATGGCGTCCTCTACTCCGATGTTGGGCCGGTAGGCAAACTGCAGCGGGTCCAGGGTGGGGCTCACCATGGTGCGAAGGTGAGCTAGGATGAGGCGCTCCATGGTCTTCATCAGGTGGGAGGTCAGGGTGACTGGTCTGAAGTGGGCCGGTTCCCTGGCGTGCGGCGTTTTGGGAACCGGCACCACACAGGAGGTCTTCCACAGGGTGGGCACCACCCCCAGGCTGAGGCTCAGGTTGTAGATGTAGCTGAGGACCTCGCAGAGCTCATCTGCACAGGCCCTCAGCAGCCTGGGGGGGATGCCGTCCGGTCCTGAGGCTTTCCTTTGTTTCAGCCTCGTCGGCTGTGTGGATAATGTAAGGTGTACTTTAATTTCAACTGAAAATGAAGGGAAGCAGTACAAAAATGATCTTTTAAGCCTTATAACCTTCTTATGACATGGCTGTATTTCAAGATCTTAAAACTAAATGAGCAAATATCTGCTATTCTAACACTAAAAACTAAATTAAATTACAGCTTTTTAATCACTTCCGAGAGTTAGTATTTCAAAGCACTGAAACATCTGTTGTCCTCCATTTCACAATGAGCAGAGGATGTGGATGCACCAGGCCTACTCCTTTTTCCCTGCTTTAACCTGTGATTAGCTGTTTGCATCCACAAGTTTAGAGCTGGAATTGGGTCAAAGGTCTCTGTGATGAACGTGGACAAAAGGATGTGCATTAAAGATGAGAGGCGAGAGTCAGACAGGCAGGATCTGTACTTGTTTTTTATGATATTCAAATGTGAGAATCCTCTTTCACATGCAGCACTGCTCAAGGGCAGTGTAAGGGACAAGATAGGGACGTGCTGAGGGTGATGACATCAGAGGTGTTCTCTCCGACCCGGACTGATTGAGGTCTGTTGGTGAGGAAGTCTAGCAGCCAGTTTCGTAGGGGTGTGTTGAAGCCCAGATGCTCCAGTTTTCCCACCAGATGTTGTGGGATGATGGTGTTGAACGCTGAACTGAAGTCCAGGAACAGCATCCGCACGTGCGTGTTCTTCTCCTCCAGGTGTGCCAGGCTCAGGTGAAGAGCAGAGGAGATGGCGTCCTCAGTGGAGCGGTTCCGTCGGTAGGCAAACTGGAACGGGTCGAGTGTTGATGGGAGACTGGAGACGATGTGTTCCTTTACCAGCCTTTCAAAGCACTTCATCATGATGGGAGTCAGTGCAACAGGCCGGTAGTCGTTGAAACAGGTGACTTGAGGTTTCTTTGGCACCGGAATGATGGAGGCAGACTTGAAGCATGCTGGCACTATGGCTTGGTCCAGCGAGGTGTTAAAAATGTCTGTGAGGACACCAGCCAGCTGACCTGCACACTCCTTGAGCACCCGCCCATGTATGTTGTCGGGGCCTGGGGCCTTCCGCGTGTTGACTCTCCTCAGAGTCTTCCACACGTCGGCGGTGTCAAGGCAGAGCACCTCCTCTTCCTGATGGGGAACAGATTTCACTGCTGGAGTGCTGTTTAGTGCCTCAAACCTCCCAAAGAAGTTATTTAGTCCATTGAGGAAGTCAGCATCAACTTCACCCATCGGGGGGGGAGGGCGTGTTGTATTCAGGTTCAAGTGCAAGTTCAAATGCAAACTTTTTCAAAGTGGGAAAAAGTCATTCATCAGATCCAGTGATGCTAACAGACAGCATCTAGTGTGTGTTGTGCTTATAAAATTTGAATAAATGTAGCAAATAATGCTGCCTTTTCTTTTTAGACAGGCAAAACGCATCTTAATGCTCAAATCAAGCATCAAAAAATAGGAGCATGCATATTGCATAGGAACAATGAAGCTTTGGACCAATAGTGTCTTCTTTACCAAAGTTCAAATCAAACCTACGCCCTTGATTCCATGTTACATTCTTTATAGTATGGGTTGGTACATTTCAACCGGTTGTATAGCAAGGTATGTTTCTGTATCGTGTTTTAAATCCGTGCCCCATGTGCCCTCTTTTAACTTTGAGCACCTGCCCCTCCAACGGTCTCTGCACGGCCCTGGTTACCGTGGCACAGTAACATGATCCACATAACGTGCCTCACTCTTCCCTTCTTCTCCTCTCGCAGCTCCGCGGCTGCTGCTGCCGCTGTCTGACTGCCTGCCCCTTTAAATCGGCAGCACACGTGACTGTGCTCTGTGCTTTTTTTTTTAAACTCCACTCTCATTGGTTGTACCGCCTTAAATCCCGCCTTCCCTCTTTTTGATTTCTAGCGTGTGTGCGTGCCTGTTTGCTTAGAGCGCAAGATTTAAATTTCATTTCATACAGGGATACTGCCGTTACCAAAATTAATACTAGACAACAAAACTAGTCCCAGTTAAGAAACTAAATATTATCAGCACTAAAATAGGTGAAAGCTGCTGAGTGCAGTTCTGTAAAGAAGCAAGAGAGACTGTTTGTATTTGTGGAACTTGAGAAATGTAAGTAACCAACATTAGCATCTCAAAATAGCATCTAATTCTGAAGTATAATGCATTTATCAACAGAAACCTAATCTGTTTTTATAAAACTAAATATTCTGTGCCAGGCAGGAGTTCTGAAGACTGCTGGAAAGATGGAAAAGCAAAGACTGTAGGCTATTAAAAAGTCAGATTCTTAGCCACAGCTGTCTGAAAAAGAAAAGGTGAGGGTTTCCTTTTTATCATATTTCATTGTTCTTGTTGCTTTCATTGATTGTAGACATAATTAGAATAAAGACAAATAAAACCGAGGAACACTATTTACATTGGTTTTATTGTACAAAGGTTTCCACACTGTCCATTAGTAAATTAGTACAAACCAGAGGCAGAGCTAGACATTCTCATCACCAGGGATTTAGTCCACAACATATTTCATCATTACAAGGGTAATTTGGTACACCAAAAAAGTAAAAATTATTTAATCTGTTGATGCGGTTGCAAAATTAATTTAATATAGGCCTTTACATATCTTAAAATTTAATCTGCTGTTCTTTAATAGTCTTACTAGGATATCCCAATAGTATATTAATATGTTCTCATTTCAATGATGAAATGGACAACCACTCATGTAACAGATCAGTTTTGGTGTCACTAATCTTACTTAAAGTACAGTATTGGGTCCTCCATGCTCCTTAAGCCGGGCATACACTGTACGAGTTTTTCAGTCGTGGTACTTATATACATCTCAAACTGTGCGACGGAACCGCGGGGTTTAAAGAATTCACCGCTCACGATCTGTGCGGTGCGACGCTCGGACGCGACCGGACTGCTCACACTGTACGTCGTGCCCCTCTGGGACCGCTTGCTGTGGTGGCAGAGGCAGGCGAGCGACGGTGGGTGACAGGGACCCAGAGCAGGGGGTCGAGCCCAGCTCTGGCGAGGCCCGCAGGAGGCACCGGGCGTCGGGAGAACGGAGGGGAGAGAGGAGGGACGAGATGCACCGGCGGCCGCGCGGCACGGCAGGTCGCCCGGCCCGCTACGATCAAGCTGAAATTCGTCCCGGTTCAAAAAATGCTCGCACGACTGAAGAATCGGCCCAAAAAGGGGAAAAGCTCGTACAGTGTACGCCCGGCTTTATGTATTAAGATTTACTGCACATTTAAACATTGACATCTCACTATTGTTAGGGAAATAAATAGTTGTCTGAGAGGATGTAGGTAAGGAGAAGCTGTTATCTACACTTCAGATATATGATGTAAGAAATGTGTTTGGAATGTTAAGATAAAGAAATGGGCTACACAACCCAGTTGTACATTTGTTGAAGTTTGAATTTAAAATTTGAAATGCTGTCAGTGTCAGTGACACTTCTACTTCCAGTGCAAAGTAAATACAATACATTTATTTGCAGTCCCTTGAATGTATAATTTTGCTGTGTTTTATGATGCAGACAGAGTATCTTAGATAAAAAAAAAAGAATAAGGGTGAGGTTTATCTCTGCACATTTCTATATCTTCAAAAGAAAATACAGGATAAATCTAGACAACAGACATATTTTGAATATATTTGGTTTAATAGGCACGTATTTACCATCTGTCTCTGTTGCTGGTAAGTTCAAATGCAAACTTTTTCAAAGTGGGAAAAAGTCCCAATTCGACATTGATCAGATCCTGTGATGCTTTAAAGATAAACAAACAGCATCTAGTGTGTTGTGCTTATAAAATTTGAATAAATGTAGCAAATAATGCTGCCTTTTCTCTTTAGACAGAAGAAACGCGTCCTGATGCTCAAATCAAGCATCAAAAAATAGGAGCATGCATATTGCATAGGAACAATGAAGCTTTGGACCAATAGTGTCTTCTTTACCAAAGTTCAAATCAAACCTACGCCCTTGATTCCATGTTACATTCTTTATAGTATGGGTTGGTACATTTCAGCCGGTTGTATAGTAAGGTATGTTTCTGTATCGTGTTTTAAATCCGTGCCCCATGTGCCCTCTTTTAACTTTGAGCACCTGCCCCTCCAACGGTCTCTGCACGTCCCTGCTCAAGAATGATACGCCTTCCCGACGATAACTCCAAGCCTATTCAGAAGCGGAATATTTTCCTCGTATGAACGGAAAGGACGTCCATGTTTTTTTGCTTTGTGAAAGGCTAAAAGGAAAACATTACACAGCGCTTGATGCTGTTCTTCATTCAGTTTTTTCATTTGTCAGTTGGACCACTGGGCATTTGGTCCTGGCTGCATCTGGTTTCATTATCAATTATCTGAACTATTTTCTGGTGCTCTCTGCTATTGACATGCTTATCAAAAGCTGGATGACTGAAGTTTTTACTGCCTGTATAAAAGGCAGCCACTTTTCTGAGAATACATGCTTTTTTTGCTCTTCAGACCCCTTAATGTTGCTTGCTTCTTTGCTAATTTGGCGTTGTTCTAAAACAATGGCTCAGGCAGGCCTATCCTGCACTACAGATTGCACACTTGTACATCCCCAAAAACTTCATTACACAAATGAGTGTTACGACATTTTATCTGGTACGCTTTTTTCCCCGATAGCGCATGAGCACCTGCGCACCACTTATGTGGACCTCTGCTTATAATATTCTGAAGTGTGTGAGTGGAAAGGAGGTGACCTGGAGGAAAACCACAGAACAGAACAAGTTCTTATAACAAGCCTGAAGTGTGGCACACTGTGGATTGGCTTCCGATCGCCATCTCATTGGAAAGCTGGCTAATGGGAAAACTGCATCATGTTCTCATGCAGTGCAGCAAGTTTAATGAGCATTTGGGAATTAAATCAGTGTCAATTAAAATCTTTCTTGATCCAGCTTTATTCAAGCAAGATGTGTAAAAAAAATCTTATGCGCTTTGCTTTTGATACAGGAAATCTGATTTGTCAGGAAGCTGATGATTCACTGATAGATGGAGTGTCATGATTTGTTTGATGAACCCGAACACAGCCACACACAGAGCTTAGTTAAAGAGTTTTTTATTGAAGGTTGAGGGATGTGGAGGATGTGACCAACAGTTCATAACAGGCTGGAGCAGGTGAGTGGTGATGGCAGGAGCAGGTGGACGTGCAGGAGCTGGAGAACTGCGGGTGCTGTGCTGTTGAGCGAGGCAGACATTGGGAGCCAGGAAACATGCAGAACAGACGAGGGAGTGCTGAGGTCCAGAAGGAGCCGGTAGCTCAACGGAGTGAGTCCTTCTTACCTTGCTCTCCTTCTTACCTTGCTCTTCTCGTCCCCTGAGGACGAGAAGAGCAAGGTCTTGCGCATGCGCAGTTATTCCAAAAGGGACTCCAGGAAACTTCTGGAAAAAATGCAGATTCTACTTTTAATTATCTCACATTAAGAGACGTTTTGAGTTACTAATCAGTCGTTGTGCAGAGGTTAGAATTATCACACGATAATTTTTGCAGTCATGTGTTGATCATCCCATATATGGCGACACTGGCCAGGATGGAAAGTTTGGTCAGTGACTCATTTGACAATAAAGGGCCAATTCAATGGATCAAATTAATTTGTGTCTTCATTCTCGCTAAAATGAAAACCCAAAAACATAATGAGAGATTTTAAAAATCCTTTTGGATGAGAGGTGAAACGTCTTCCAGAAAATAGAGAAGTCCAATTGCCTTGTATTGAGCCACTTATGAGTAGACAGTTTAGAGCTACTTTGAGGGCTAACTTAAAGTAGGTCTTATGTCTTCAGCCACTGAATTCTTGACACACATAAAAACTGTAAACATCCCATTCAGTTTGACTTAAAAAAAACCATAACACTTGTCATCTCTATAGTCTGAAAGAAGGATGAGGCAATTCAATTAAAAAGCAACCAGTGTGTAATGACCCAAAACAGAATGCTGAAACTATAAGGATCTTATGCTTCGGGCCGATCAGTCTATAATGTCTATCAAACAACTTTACAGAAAAGAACCCGGAAAAAAAATATAAATGATACCCACTTGTTGGTCAAAATAACGGAAAATTGTGCATGTAACAGGTTGATTTTTGAGGGGGTTAATTCAACCCAGTTTGTACAATTCCTTGCATTCCAACTAAATCCAGCTTTGGTTTACATTACAGCAATTTTAAGGCCTTTTTTGTTGTTGTTCCTAAACTGTAAACATTACCTTCTCAAAAATAAAATACAATAACATTTTGTTTAGACCAAGGAAAACTGCTGTTTCTGAATCCATGCTCGTGGTTGACCAGTTTACCTTTCACTCCTGGTTTCCCATGGTCCCATTGGGTTGACGTCTGTCTTGTGGGCGGAGGTTTGTTTACGCACTCGCCGGGGCGGGACTGTTGTGTCCAACAGGAAAACTACAGAAAGGCGAGTATCTCACCGAAAAGCTCCGATCTTTTATGAATTGATTGATCAGAAACGCTCTTTGCTCAGGCGTTGTGTATATCGGGACTAGCTAGACTTAGATACGTTCAAATGAGTTTGTTCCCACTAGAGCAAAAGGCCATCTCCTCCCGGACAACTGTTCAAAGTTAACAAGCTAACAGTTAGCTTCGTGTGATTGTCTGATACTTCCGTAAAGAACACACTTCAGAAACGTTATTGAAAGTTAAATTCGCATTCAAGGTTGGTTAGAACCTTTTACTAAAATATTAGCTGATGAGCCAGCTGTCCTTCACGACAGAGACAAAGTCGTCAGGAAGCTCTAATTCAAAGAAAGATAGCTACACTTTCTGTTGCGCCAAATGGTTTCATGGTGTTACAACCCTAAAAGGCTTTAATGTTTTTAAACATATAATCCTAGCTCAGTTCATTCTGCAAAAACTCTAATAACCCATATATTCAGTTGCAGAGAAAGTGTCACTGAACTCAGGTGGTTGAAATTCATCTAATATTCAGATGTTTCAGAAATATATCAAAATAACCATCACCTTGTATTGTTTTCGAAAGAAAAAATGATACAAAATTGATAAATTGTATTTTATTATCAGTTACTTCTCGTTGAGATGCGATTTTCCACGACAGTAGTTGTACAACATGATTATGACACAATAAGTCAAATGTGGATTTCTAATAACTGGAGATTGACAGTTCAGTTCTGTCTCCATATTATTCTTTTATTTCTTTCTATATCCTTCCAAGCAGCCACAAAAGCCTATAGTGTTGGAATTAATAGTTCCCCTGGCTTCTTGAAGCTTTTCAAAACAAAAGTTTCACTTTCACAAGTTTCACATGATGGCAGCCCTGTCATTGTAAACAATGAAAAATAAATTGAAATGTTTGCTGCTAGTGGTTTTACACAATGAGCTAAGAACAAGCTTCACTTGTGTAACTTCAAACTAACTTTAAAAAGAATTTACTAAATTAAACTGTCTTGTCTTATGGTAAAAAAGGTTCCTCTTTAAAATATTTTGACAATATATTTCCCTACACATATATTCATATGATGGAATTAAGACTAATTGAGAGCAAGAGAAAAGGTCATCCAGAAAACTATACTGGACCTTAGAGTGAAACTTTTGTAAGTGATCCTGATCTTGGTTATTGTAACCATCTTTGAACTGTTGTCTTTCAGATGGCTGCAATCAGAAAGAAACTGGTGATAGTGGGTGATGGAGCCTGTGGAAAAACATGTTTGCTTATAGTGTTTAGCAAAGATCAGTTCCCAGAGGTCTACGTTCCCACTGTGTTTGAGAACTACGTTGCAGATATTGAGGTGGATGGAAAACAGGTGAGCTGATTATTTGCAGATGTGGTTGTGTTCATGTATCTTTAATTCAAAAAAACTCAATCCGGAAGGGAAAGAAAATTTCTTTGTTACTCATAATTAGGAATGTATACCAAATTCAGTACATTTATAGGTACCGACCAAATCCCGTCAGTACTACCAAGTACCTACCCGGTAGTACCGACGGGATTCGGTACTACCGAGCCGTTTCTTCACCAGTTTTTGTGAGTATACTCACAAAAACTGGTGAAGATTCTCAGTCATCCAAGTCATGGTGATTCCAAAAAAGTTAAGAAACAAAACAACTGGACTTTTTTCCGAAGTTTGAAGAAGTTTTGCTTCTGTTTTATAAAAGATTTATACAGGATCGGGAGTGATCGGCAATAACACAAAATAATGACTCAAACACTGATTCTGCTAGAATAATTCTTTAATTCTGCCACAGAAAACAGTAAAGTAGCAAATATCTCTCAACTAATAATTGTGCCCTTTTATTCTTATTCTAGCAGAATCAGTGTTTGAGAGATGTTTGCTACTTTACTGTTTTCTGTGGTGGAATTAAAGAATTATTATAGCAGAATCAGTGTTTGAGCTACTTTATTGTTTTTAAGATAAGATAGGCTTTATTGATCTCACATTGGAGAAATTCACTTGTCACTTGTCATCGGCTCAGTAGTCAATAATCAGAAGAAGGTGCCAAAAGTAGGACAAGGTGCATCAGTTATATACACAGGGTTTCCGCGGGGCATTAAAAGTCATTAAAAGTCATTAAATGAAATTTTCTAAAATTAAGGCCTTAATTGGCATTAAAAGTCATTAAATGTGATTATCTGTGGCATTAAAAATGGCTTATTTTTTTCTAAAAAAAATACGGTCATAAAAACAGTTTCTTCAGATATATTATATCAGATATCACTGATTCCGCGTTGTGCGCGGAACTGCTTCCGGTTCATCGTAAAGCTGTATGTTTTTACAATGTTCGGAAAATGGACTCGAGGCAGAGAGTGGGAAAATGCTAATTTCATCAAAAGCGGATGGAAAACGGACATGGCTGCAGCCTGTCGACGGTAAAGATGACGAAGAATTTTGCCGTGTTTGTAAAAAAAAATTAAGCTTTGCACAATGGGTGTCAATGCTTTGCGGTCTCACGTGAAGTCGGACAGTGTAGTCCAGGATGTACGCAGGTATACGGCGTATACCCACTTATTTTTCAGTCAGCATTGCCTATGTCAACTTCTGGAGCGATATTTGTGTCTTTTGTTTGAGCGCGCAGTGAGACAGGTATTCAGCGTTTAAACATCACTCGCGCTCAAAACTGATAAACTCTTCTCAATTCACTTTGCTCGCCTTCGGTTCCGTGTCTGCCCGTGACCTGCTGCTTCCACGCATAACACCAGCTGTGAGCGGCTCGTGGGATTCTGCGCTCTTGACTTCAAAAACTGTCTTCAAAAAAACAAAAAAACTGTCCACCTCACCAGCCAATCACAGACAGGTTTCTTTCCATCCAATCAGAGTAGGGCTTGCAAATCCTGCATTCAGATGGATTAAATGAAAATGCTGCAGCTTTTGGCAGAAATTACTAAACATAACGGTGGGATTGAAGAAAAAACAACAACCAATAAACAGTTTAATATTTTAGCCTAAAATATTTAGTTTAAAATAATTCCTTGAGTTACTAAGTGAGGTGTGAAAAATGTTTTTGTCTTTTTTCTTTCCAGCTTCTGGGTGATGATGCAAACGTTTCTTGTGATCATAATCATCATCATTGTCATCATTATTTAAAGAGCACTTTAACACGAGGTAAAACAAAATAACATCTAATAAAATGACTTGAGTAAAGAATCAACAGTTTAAAACTTAAAAACAAACAGAGGTTCTTTAAACTGAACTCTAAGATAAACAGGCAACCAGTGAAGGGAGGCCAGGATCGGGTGATGTGCTTTATTTTATGTTTTTCCATTAAAAGGTGTGCAGCAGCATTTGAACCAGATGCAGACATTTGAGTGAGGACTGACCGATTCAGAGATAAAGAGAATTACACAAATCCAGCCATGATGAAATGAAGGCTTAGAGTAGTGTTTCCATATTTCTGCCTTGAAAGAATATGATTTACCTTTGCTTTGTTCCTTAAATGATAAAAATGACTTAACTGAGGTCCTTTTTGACTGTCAAGTTTAAAATCACCGTCCATTTTAAAATTGAGGGGCTAAACATTCATTGTCAGGGTGTCTAAATCAACAGGATCAACAGTTGTTTGGGTGTTTCAGCTGGTATATTTGACAATTCCTCATTTGCAAAGACAAAGAGATTTGAGTTTTGATGTTCTCCTCGTTATTAACTTTATCTCTTTCTATAGATTCTCTTTCTCATTCAATTTAGGACTTTCCATATGCCTTATCATCTACGTCTATATTGAAAAACCTACAGTAAAGTAATGAAATGTTGATTCTGGATGTAGTGTAGGAATTCCTTCAATATAAACCAAAGAACATTTTACATTACCTGCCAGAAGCTGGATTTTTTAATCGATTGACAGCCCTTATATATATATATATATATATATATATATATATATATATATATATATATATATATATATATATATATATATATATATATATATATGGGTACTTGTTGATGGCATTAAATTTATTTCTACGAGCATTAAAAGAGCATTAAAAAGCATTAAATTGGGGTTAGTCATTCCTGTATAAACCCTGATACAGTGTGTCCTCGTTTATACAGTGGATCAAACAAAGAAGTAGATAAGAAAAATAAGAATAAAAATACAAAATAGAAATAAGGCAGAGGATGTCTTATGTACATTCACAGTGACTTATATACATATGTATTGACATATATTCAGGTGGCAATAGCAGCAGAAGTCACTTCTTTCAGGATTACTGCACAGTGTATTAAATAGAATTGCACATTAGTTATTGCACGTTGGTTATTACAGTTATAGTTACAGTTATAGTGCAGCATTGTATAATCTGATAACAGCAGGGATGAATGACTTGCGGTAGCGCTCCTTTTTACAGACAGGATGTCTAAGTCTGTCACTAAAGGAGCTGCTCAGCTCCTCTACAGTCTGGTGCAGGGGGTGGAAGGTGTTGTCCATGATGGATGTGAGCTTGGACAACACCTTCCTCTCCGCTACTTCCTCCACAGAGTCCAGAGAGCAGCCCAGGACAGACATGGCCTTCCTCACCAGTTTATTCAGCCTCTCTGCGCAGCCAGGGGCCCAGCAGACGACAGCGTAGAGGAGGGCTGAGGCCACCACAGAGTCATAAAAAGTCTTAAGCAGGGGCCTGCTCACACCAAAAGACCTCAGCCTCCTCAGGAGGTGGAGGCGGCTCTGGCCCTTCTTATACAGAGCGTCTGTGTTATGAGTCCAGTCCAGTTTATTGTTGACGTGAACACCCAGGTATTTGAAACTCTCCACAGTTTCTATGTCCTGCCCCTGGATGTTCACGGGGGAGTGAGGTGGGGGTCTTATCCTGAAGTCGATCACCATCTCCTTGGTCTTACTGGTGTTTAGACACACATGGTTTTTCTCACACCAGTCCACAAAGTTAATGATGACCGACCGGTACTCCAGCTCGTTCCCTTCCGACACACAGCCCACAATGGCCGAGTCATCAGAGAACTTCTGAAGGTGGCAGCTGTTCGTGTTGTAGGTGAAGTCCGAGGTGTAAAGGGTGAAAAGGAATGGAGACAGGACGGTGCCCTGGGGGGCCCCGGTGCTGCAGAGTGCCACCTCTGACTGACAGCTGTGCAGCCGCACATGCTGAGGGCGGTCAGTGAGGTAGTCGATGGTCCAGTCAGCCAGATGTTTGTCCACCCCAGCGTCCTCCAGCTTCCCCCTCAGCAGCACCGGTCTGATCGTGTTAAAAGTGCTGGAGAAGTCAACGAACATGACTCTCACAGCGCTCCTGGTGGTCTCCAGGTGGGTGAGCGCCCGCTGCAGCAGGTAGATGATGGCGTCCTCTACTCCGATGTTGGGCCGGTAGGCAAACTGCAGCGGGTCCAGGGTGGGGCTGACCACGGTGCATAGGTGTGCTAGGATGTGGCGCTCCATGGTCTTCATCAGGTGGGAGGTCAGGGTGACTGGTCTGAAGTGGGCCGGTTCCCTGGCGTGCGGCGTTTTGGGAACCGGTACCACACAGGAGGTCTTCCACAGGGTGGGCACCACCCCCAGGCTGAGGCTCAGGTTGCAGATGTAGCTGAGGACCTCACAGAGCTCGTCTGCACAGGTCCTCAGCAGCCTGGGGGGGATGCCGTCCGGTCCTGAGGCTTTCCTTTGTTTCAGCCTCATCAGCTGACCTCTCACCTGCATTGGTGTGACTGTGAGGGGGGAGGAAGGCAGGACTGAAGGTGTGGATGGGTCGGTGGTTGGTGAGAGTGGCGGCAGGGGGGATGGTAGGTCTCTGGAGGGCTGGTGGTTGGAGACATGTGGAGGGTTGACGGCAGGGAGGGGGCCAGTGTGGGGGGAGTCGAACCGGGTGAAGAACCTGTTCAACTCATCTGCAAACTTGGTGTCACCGTCTGCAGCCCTGCTGGTCCTCTGCCCAAAGCCGGAGATGTTCTTCAGACCTCTCCACACATCTCTGACGTTGTTCTCCTCCATCTTCTTCCCATAGTCCTTCTTTGCCGCCCTGATCCTCCACTGGAGCTCCCGCTGAACTGTACGCTGCTCCTCCCTGTCCCCTGAGTAGAAAGCCCTCTTCTTCTGGTTCAGGAGGACTTTCAGCTCAGGGGTCACCCAGGGGGGGTTGTTTGGAAAGCACCGTAGCCGTCGTGTTGGCACAATGCTCTCCACACAGAAGTTCATGTAGTCAGTGATGCATTCAGTCAGACTGTTGATGTCATCACCATTAGAGCTTTGGAACATGCTCCATTCTGTGGTTCTGAAACAGTCCCTCAGTTTCTCACTGGCCTCGTCTGACCAAACTTTCACTGACTTCTTCTGTACTATTGTCCTCCTCACCAGTGGAATGTAATGGGGGGGCAGGTAGACAAGGTTGTGATCCGAGCGTCCGAGTGGGGGGGGGGGGAGGTGTAGGTGTAGGCGTCCTTACCATTTGCATAGAAGAGGTCCAGCGTCTTATTGTCCCTTGTTGTACACGTGACGTACTGGGTGAGCGTGGGGAGGGTGGAACGGAGGGAGGCATGGTTGAAATCTCCTGTGATCAGCAGGAGAGAGCGGGGGTGCTGTGTTTTGCAGTTTGTTTACCGCGCCGTGAATCCGCTCACACGCAGCGGCGGCGTCTGCGGAGGGAGGGATATAAGCACAGAGCACGATCACGTGACCAAACTCTCGCGGCAAGTAATAAGGTCTCAAACTCACTGCGAGAATTTCGACATCCGAGCAGCATATCTGCTGCTTCACGTGAACATGAGCCGCGTTACACCATCTCTCATTCACAAACACCGCCAGCCCCCCACCTCTCTTTTTTCCGCTCTCCGCCAAAGTTCTGTCCGCGCGGATGAGTTTAAAGTCGTTTAGAGAGACCACTGAGTCCGAGACAGATCCATCTAACCACATCTCCGTGAAGCACATAATATTAGCGTCCCTGTACTTCCTTTGGAAACGAGTTAGTGCTGCGAGCTCCTCTGTCTTGTTACAGGGAGATCTTACGTTTCCCATGACAACCGAAGGTAAATAACTCTTCCTCCGCTTCGTCCTTCCACCCCTGCAGCCTCGCCGTCTCCTCCGTATGTCTTCGGGGATGTCTGGTTTCTCAGCGTGGTGGCGATCTGGGCCGCAGCGCGTAGATTCCCATAGTCCAAGGAGCTGGATCCGCGTATAAACAATGGGACGCTCGGAGTCGCGGACAAAGGGATCTCCCCTTGCTGCGTCGAAAATTGCCGAAAATAGCAGAAAACTAAGCACTAAAGTCCCAAAAGTTGGCTTCTTCAGTGCACATACGTTCAGGATACCCGATCCGGTATTCACTAATATACAAATACTCCAAAAAATGCTATAAAGAGGAAAAAGTAGGAAAAGAAGAGATACAGCCGATGTGACCGGCTGCTGCCTGCGCAGCGCCATCTTGGAAAAAAGTTTTCTGTGGCGGAATTAAAGAGTACAATTCTAGCAGAATCAGTGTTTGAGTCATTATTTTGTGTTATTGCCGATCACTCCCGATCCTGTATAAATCTTTCATAAAACAGCTTCCTATACAGAAAGCTTTCTCAATTTAAAATGCCTGGAGTAATGTGGAGTAGCAAGCTTTATAGTACTGCCCAAGAAAGGCCTTGTAATGGCTTAGATAACATGCAAATTGAACCGAAACAGGTCCACCCCTTTAGTAATGGGGAGTCGTTAATGTCATTGTTGGCCATCAAATTAAAATGAAACTGGTCCCCGCCTCTGCAATGGGGAGTCGTTAGGGTCGTTATTAGCCTAGCTATACGGGTGATGAAAGCATCGCTCTTGTAAGCCAGGCCAATAACGACCCTAACGACTCCCCATTGCAGAGGCGTGGACCAGTTTCGTTTTAATTTGGATAAAATTAAAACGAAAGAGTCCGCCTTGAGTATGTCTCAATACTTGAGTATGTCTTGAGTATGTGGGGGCCTTTACATGAATGCACTTCTAGTTTCGACATTACAGTCAGGCAGTCTTCAATTGCTCAGGGGTCCGATCAAGTAGTCACACAGTGTACCGTAATGCTGTGAATATCCATTGAGCTGAGCGGCTTCGTCGCTTACCATAGTCATGCTTACACATTTTAACAGATTTCTGAGCGCATTGTACTACATCAAATCGGCCAGTAAGCACAACGCTAATCATAGATAAAACGCACTAGATTATAAGGCGCACCATCAATATTTGAGAGAATTTAAGGATTTTAAGTGCACCTTATAGTCTGGAAAATATGGTAAGGAACTATGTACACACAAAAGAAACAAAAGGACAAATAAAACAGTTGAAAACCATCATCAGAATTATTCAATGAGTATTGGTTAAATTAGCTTAACTAATTAGGAACAACATTTGATATGTATTTTATCCCATTCACAATGCAAATCTTATTAGAGGAAATTACATTTTAAAGGATGATTTACTAAATAAAAATCATTAACCTCTAGGGCACTTGATTTTATTAATATAATTAGTTTTCCAGGAAATAATTGGGACTCAAATCGGTAACTTAGGAAGCTAGAGGGCACTGTAGTGGACTTTTAAGGTAAATTTTGCCGTACTGAGCGGACCGGAAAGCACAAACATTAATGTCCCATTGATGTATAAAAGTCATATCGAGATAAAGTTTGTTATAACCGTAAAAACACTCTCAATAAACATCGGCAAAGCTTTGTCTCAAGAACGCTACCGGGAGCTGGCCTGTGAGCTCGGTCTAGCTCAGTCAAACCTTAAAACACAGTGAAAACACATTTTAAGCTTTCCCTGCTTATTTACTTCCAAACCTCTGCCTTTGTCTGGTTGTGGCGACGGGTCATTTGGTTGCAGTGAATTTCTCCAGGGTGAAACTGGTTCTTCGACCAGGGGGCGCGGAAGCGTCGTTTGGGAAATCAGGCTGGGGCGAGCTCGACATGAGCTTCCGTTGGTCTGCATTTGGCCTGTGGCGTAGTGGGGGTCGCAGATTGGGGATCTCTGCACGTCAGAAGGGTTTCCTTAGGCTTCCTGAAATGGCTTGCGCCAGTTGCAGCAGGCGACTTCAGATCAGCTTTTCTCGTGCAAAAGCTGAGGGAAAGTTACAAGCAGCCTGTTTCATGGTGGTTGGCGGTTTAAGTTCCAATGTTGGTTTCACAGAAAACAGATTTTACTTAGCCTGGCCGGCACTGCAAATGTTCGTGGGTGTCCGAACTCCAGTCGGATCCTCTGCGGAGGAAGATGAGAGGCTTCCCTATGCTGCTTAAAGCAGCGGGCAAAAAGAGAGTGTTTTTCTGTGGTCAGGGGGCTTTATACAGTGGGCCCTTTTGCTGTGAGAAGCAGTCACTTGGGATGGTGACTGCAGCAGTCCCTTACATTTATTGGGGCCTGATCTTTATTTTCCTGTTGGCTGATTTCACAACAGAGGAAGTGCACTCTGTTTACATAAAGCAAATGTATGGATTACAAAGCTGGATAAAATATGTTTTTAAAGTAGTATTTTTGTTCTGAAACTGTTAAACTAAAATAGTTCCCTGAATTTGATTCAAACACAGCTTCAGTCACTTATTCACCTTGTTCGCTGTGTGTCCCTCTGATAACTGTCCTTTTGGTAAGATTTTGTTTTATGTATGTGGTGTGGATCAAAGCAATGTAGTAAAATTCATAAATTATTTCATAAGTCATTTGTATATTGATAAATAAATATGTTAAACTGAAAAAGTTTTATTTTTAAATAACCTTTATTAACATTTTTTACCACACAAACACATAAAAAAGTAATTAAAATAGGAGCCGTTGAGTACCGTATTGGTTCCCAGGTACTGGGTATCGGTACCGTATTAGTACAAATGTGAAAGGTACCCATCCCTACTCATACTATACAATTTTCTTCAATGTGTTATTGTAGGTGATTGTTTTTTTTGTAGACAGCTTCACTGTTGCATTTCCAGTATAGTTTGTTTTACTGGTGAGCACTGAGGTATTTAAACCATCTTAAGTTCTTCTCAAATGATTGAAGTAGTGTAGGACCTGTTTTTGTTTCCTGTGAAATCTACATAATCTTCTTTGTTGGGTTTACATTCAAGATAACATGCTTGTTTCCTCATCATGACCCATAGCTGTCTGCCAGCTCTCTTTACTTAGATTCTGGGCAATTTCCGATACACCAGAAAACTCCAGAATCATCTGAGTATTTCTGCCGATGACAGGAGTCTGTCTTGTCCTAGAAGTGTATGGGGTGAAAAGGAATGGTGAGAATACACTCTCTTGTGGTGCTCCTGTGCTGCTGACCACCTGGTTTGGACCCTTCAGTCTCACACATTGTGGTCTGTTTGTTAGGAAGTTGTTGATTCAGTCAATTGTTGAGGTCCCCAGCAGTGTCTTCTAGAGCAGGGGTTTTCAAATTCGTTGAAGGTGAGCCTCCTCTAGGAATAGGTAAAGATAACCACGCCCCCCCCCCCCCCCCCCCCACACACACACACACACACAAACCTACCCCACACAAGTCCCTGCAGTAAATGCATCTTACTTTTGTGTTCCTGGAATGCTGTGTTTAAAAAACAACTGATAGCCCAACACATGTTTTTTTATTGTATTTCTTTTAACAAAGTACATTCATAAAAAAGGCCTATTCATAAAATATCCATCCAAATATTTCCATTTTACATGCTACTTTAACTGAAACATCACGGACAGAGGGCTTAGTTTCAAAATTTAACTGTCATTAGAGCAAATTCATAAACTATTGTTTTACTTATTACTTATTGCTCCTTTAATAAATGTTTGTCTGTCATAACGTCGGTTTGACAATACACATTTACATTCTGTCAGGTGTATTTCCCCAGGATTTAAAAAGCAATTAACTTTAGCGACCGATCGCTACAGAGACCCCTAGCCTCTTGGAGGTATAATCGTATTAATAAAATCAAGCGTCCCTAAAGTTAATAATTTTACTGAGGAAATCATTCTTTAAAATGTTATTTCCTTAAATAATGTTTTGTGTAACTCGGGATTTGCATTGTGATTGGGTTGAAACACATGCAAAATGTTTTTCTAAATTAGTTAAACTAATTTAACTCCATTCCATGTTCTTTAAGTCAAATCTGCAGTGAACCAGGATTCACTGAATTATTCTGATGATGATCAACCACTTTTGTTTTGTCTTTTGTATGTATATAGTTCCCTAGCTTAGCTTCCTTTTTATCTTCATTTTGCTTATGTTGTGCAATTATACACAGTTTAAAGTTATTTAATGTTTATTAAATAACCCTCTGTCTGTTAAGTATTGTCTGGTGATAATCAGCTCTTAAACTGATATCAGGACAATGTTTGAAAGGGATGAATTCGAGCACTAGCGATCTTTTAACAGCAAACCCTGCACACACATAGAATAAAGGAGTGACAACTTCTTTTCAAGTTCAAGAATTTAATAAAAGAAATAAAATGAACATCCAGAGAACATCACTATGTAATGCTGTTTATCTGAATTAACACAATATTTCGATTAACAAATCCTCTCTACTAGGCTAGTGAAACTTAACTAAACTACTAAGCAAAATGAAGATAAAGAGAAGCTAAGCTAAGGAACTATTTACATGCAAAAACAAGCAAAAGACAAACAAAAGAGGTTGATCATAATCAGAATAATTCAATGAATCCTTGTTCACTCCAGATCTGATTCCAAAAAGCATGGAATGGAGTTATAAAAATATTTGGTATGTGTTTCAATCCATTCACAATGCAAATCCTGAGTTAAACAAAACATTATTTGATGAAATAATATTTTGTTTAAGTTAAAGAATCAAAGCTCAACTTAATGAAGGTGGAATTGGGGTAAATTAGCTTGACTAATTCAGAACAACATTGGACATGTGTTTCAACCCATTCACAATGCAAAGCCCCAGTTAACCAGAACATTATTTTGAGTAAATAATATTCTAAAGACTGATTTGCTCAGTAAAATCGTTTAAACCTCATGGCAGATCTTATTAATGCAATTCTCCCTCCGAGCGTCTGGGGTCGCTGTAGCGATCGGTCGCTAAATCGGTTAAAGTCTAAAGTTACCAAAATTGCCTTTAAACCGACATTAATATTCCATATTAATGCGGGAATAAGGCTCATAGCTCTATCTACCGACGGAGCAGAAAAGACAAGTGTTATGCTTTAAAACAAACTCCTTTGAATGTCCGGAACCGGATGTTAACAGAAGCTAATAGCATTTTGGCTAGCGGGTTTTCGGCATTAACTTTAAAGACTTTAGCTTTATTTTTAGTCATAGTGACTGGACCGGATAACGTGAACATTAATGTCACATCAATGTATGAAACCCTTGTGGAGATAACCTTTGTTATAACCATAAAAACACACTCGACAATGACATGGTACCTAATGCTAGCAAGGAGCTATCATGTTAGCCCCTTTGTTCAAAGACAGCGTGTGCAAACGGCTTACAAAGATTTCCCAAATGAACCATTTAAACTTTTCCCTCAGGTTTCTCTGCCCAAACCTGTCTTTTGCCTCGTGTGAGTTTGTCCATTTTGGCCATCCGAGGAAGGAGCACTGAAAAGCAGGGAGAATCGTTGGTTTGTTCTTGGCAGGCTAGCGTTTAGCTCTGCAGCAACATGTGGAGACGGGATTGGAGGCCTGGTCTCTGCCACGTTCTTTGACCCGGTTGCAGTTCGATTTAAGCAGGTTCTCCTTAGCACTCGCCAGCGGGTCCTTCTGCCGGCTTTTCAGCTCCGTCTGGGATTTGCTTCCCTGTAAAGGCTGACAAAAATAAACAAAGCTGTTTTTGGCAGGCAGGACTTCTTCCTCCTGCTACTGATGAAGAGGTTAAGACAGCAGACTTAACTCTGATTTGCCCGGACATGTCCTCCAGGCGACGAGAAGTTTCTCCCAGGTGTTAGTTCGTGTGTCGGTAAGGTCCGGCCAGGGCCCATGGTCCAAAGTAGCTCTTTCCTGGTCTGCTCCAGGGAGAGGTGGTCTGAGCAGCTTTAAAAGCTCCTTTCTCCAACCAAGGAGGGCTTTTTCTAACTTAATGTAAAAAATTACCGAAAGCCTGTTCATTAAGACCCTGAAGTCTTCCGAACCGATTAAAGACACTATTTACCCTTCTTTACCAATATTCATGTGGTTTTCCAAGGACATCCGAGCAAATCAGCAAAATGTTTACAGTTTCTTGCTCTGTGTTATCCTTCTGTGTACCTCTCATGATTGGTTGAACCATGGCAGATCCATTCAGTTGATTACATGCATAAATACTACATGTAGATCATAGAAAGTAAGTACGAGTCGAAAGGGGTATGCTTCCTGTTTTAAATAACTAATGTCTGTCTTTGAACCTGAGACTTGGAGTTTGAAGTATAGAACAAAGCTTTGTTTAAATAATCCTGTGTTTGTTGTGTTGTCTTAGGTGGAGCTGGCTCTGTGGGACACTGCAGGTCAGGAGGACTACGACCGTCTGAGACCTCTCTCATATCCAGACACAGACGTCATTCTCATGTGCTTCTCCATTGACAGCCCTGACAGCTTAGGTATAATTTCTTTCTCCTTATTATTTTTACAAGATAACTGGTTGCTTCTGTTCCAATAAATCACATTCACCTTGTTTCTGATGTAGAGAATATTCCTGAGAAATGGACTCCAGAGGTGAAGCACTTCTGTCCAAATGTGCCCATAATCCTGGTGGGAAATAAGAAAGACCTGCGACATGACGAGCACACCCGCAGAGAGTTGGCCAAGATGAAACAGGTCAATGAAGTTTTAAGTTCAAGTAAAAGGTTTTTGACAAGCTTAAATTATATGTTCTAAACCAGGGGTTTTCAAATTCATTGAATGTGAGCCTCCCCTTGGAATAGGTAAAGATAACCACGCCCCCCCCCCCAAAAAAAAAAAACCACAAACCTACCCCACACAGGTCCCTACAGCAAATGCAACTTTCTTTAGTGTTCCTGGAATCCTGTGTTTCACAAACATCTGAAAGCCCGATACATGTTTTTATTGTTTTTATTTTAACAAAGTACATCCATAAAAAAAGGCCTATTCATACAATCCATCCATCCAAATATTTCCATTTTACATGCTACTTTTACATCACGGACAGATGGCCTATTTTTCATTAGAGCAAATTCAAATTGATGAATTGAACTAAACAGACGCCAATGTCAAACTGAACTCACGTCAACAGGAAACGTCAGCTGAAATAATAATAAAAAACAAAACTTGAATTTAACAGACGTCAACACATCCATATTCCGATTTACTTTTTAGGCTAATTATACACAATTTAAACCTATTGCTATTTTAACAACCAAGCATTTCAATATTATCTGTTATCTGATGTATTTCTGATGTTTGGCACTTTGTTTTACCTCGTGTTAAAGTGCTCTTTAAATAATGATAACAATGATGACGATTATGATCAGAATAAACTTCTGCATCACCTCCCAGAAGCTGGAAAGAAAAGAGACACAAATATTTTTCACACCTCACTTAGTAACTCTAATATTGCAGCATTTTGATTTAATCCATCTGAATGCAGTATGTGTAAGCCATACTCTGACTGGATGGAAAAAAACATGTCTGTGATTGTCTGGTCAAGTGGACAGTTTTTGAAGTCGCAGCGCAGAAACAGCCGAGTGAGTGCACAGCTGTTGTTGAACGTGGAATGTGCACGCGAGCAGAGATGGAACTGAGCGCGAGGAAAGAAGGATGAGAAGAGTTTTTCAGAGTTGAGCGCGCGCCAGACCAGTTTTGAGCGTTGTCTCACTGCGCGCTTGATTGGTTCCTGCGCGCTCAGACAGAAGGCAAAAATATCGCTTCATAATAGTTTCACAGAGCTGAGCGGCAGCGCTGTCTTCTGTCTTCTTCTTTCTTCTTCTCTGTCTTCTCGCGCCTCCCCTGTGACTCGTTGGCGCCCCCCAAGGGAGGTGCGCCTCACCTATTGAAAACCCCTGTTCTAAACTACAAACTTATTCCACTTAATGGGGATTGTTAAATCACCAAATTTTAATTAAATCTAAGCGCAGAAACAAAATTTACTCCACTCCATGTGTCAAACATTATTGAAGTCACTTCCTGAAGAAAAGAAGTACCACATGAATAAAAGATAGCGAAATAATGACACTACATACACAATTCTGAGACTAGACTCAATGTTCTTGAAGAGTGTGCAGCTCCCATACTAAAAGTTGCCGATGGCAAGAAATTTTTAAACTTGCAGCGCACAAAAACTGTTGCCTGCTGTTTTGTTGCTCCCAATACAACTCTACACATTTGGAAATCAGCTCCTCGCTGCAAGTGAGAGTCACAGATCAGGGAACTTTTATTTACCTGAGCAACATGGATGAGGCTGGATCGAACATCTGAGAACAACTTCCTCGGTAAACGTGTATATCGCTGCTTGTCCCTCTTGTCGTTAACTTAATCAGTGGTATTTCCACCTGTGGCCATGTCATGTGTCAGCGTTTATTCCCTTACTTCCAGTAACTTAGCTGATAAATGCGGGAGACCAACCAGGGATCTCCTCGTGATTTGCTATTTTATCTAAAACACGAAGAAGAGTAACGCACTAGATCAGGCTAATTTAGCATGAAAGCGCTTTTTCTTGAAGACGGGTTGGATATGTCAACTGTTGAAGGTGGTGTTGACAATAAATAGACATGGGCTTGGCTCAGAGAAACGGACAAGAATGGGAAGATTGTCAGGTTGTGGTGCAAAAAGCTTAACCTGCCAGGCGTGTTTATGTGCATTATATGCTACTAAATACTGCACATTTTCTGCAACACGTCTCCTCTTACCTGTGCAACAGCTACAGAACTGAGGCACCTTTATCCATGGCCGACCGTTTGTGTAACCAGAAAGTTTGCATATGTGCATTTATAGCCGAGCATGACCTGTCCCTCAACATGTCTCAGCCTCTTGTTTACCTGATCAAGTTGGTTGCTGAAGATCATAGCACTTTCAAGACTGTCAGTATCAAATGCACATGCCTCTTATCTCTGCGCTCTACGGCATTTCTGCCCTGTATAAAACAGAACTGTCGGCCAAACTGCAAAAAAAGTTTTGTTTAAATACAGATGAGTCAACAAATGTGAACAGAATTATTAATGTTTTCCTGCGATACTATGATGATGATTGGGGTAAAGTGTTGACTCCAGAAAGGTCAATATTGCAGATGCAGTAACTGTCACACATTGAATAAAAAGGAATATAAACCTACACAGAAAAAATTATAGTCATTTGTATGATAAATTATCAACTCTGCCAAACGTGGGATTATTGGTGTTTTGAGATCACTGCTATGTGTAGCAACCTATCTAAGTGCAAGAAAGTTGCCGTCTGACAGTTCATACGAAACTTCTTAAGGAGTCCCACAGATTCTGGCCCACGGACTCGCTTTGAGGAAACTACGGTTGTAGCTCAGTGTCTGCCTTGCGGTGGTTGCGGAGAGGTGTCTGTTTTGTAGAATAAATCATCCGCCGATGAGTTATTGATCTGGAAAGCCGAATCTGAAACCACCGAAACCCATTTCAGATCCCAAATGTACAGCGTTCTAATTCTTCCAGTCTATTAGCAGCTTCCCGTAACAGGTCGGAGACTGAACGTCTGCCTGCTGAGTTATTATTAAACAATGCTTCATGTCGGGGAAAAGCCATGTAGATTTGACCGACGCAGTAAAATGCTAACCAACCAATGGGAAGAAGTTGAGCCCTTAAGACACAGCCCTCCTCATTTGCATAATGAGGCAGAAATGCATACAGAAATGTAAAAAGGACAGGCAGAAATGTAAAAAGGAGAGACAGAAATGTAAAAACGGCAAACAGAAATGTAAAAAGGACAGATAGAAATGTAAAAACGAGAAACAGAAATGTAAAAAGGACAGACAGAAATAAATAGCATCGGAGAAATAAATAGGGCAAAGAAATACAAAGAAAGAATAAAACAGACAAAAATATTATAACATGCACATAAATAAATACTTAAATAAGTAATTAATAAATAAAGTGGCTAATTAAAGGAAATATATACATTTTGTCTCAGTGTATAATTCATTTTCTATCTACATTTATTTGTGCATTGTATTTTTGGTGGCACATAATTGTATGCATATTTATTTATTGAGCATTTATTTATTTCTGTATTTATTTTTAAATATGGAAGACTTGGTCCTCCATACTCCAGGGCTCAACAAGAGTTCATCTAAAGATGTTTTAGAACTGATTGGTGACCTTTAGTTTATATTTCAGAAAGTTAGTTATAAGTAGAGTTATGTGGTTTTATGTTTTTGGATACAATCCGGGTTAGCACCCGAACATCCCTTTCAGACAGCTTCCTCGTGCGTCCACAGTTAATCCTGTTGGATGTGGTTCGTCCACATTACCCTGGACACCGTGGCTCTTGATACATCACAAACACTTGCTGTCTTGGTCACAGATGCAAGGCAAGGCAAGGGAAATTTATTTATATAGCACAATTCAGTACAGAGACAATACAAAGTGCTTTATATGATTAAAATATAGCAAAATAAACGCAAGTAGGAATAAAATGTAGATAGAAAATAGAATAAAAGCAAGTAGAAATAGAATGTAGAAACAAAGAAGAACATTAAAAACAGTAAAACAGTTTAACTAGAACAGTCAAAGGCAATTTTAAACAAATGTGTTTTTAATCTTGATTTAAAAGAACTCAGGCTTTTCTACTAAATATAAACGCATGGATTAGTTTTTCCAGATCCTGCTGAGACATCAGTCCTTTAATCCTGGAAATATTCTTCAGGTGATAGAAAGCCGACCTTGTAACTGTCTGTAAATGCTTTTGGAGGTTCAGGTCTGAGTCCATCACTACACCAAGGTTTCGGGCCTGATTAGTGGTTTTTAGCTGAAGCGACTGAAGCTGTGTGCTAACTTTTGATCTCTCCTCTATTGGTCCAAATATTATTACTTCAGTTTTGTTTTTATTCAATTGAAGAAAGTTTTGACACATCCAGCAAGATGTGCACCAACAATTTGTCCTCTTTTGAACTCACCCATGTCACCCATAATGTTTTGTACATTGCAATATTTTGAGCAAAACTGTGCTCTTACCCTGCTAATTGGACCTTCACACTCTGCTCTTATTGGTTCAATGTGCAATTAATGAAGAATAGCCACCAGGCTGGTCCAATTTAGCCATGAAACCTCCCACACTAAAATGAGAGGTGTTTCAGTTTCATTGTCAAACTCCTGTATATAGTGTATTTCACTTACTGAATTGAGTTACTGAAATAATTGTCTATACTTTTATTTATTAAGATTTAATTCTAGTGTTTATGTAAGGCAGAGGTTACAAATGTAAACGTTACGACCTTTTGTTTGGACCGTTTTTGCCTTTTCTTCTTTCTATTTAAAACGGCTCTAAGAGAAGAGGTGGAAACAACGCCCCCAAAATGACGCTTGTGGCCAAAAAGTGTATTACGTCAGTAGTGGTTTAGGACTACCGTAGCAAATGAATGGCAAACTTTGACTGTCGGCTGTCGCCAATTAGGTCATTAGCTGCGTCTCAGATCGAAATACGCAGTTTGCAGCTCTGCAGACGCAAAGTTTTCCCGGTCGGCAGGTTTAGATGAAGACAAATCCTTTTCACTCAGAAGGTTTGATTTAAAATCCCCAAGCGATGAGAGACTACGACAAAGGAACTCGGAAGCTTTGCCTTTGACGGTCAGGCGGGCGCCTTTTTCAACTTCTTCAGAAGTTGAACGATTCTAGTTAGGCGCCCGCCTATGCATTGAAAATGCATGGCGGAGGCCTTATGTTATGCACATAATAAGGGTTTCTTTAATATTGTTTATTAATCTTCCGTCACCGTTAATACAGCCCGAACCGTAGGGTCTACCCCCACATACTATATATCAGGGGTCACTAATTAAAAATCAGCGGGGTCCGCATAAAGAAAATCAACAACCAGTAAAGGTCCGGACACATTTTTTAATTACAATCCGTTACTTTACATACTTTAAAACAGTATTTAACACCGAAATAAAATGTTTATGCATCCACCTTATACATTGACTTTTTAAACAAAAAAATAACATAAAAATAGAATGTTTTTCTATTTTAAAATCCAAAGTGCTTTTTGAAATAGAGAACCACAATCTTTCACAGTTTGGTATATAGACAATTTCTTGACTTTCACATCTTTTATAAAACAACTGAACTTTTTTAAATTTCTTTTTTATATCTTAATGATAGAAGTGAGCTTTAGGCTTCCCTGCAAGGATTTTAAACCTGGGTTTGATTGCCAACAAAGCCAACCTCAAGCACATATCAAGGTGCTCATTCGTTCTGCGCCTTTAAATCAGCTATTTTCTCCGTATGTATGAGCAAGCGGATATGTTTTGGGAACGCTCCGGAGGGCTTTGTCATATTAACAAGAGAAGCGGCACAAGTGAAGTTAGCACAGGGGTTGAAGCAAAAATAATGTTTGACTGAAAACATTTTCTCGCAAGCCCATATATTCCCGTGGCGTGGACATCATGCCGCATTAGTTGGCTCAATTTCTTAGTGTGCAAAGTCAACTAAATCTGATACTTTTAAAATATCCATTGAAAATTCCTGTATCTCTGCCACCTTTCAGCTTTAGAGCCTTTGCGTCATCCTGGACAGCCTCATCCACATCATCATCTGGGTTACTTTCATCTCTGCAGCATCAAGTTCTTCCTTCACACTGTTGACAAACTGGTCCACAGTCCACTTTATAATCCCAGCTCACTTTCCTCCAGAAACCCTCCATAAACTGCAGCTGATTCAGAGGACAGCAGCTTCATCATTACATCATCTACTTCACTCCTGTACATCAACTCCACTGGCTCCCTGTCACATTCAATATAAACCAATTTTATGATCATACAAGGCAAACACAGCCTTAGAAATGCAGGACGCATCACCAACACTATCATGACATCATACATTTTAATTTGACACAGATTGCACATGACAATAATCAGTCTCTGCTTTGCCCGTTATTGTTCACCAATTAATCATTACAGTTTATAAAAAGGCCTGATTTAACTTTTTTGAAGTTTAATAAAATGGTTATATTTTAGTAACCTGACAACAGCCAGCTGTATGTCGTTCCGCCTAGCTCCACTCGCATACATCATACAATCCGCCATAGGGATTGCCTTTACAGAAGGCTGGGCCTTATCAAAAATTCTTGCATATGATTGGATAAGCCACTTGTCTGTCATCTTTATTGACGTGCTATTTCAACCACTCACACCGAAGCTAACCCGTGACGCTGATGATAGCGACGCAGGAAAAAAAAAAAAAAAAAAAAAATAATAATAATGTGTTTGCGGCTCTAGTGGCATGCGTTTTATTGACAGTGAGCTGACAGGAAGAGGGGGGAAGACAGGCGGCAAAGCGCCGCGGGTCGGAGTCGATTCCGGGCCGACCGCGTTGAGGACTAAAGGCCTCCTAACATAGTTAGCGCTAACCGCTCCGGGGTGCGTCCGCGTCGGCACGTCCGCTGGTCCCGGAAAACAAAACTTTCGTTTCCACCAACAAAAGCCTTCAGAGGCGTTCTCTGATGTTCTTTTAATGAAACAATATTAGGTAGATTGGACAACACGGAAGAAATAGCAGCATCGACTAGCCGCCATTGCTATCAAAACAGTCTCACGTCATGGTCGCGTCTCCACTACGTCACATCTATGAAACTCCAGCCCTGCGTCCTGATTGGCCAGACCATAAATTTGGTTGGAGAAATCACTGTCTACCGGCGGTGTCCCAGATGTATGTGAGTGGAGCTAGGCGGAACGACATACAGCTGGCTGTTGTCAGGTTAATATTTTAGCCCAGTGACCTGAGACCTGTCCAGGATGAACCCTGTGTCCGCGCTCCACTTTAACTTCATAAAAAACTCTCTGAGAATCGCCTTTCTCTGGCCTCACCCAGTTAGAACCCGTTCTCCAGTCCATGTTGTAGCTGCAGTTTATTTGTTTTATCTTTTTGATGTAGTTTTCTTAACAATCTGCAAGCATCAAAATCCTTGTCATTTTATTTAGTGTCCTGGAGCGCAGCAGCTCATCAGGTGATCACTGCTGCATACCGACAGCAGGTAGCAGCCTTCTTTGTTTCAGAACAGCGCAGGTTTTTTTTTTTTTTTTACTTTTTCTGAATCGAACCCAGTCAAATGCGGCACATTGTTTCACATTCCGACTCTTGTTCTTCAAGGGTCATGCTAAATTAGCCTGAGCTAGCGCGTTACTCTTCTTTGTGTTTAAATAAAACATAATAGCGAATCACGAGGAGATCCCTGGTTGGTCGCCGCGTTTATCAGCGAGGGAATAAACGCTGACATGGCCACAGGTGGAAATAATTCATTAATTAACTGCCGGAGCAGATTGACGCTTACCGAGGGAAGTTGTTGTCAGCTGCTGAACTTTCTGACCTGCTGGTTTGCATAAATCCAAAGAAAACCTTTGACCACCGCTACTTTCATTCATACCATCTGTGGCCAGTTTAAAATGCTCTCCCAAAAGTCAAAATGATTGAACACCGATAAACCTCAGACTGGCCATGTCCGCTTTGGAAAGACCCGCCCTACTCTCTTTCTGATTGGCTAATGTCCCGGCTCTGCCAGGTTTGATTGGTTGAGAGCCGTTTCAGATTATAACCTTTAATAAAAAGTCTAGATGGAACTTTTTGTGCTCAATTTCCAAATGACGGAAATCCGTCGCAGCGACGGAGAACTTTAACCCCTGAGTTAGACACTGTCGTTGGACAACATGCAGTAATATATAAATGTTTTAAATGAGGTTGGGTCCGGATTAGGTAGCAGCTGGGTCCGGATCCGGACCGTGGTCCGCTAATCCGTGACCTCTGCTATATATCAAAACGTTCGTCTCGATTCCGCGATCAGGGCTTTTTGTATTTGACGCCATTTCGACTTACGGTTGGAACAAAATTCGCAAAAAACCACCGAAAAATGGTAATTTTCAACACTCTACTGTGTCGTCATGCTTTCACCTACGAACATCGTTTAACTTCCAGTTTGTAGATATATCTTTGAACTATTCAGAAGTGAAAACGGAATGTGCATATCTTTTATGGTTTTCTGATCACGCCATTTTCAGTTACCATGGTGACAAAATTCTCCAAAAAAAACAGAGCAACTTTAGCCTACTTGCTCAGTTTTCACTCTACGTGCACAAATTATACATCAACACGTAGGTATTTCTATCTGGATTCAGGAAATGTAACCCTCATTGGTGTAGGTCTTTTAGATTTCTTGCAAATCACCTCAGACCGGCAACAACCCCAAAGTCAAACTTATGCGAAAAAGACCAAACAACTTCAGCCTACTCGCTCAATTTTCACTCTACGTAGACAAATTATACATCAAAACGTAGGTCTTTTTGTCTGGATTCAGGAAATGTAACCCTCATTGGTGTACGATTTATAGGTTTTTCGCAAATCACCTCAGACCGGCAACAACCCCAAACCCTCCCCAAATTGAGCGAGTAAGCTGCAGTTGTTGGGAGGTTTCCATGCTGACGACAGCCAGCCAGGGCCGGTCCCAGCCATAGGCGAACAAGGGGCCGCTTGGGCCCACTGGTGCAATAGGGGCCCCCAAATTTTCCTTTTTTTTTTTTTTTTTTTTAACAAGTAACAATTAAATTACTTCAGTTATACGCCTTTTTCAATTTCTTCAGAAATTGAACGTTCTAGTTCTTACTATTTTCTACATATTTTATGTTATTTACTATTTTCATTGTATTTATCATATATATTTACTCTTTACTACTAAGAAGTTTTAAGGTTTTAGATCTCTCATAGTTGCAGAAGGCCTGCAGAAAGCAGAGAAATATGTTGTGACTATGATAAGTGTTTTTATGAACTCTATTCAGCCATCTGGAGTGCTGCACTGTGTGAACTGCTTGGTTTTATCTCGAAGGTCACAGTTGTTTTGCTTATCCCTACCCCTTAGCTTGACAATGGAACCAGGGATTCCTTTTCCTAATAAATAAAGAGGAGGCGACGGATTTGCTTCAGATCGGATTTGGAGATCTGTATTAAGCATCTCCGTTCGATCTCCTTGCAAGATTATTTGAAAACGAACTTCATTGTTGTCTCTCCTTCTTGTGTTGTTAATGAATGTTTTAGGTGTTTGAACCTGACATCCAGCCTTGAAGTAACAAATGCATGGACTAGTTTTTCAGCATCGCTCCTGGACAGAATGTTTCTAATTTTGGCGATATTCCGGAGGTGAAAAAAAGGAAACTATTGTTAGGTTTAAACACCAAACATCTTATTCAGCAACCTGCACAAAGAAGACACAGAGAATTAGTTAAATTTATCTTGCAAGGAGAGTGCTCGGAGACTGCTCAGTTACAATCCTCCAACCCACTCTGAAGCAGTCTCCGCTCGCCAGGCTTTTTATTGAAAATTGGAACGCCCTAGTTACACAGGATTCCAACTGCTGGGGGTAGGGAAACAAACCAGTTGAAATCCGTTAGGCAGAAAAACAATACACAACAACATCATTCAGGGTCATGGAGTAACTTCTTCTTTATCTTCCACAGGCAGCTGTAAGATACAATTGGGTGCAATTGCAACTGTTTGCATGCCTGTGATCTGAATCATCAGTATACAAGGAGAAATAACACTTCAGTAATAAGTATAATATAATGTTGTATAGGCAATGAGATATTATAAGTGAAACATAATAAAACTAGAATATAGATTAAAAGTAGAATAACTATAATAAATCCAACAACTATGGAAACCTGTTTCATATGGGATTTAAATGACATGTCTTGGTCAAAAATAACACCAAGATTTTTTACTTTATTACCGGAGGCCAAGTTAATGCCATCCAGATTAAGTGATTGATTAAGAAGTTTATTTTTTGAGGACTCTGGTCCAAAGATTACAACTTCAGTCATGTCAGAATTTAAAAGCAGGAAATTTTATGTCTGTTGGTTGTGCTGTTGTTTTCTCTTTCCAGGTGATGGAGCAGACAGAGGACGTTTTATCATTCTCTTCCTTCTATCTCTTCTTTCTTTCACCCTTTTCTTTCTCTTTTTTTTTCTCTTCTTGTTTTTCTTTTACTCTCCTACTTTCCCATTGTAGTGTCCATATAATTTGAAATTCTCCCTGCAGGAATCACAATAAAGCTATTTACACGCACAAATCAAGCAGAGCATTATGGCGAAAGCTGTTTGCTCCACTTGTGAAAGTAAAATCTGTCGAGCTCTATTTGGCATTAAGATATAAATTTTTATTGCCACATTGCTAGACAGGACACTGGAAAAAAAAAAAAAAAGCAGGAAATTTAAAGTCATCCAGCTTTTGATGTCATTAAGACATGACTGCAGTCGAAGTAATTGATTGGATTCATCAGGATTTATGGATAAATATAGCTGAGTGTCATCAGCATAACAGTGGAAATGAATCCCATGCTGTCTGATTTTGCCAATTTGAAGCAAAAATAATAATAAAGAGAATTGGTCCAAGTACTGAACCCTGTGGTACTCCACAAGTGACCCTAGAGTTTGAAGAAGATTTATTATTAACATGACCAAACTGGAATCTGTCCGACAGATAAGATTTAAACCAGCCTAATGCTTTCCCCTTAATCCCTAAAGTATGTTCAAGTCTTTCTAGGAGAATATAGTGATCAACTACATTTCGCTGTGAAATGTTAAACCGGTTTTCTTTTTAGGGGCTGCACAGTGGAGCAGTGGGTAGCGCTGTTGCCTTGCAGCAAGAAGGTTCTGGGTTTGAGTCCAACCCTGGGTCTTTCTGCATGGAGTTTGCATGTTCTCCCTGTGCATGCGTGGGTTCTCTCCGGGTACTCCGACTTCCTTCTATTGGGATGTCAGTTCATCTGGTTAGGAAGAAGGATCCAGGATTAAAGTTCTTAGGATATGCAAAGAGAGTGTGTCCAAGTTAATGTTCTTAATGTTCTGGAATGAAAGGAGCCGTGGGGTCTTTGCTGAGAAGAGACGAGGGGAAATGTTAAATGAGGTTGTTTCCATATTTTTTTTAGGTCAGTAACGTCATTTTTTGGGGCCGAGTTTGTTTGTATTTCTTCTTCCAGATTTATATTCTAAACGCTGCAACTCATGAAAATACAGCAGGTTCAATGAATGAAGTTATATTCTGGTGTATTTGGGTGAGTTTTCGAAGCTTGTTGTTTGTTATTGTTGACAGAAAAGGTTTTCATGACTGCCACACATTTTCACAGCAGGTTAAAGGTTTAATGGTTAAAAGGTGTTAAATGACAATAGTTTGTCTAAGTCTAAGTTTACATGGATTACTGCACTTTTCACGCAACGTTCATTTTTATAAATCCGGATGTGGGGGTTGAACATTGTGCTCCAGGTTTTTTCCATGATAACTTGACAAAGCACAGCAAGGCAGGTCACTTACCTTGCTGTTTGTGTTACAGCAAACCTTCACTGTAATATGAAAAAGAGACCCGTTTCTCTTGTCTCTAAAAGATGAAAGCATAAAAAAAGTTTAATATGACACAAACATCACATCTCATGTAAGCCAGGTTTTTAGAAGTACAGTCATGATGATGACCACAAGCAGGAAAAGCTTCCATGAAGAAGGAAGCTCCAAGCCACCAAACTGATAAAGTGACATTCGCAACAAACTAATGATGTTATTGGGTATTTCTGTAAAAAATCAAGACAGGGCTGGGTGATAAATTGATTTGATCGATTAGTTTGAATCTGCATTTTTTTAAGGTTTCATTTTTGGTAAATCTGAATTTTATTTTGCTATTGCAGTCATTGGGCTTACATGAAGAGAATAGCGTGCAATGCTGAATATTTAGGAAAATATATTTTCAAAATATTGTAGAAGAAACTCTTTTTTTGCCATAATACAAGGCACCTTTTTAAGTTATTTGAAGTAACACAAGTGAAGTGAAGCCTGTCCTTAGCTCATTGTGTAAGCAGCAAACATGTCGTAATATTTTAATTGTTTACATCATGTTTCACAGCTTGTATTTAGTTGCACGTTGAATTCAGGTCAACTCCCGGACAAAATGCTTGACATAAAAGCAAGTTTTTAAAATAATTTCTTGAATTTATTTTTGTGGGGAAAAAATCTGATTTGGTATAATAAAATTGGAGATTTTATTTTCAAGGCTCATCACCCAGCCCTAAAATCAGAACTGAACTTTGTTCCTTTGTGGTGTGTATATGTTTTGATATATCCAGCAAAATTTGATTCCATGCAGACAGTGATGTGAAATTAAGAGTTTCTAGAAATTTGTTGGGTTTTGCTTCACATATTTGCTTTTTAGTTCTAAAAAGAGAGCATGTTTGGTTTTCCATTTTTTAAGAAGCGAAGGGCAAAATAATTAGAAATGCTATGTAAATGTAAATTTTCCCCCCTAAAATTGAGCCATTTCTTTTTAGGGTTGGGGGAGTTTATTTTGGGGGGAAGGAGGTTAGGAGGCTGTCTAAAAGGTTAAAGAACAACAAATGCAGAATTTTCTGCTTGTAGGAGCAAGACATTTTATTTTCTGTCTGTCTGTCAAGGATATTTTGCATATTCAACTAAAGATAGGTGGATAAAGTGTCATGGTAACACGCTGCTTGTAACGAAGAACTTAAAGATCCAATTTAATATTGCTTCTTTGTCACCTTGTTTTGTTATGTGTACTGGTACATCCTTTAGGAGACTTTAGTCTCTTTAATGTCTGAAGTAGGTCAGAGCAAGGCAGACAAGTTTATTTATTAAGCACTTTTCAGTAACAAGACGATTCAAAGTTCTGTAGATTAACAAAAAAACATTACAGAGGGAAATATTACATAGGAAAAGAAAAAAAGAACATGGTCAGAACTAAGTAGTTTAATAAACACAAACATTGTTCTGTAAATCTTTAGGCACTGGTTTCAAAATAGAAATTCAAACCCACCTGATTTTTTAATTGCAGTGTAATTATTATTGTGACTTCCTGATTAATTTTCTTTCGACTGAATTGAGTTTTGTTTCATCCAATCAGGAACCGGTGAAGTCAGAAGAGGGGAGGGACATGGCAAATCGCATCACTGCTTTTGGTTACCTGGAGTGCTCTGCCAAGACAAAAGATGGTGTGCGGGAGGTTTTTGAGATGGCAACCAGAGCTGCACTGCAGGCCAAGAGAAGAGGCAAGAAGGGCGGCTGCCTTTTGCTATAGAGGGTCCATGGCAGGGTTCAGGGTGCGAAGGCTAAGGACAAGCATTCCTTTTGAGTCTGCTTTGTGACCACAGCAGGCACATTTAAATTCTGTGTAAGTTGGATGAGTCAAAAATATGTCAGGGAAAACCTAGTGAAGAAAAAAAATGAAAAAGTAGAATTTAGCGTTTAGCTATAAATGACCACCATAAACATAAGGATTCCTTAGAATTAAATATAAAAGAAAACAGATCTCATACTCAGATTACTTCCTTTTTTGTTTGGCTTTCAGGTTATCTGAAAGAAAATGCATCATTATGACATGAAACATCTATAAAGAAGGTCCTCATTATATTCACACTTGATCTGAACGGCTTAATTTCCTATTGTTCTGTAGGTTTCTTTATTTGGACCTGACCTTCTCTTTTATGAAGCTGTATTTGATAGTTTCTATTTTGGCTTCAACATAAGTAACTAGAGAGTCTAACTAAGTTGGTTGAAATTACGCAATGAGCAATGTATGGGTTTATTTTTGTAGACTTCAGAGTATAAAATGGTTTTTGTTACAATTTAGTTGTAAATGTTTTGAACCAGCCTGGATCTTTGAAGAAAACAAAAGACTCCTCTGAAAATGTACTGGTAGTAGAGTGAAAAAAAAGGTGAAATAAAAGCCAAAGACCAAATATGTGGCCTTCAGAAAACCTGGAGTATTATTGATCAGGACCACTTTGGCTGCTTAGGTTGGGGAAGTTAAAGGAATCATCTAGACTAAAGCCCCAGTTCCACCACCTTGGTTTGGCCGTGCACCACTAGGCTCAGCCCACTTGCCAGCACTTGAGGAGCAGTTTTTTCCAGAGGTAGCCGGGGTTTCTTCGGCCCTGCTCAACAGCAGGGTCAAACGAGCTGAGTCGAGAGGAATTTTGACGTGAACACACTGCTTTTCAGTGATTGGCTGAGGGGCCAAGAGAAATTAGATTTTTCTCCGAGGAAGTCCAGAAAAACTGAAGAGCGATGACATTAATATTAAGGACAACCAAGGATAAAGTGGGTCAAACCCAAATATAATTTTATTATTTACAAACAATGAACCACGGCAGAAGAATAAAAAAAGGAAAGAAAAAGGACACTTCAGGTTTCCATAGACACATGCGCTTTATCAGATCCACGGATTGATCTCTCATTTTACTCACAGTGAAAGTTATTACGTTTTGTCTCTGAAGAGTCTTTTGTTCAAAAATGTGTTCACGGCCACTGACCCATCCACCGTGTGCAGGAGAGTCAGGCTGCTGTATGCCTTACAGACTGAGAGCAGCAGGGGGGGGAACAAACTGAGAGCAACTCACAGCTGGGAAGTCCCTGCGCCTTTGACCAAAGAAAGCATAAATACATAAAATCCAACCTAGAAAAATAGATTTCATTGAAGTTAAAAATCTTCTGCGCTATTAATGTACTCTCTTCGCTCCTGCCATGGCAAAGATGTCATACGGCTGCAAATTGTAAGTTTGTGAGGCAAACTTTGAAGTTTCTGTCTCTCTCTGAAACACACACACTGTTTTACCATTACAAGAAGACAGAAGCAGTGCAGAGAGGAGCTGTGCCTTATTTTTTTACTAGTTTAAGCTGGTGTGTGTGTTTATTTATCCTGGTCAATTATTTTATCCTTAAAAAATATCCAATACAATCTTCTATACAAGTTTGCAGACATAATTTGTATTTTTTTTTACTTTTATTTAGATTTTTATTTATAATGTTATTTTTTTAATTATTTTACAGTTAACCATTTCTCATTGATATCTTTAAAGTGTCAATGTCGCAATCAAGACATGGGGTGGGGGCTAAAACCACCCCCAGGAGGCGTTTCCCTCTTCCAAGCATTTCTAGGCCAGTCAAAACACAAACTGTGGAGTTAAACCGAGCGGGGAGGAGCCGAACTGGGCGAGCCGAACCGAGTAGGGTTGGTGGAACTGGGGCTTAAAGCTCTGTGCACAGACCTGTCAGTTCAGCTATTTTCACACAAAATGTAGCATTTAGTGCAGAATTAAAGTTCAGTTTTGCTTCCAGAATTTACTGATTGCCTCTAGATACCCCACATGCAAGTAGCCAAGTCAATTGTCAACCCCTAAGTATTGGAAAAACTCCAAAAGTCACACACACACACACACACACACACACACATATATATATATATATATATATATATATATATATATATATATATATAGTTTTACTGAGATATTTCTATGCGTATATTTCTATAAAAAGGGAAATAATTATAAATATACTGTAATCAAATATATCAAAAATAGTAAGCAGGTACTCTGAACAGTCTACTGACAGCTTTTGAATATTCTTCAGCTTCGCCTGTATTTAAACAAGTCTGTGAAAAATGGATATCATCTAACCCATGTATTAACCCTTTTATTTTGCTTGAAAATTATTTAATTATTAAACTGCTTTTTAAGACAGGGCTTTGTTTCCTTCCAGAGTGGAGTGGAAGATCGTTGTCTGTGTAAAACAAATCCTTGTTCTCTATGTATGGCTGTTGTCTCAGTACTTTCAGTAAATTCCATAGTCAGCTGTCGTGTTCATATTCACCAGCATGGCAGTTTTCTGCCTTTTTCAAAGTTATTAGATATTATCATTGTGGGCTTTTAATTTGCAACAATGGTAGAAAGAGTTCAACTTTTTCAAAAACAAAGTGACAAATAGGTCAGTATTTCTCAGGATTGTTTCACTTATGTGACTACTGCTGTTTAGTGATATATTTGCTGAATTACTGAGACAAATCTGCTATAGACCCCTCCACCACCCCAATTTAAAATCAACCTTAACACGTTTCCTGTCTGCAAGCTGACTCCTTTTATATTTTCCGTTACTTTATGTGATATTCTACTGGCTTGCCTTGTACTTTGTACAAATATTAAGCTTTAGGTCAGTGTCGTGTACTCTCGGGAAACATTTTATGGTGAATTCTGAAATGCACGCAGCTTCTGAAGGATTTTTAAGACAATTGTTCCTTTATACACAAACCTTTCTTGAAGCCTCTGCAGTTTTTATTGTATTTTAAAATAAATAAAGTCAAAAAGAAAATACAATGTTGTTCTTTCTCATGTTTGGTTCATATTTCAAGTGTTTTACATTTGAACAAAGTTTACTAAAATGTAATTCAGAGGTTTTTCATAAAAAAGGATCAAAATGTATCGGCAATCAGATCAATTGTGAGAAAGCAGTTTAAATAGTGATTCAAGTGAAGATAACATAATTTTATTAGTGCAAAGGTGAGAACAAACAAGCACAGTTATCCTTGGGGTACAATATTTGAAATAATGTATCTTTACTTACAAACAAGCTGCCAAATATAACTGTTGTTTTTGTTATGAATATTTAACATATTTCTACCCATTTGTCCCTGTGTCCAACTGAAATGTTAATGTTTACAGAAGAGGTAACTGGTTTTATGCTGTAAATCTCCTCAACCATCTTTCCCCCTGTTAGCTGTTTTACGTCCAGATGATTGCTGGAGAGGTGGTTAGGAAAACTCCCCTTCGACACGAAGAAAAACCTCCAGCAGAACCAGCCTCAGTGTGAGCAGTCTGCCACGACTGACTTGGGGTTTTAGAGGACAGAGCAGACACAAAAGAGCACAGAAGCACACATTAATGGAGCAATATTTGGATAATGGCAGATGATCTGATGTTGTCACAGACAAACAGAACCCCAGACCAGATGTACCTACTATAAAGAGAAAAAAGACAAACAGGGCATAAAGTTAAAAGTTGAAATAACAAATAATGCGAAATTGGAGAACAGTAAGAAAACTCAGCAGAGTGAGAGAAATAGACCCTGATGTCCTCCAGCAACCTAAGCCTAAAAAGATTGTTCAGAAAAACCTAAGCCACTCTTACTATAAGCTCTGTCAAAAAGGAAAGGTTTAACCCTAGTCTTCAAAGTAGACAGGGTGTCTGCATGACGGACTAAAACTGGGAGTTGGTTCCACAGGAGAGGAGCCTGATACCTAAGGGATCTGCCTCTCATTCTACTTTTAGAGACTTTAGGAACCACCAGCAGACCTGCAGTCTGAGAGCAAAGTGCTCTGTTAGGAAGATATAGGGAAATAAGATCTCTGATGTATGATGGAGATTGATTATTAAGGGCTTTATATGCGAGAAGGAGAATTTTAAATTCTATTCTGGATTTAACAGGAATCCAAAGAAGGAAAGCTAAAATAGGATTTTCATCAAAACTGCAGCGTTTTGGATCAGCTAAAGGCTTTCAACTTCCTGAGGAGAAAAAGGAAACCCTAAAAACCTGTTTTTTATTTAAATTAAATGTCCTGGTCAAAAATAACACCAAGGTTTTTTTATTTAATATCAGAGGCCAATTTAATGTCATCCAGCTTAAGTGATTAAGAAGTTTATTTAAAATCTTTTATAAAGCATTTAACAAATAGCATTGCAGATTAATCCTCAAGGTAATGAACTGACTTTAAGATGAATGTATAACATTGAACATGGAGTAAAGGATGTAGAATGGTTTCTGTAAGACAATAAAATATACAAATAATATTACAATATGTTTAAATGCTGAGTGCACCTTGGTTACAACTCTAGTAGTATTCAGTAAACTGAAATTTTGTGGATGAAAAGCAACGTGTGTGCAGCATGTGCTCATTAATGTCAGGATTCTCTGTTGGTTGGTGCGCTAATTCTGCTTCACAGGTGGTTCTAGTTCGCTGGGGGGCGTGACCCACACCTGCGGCTTGTTTAGAGTGCGGATCACTGACTTCTTAAGGAAGACGCAGACAGATGGAAAACGCCGGAGCCTTACCCAGTCGTGGTACGACGTGGCCTTCGACCCTGTCCCGTGATCCCGAACCTGTGAGTTTTTCGTACTTGGATTTTTTGTCTAACTGTGGATTTTGCTGCCTCTTGCAGTTTGTGTTTTTTGGATTACTCACCCGTTTGACGTCTTGCTCGACGAACCAGCAACAAGGAATCTCAAGGCTCAGATTTTGCTCTGGTGCTCCCCCTCTTGCTCCCTTGATTTTACCAAGCCGGGCTCGAGGTTCCCCCTTTCCGGATTCTGCTGGTTCCCCCGAATCCTCTGGTTAATCCATCTGTCTCGCCGTCAGTCGTGGCTCGCCTTGGATCCCTCGCCGACAAACCATCAGTCCGCCCTCCAGCTGCTAACCACCGCCTACCCTCGAGAGCACACGGCTGCAGAGTTTCCTTCACAATCCCTCCCCGGTTAGGTCCGCTCGCACTAAATGGTAAGCAGCCTGGCTTCTGGAGACTCTCCCCTGGTTTGTCTTTAATTAACATCTCCCATCTCTCTCCTGCAGTTTCCCCAGCACTGACTTTCAGACCTCGATCGTTTCCACCACCCTGAGTTATCCTTGTAGCCTGAACTATAATAAAACTTCTTAAACTGCGCTCTGGTCTCCGTATTGTGTCTGCATGTGGGCTAAGCATATTAAAACCATGACAATTAACTCGCCACTCGCTCAGGCTGAACCTCCCTAAGACTACAGCACACCTTAGCTGTCCAAAGGTGTCTAACTAAAAGACACTATCTGGTGGGATGATTTTTAACGTGTTGGACTGCAGTCTCTTATCAGGGAGCAATAGTTTGTTTTGGATTTAATGCTTCTGAAGCATTTACTTGATGGCAAACAGAGGGCAAACGGCGCATTGCCTGGGTGGGTGGGATGATCAGCGAAGATGCATCTGGCCCTTCTTTGGACTCTCCTGCACTGTGCAGCTCCCATACCATACAGTTATGCTGATACATGCTGTGCCATTACACACTGTTAAGTTATTTAACGTTTAAGAATTATTTGGTCTGTTATTGTCCGGTCAATATCACCAAACGGCTGATATTAGAACAATAGTTGAAAGGGTTATTCGAGCACTGGCATTCTATCAACAGCAAACTATGCACACATATGGAATAACATAACTTCTCTTCAAGTTCAAGAATTTATTAACAGATATCAAACGAACATCCAGAGAACGCCACTATAGAATGCTGTTTATTTGAAGTAGCACTATTTCAATCAACAAATCCTCTCTACTAGGCAAGTGAAACTTAACTTATCTAAGCAAAATTAAGATGCACACAAAGACAACTGAACAGGATGGCGCCGCGGACGGCAGCCATGGTGTGTTGGTGCGCACTTTTTTTTTTTTTTTTTAAACTAACCGCCCCCATTCCAAATGACAGGCGCCTTGCCCACTCTCCTCGGAAGTCCCGTCCCTAGCCTCCTCCCACTTGCGGTATGTCACCCCATGATCTATGACATCACCACGTGACCTATGACATGGTATTTATGGTATCGATTTTTAAAATTTATATTGTTCCTCTAGTTACACATCGTTTGTAGACAACCGACACCTTTTGACACCTGACCAAAGTGCCATCTTTACTCGCATTCTTGATGAATAAAATTTGTCTAGAACCAAATAATTAAATAAAACTATTATCCCTTTCCTAGTTTACTCAAAAATACTTTTTCTATTTTACATATTTATAGAAAATTAAGGCAGAACATGTAGTTTGCAGCCTAGTGAAAGAAATCAAAGGACAAACGAATCAAAGATCTTGTATTAGTGTCATTCTGGGGGGAATTTCTATGCAAACATGAAAAAATACTAGAATGAACTTTGTTTTTACCCTCTTTTGCTTAATAATAGATTAGTTATACAGCAGTAACAAAAACAAAATAACATTGCTCAGTTAAAAAAGTAGAATTTCAGATGGTCAGAAACAATTGTTAAATTTAGAAACATTCACCCTTATGAGATTTATGTCTTACTAAATATTTTTGAATAGTTTTGGAAAGATTTATAACCATGGGGATTAAAAAACATAATTGTAGATGATGTTGGGCTTTTAAAGATATTAGATTATTGTGTCGTGTAACCACTCTATGAAAAAAGAGCATGGTTGTATAAATGATCAACATATCTTTTATTTGTAGTTAAAAAGAAAAATCATTGAGACTGATATGTTACTGAATCTTGAATACATGTTTTGCAATTTGTAATGACGTCCTTGTGTTTTAACGATTGAATGAATGTCTTCATCTGATATTAAAGAAATACCATTAACCATAGTCTATTCAGCTAAGAACACAAAAAAATACATGTATGTGTGTGCTTTACAGTTCAATTTGCATGATTCGTAATAAAACTGAACAGCCTGATGTCTTAAAAACTCATGTCTTTCCTGCTGTTGTGCTATTACACACTGTTTAAAGTTATTTATCCATCCATCCATCCTCTTCTGCTTATCCGGGGTCGGGTCGCGGGGGTAGCAGCTTACGTAGGGAGGCCCAGACGTCCTTCTCCCCGGCCAGCTCCTCCGGGGGAATCCCAAGGCGTTCCCAGCTCATGACTATAGATGAGGGTAGGAACATAGATCGACCGGTAAATCGAGAGCTTTGCCTTTTGGCTCAGCTCTCTCTTCACCACAATGGACCGGTACAGTGCTCGCTTCACAGCAGACGCAGCACCAATCCGCCTGTCAATCTCCCGCTCCATCTTCCCTTCATTCATGAACAAGACCCCATGATACTTAAACTCCTCCACTAACTCGCGTTAACCAACACAGCCCCACAACATTCAGAGCCTTAAGGTACTCAGGGCGAATATCATCCACCCCTGGGGCCTTGACACAAAGGAGCTTTTTAACCACTTTGGTGACCTCAGCACCAGAGATGGAAGAACCCGACCCAGAGTCCCCCGGCCCTGCTTCCTCAATGGAAGACGTGTTGGTGGGATTAAGGAGGTCTTCGAAGTACTCCGCCCACCGACACAAAACGTCCCGAGTCGAGGTCAGCAGCACACCACCCCCACTATAAACAGTGTTGGTACTGTACTGCTTCCCCCTCCTGAGACGCCTGATACTGTGTCCAGCGGTTTTCACTCTGCAACAGAACAGCTCACATACCACACTGTTGCACAGTTGGTCAGGATGCTTTCTATTGCACAACAATAGAAGTTCACCAGGATAGTCGAGGAGAGCTGATTCTTCCTCAGTGTCCTCAGGAAGAAAAGGTGCTGGTGAGTCGTCTTGACCAGGCAGGAGGTGTTGGTTGTCCAGGACATGTCCGCCGAGATGTGGATCCCCAGAAACTTGAAACTTAAGACACACTCAACAGCCATTCCATTGATGTGGATGGTGTGCGTGCCTCTTGACTCTTTTCTGAAGTCCACGATGAGCTCCTTCGTTTTGGTGCTGTTGAGGAGCTGGTTATTTTCAGCTCCTCAACAGCACCTGTGGCCAGGTGCTTGATCTCCTCCCTATAGGCAGTCTCATCGTTGTTGCTGATGAGACCAATCACCGTAGTGTCGTCTGCAAACTTGATGATGGAATTAGATTCATACACAGGCTTGCAGTCTTGGGTGAAGAGGGAGTAGAGAAACTGGCTTAGCACACAGCCCTGTGGTACACCAGTGTTGAGTGTGATGGACGTGGAGCAGTTGGAGCCTGATCGGACATTCTGGGGTGATATATTAAAGAATTATTTTTGCTCTTTAACAATGTATTATGGGAAAACCTGCTCAGTTATATAACTTGTTACTTGTTTTTGAGTTCACATAAACTAAGAGCAACATATATGCTCGTGCTCTGAGTTTTGCCTGTTATTATGTTTGACGATGTGTTGTGAGAAGGACTGTTCGCACCTGGGTTCACAGGAAACTGGGAACAACATGTCTCATTTCACACACGGATTCGCGCTCTGTATTCCTTATTTTTGCTTATATTTGCTGTATTCTGAGTATTATTTTGCTTCACACACTGCTGAGATGCTGGGAACGGTTTTTGTTTTGGAAACATGTTTTGGAAACGGGACGAACAGCTCACATGGGAGAGAGAACTGGCCACTCTCGCTCCCATCTGATACTTTGTTTATAGGTATAAAAAGGAGGGAACCGCCCTCAGTCGATGAAGTCTACCGTGGGTCCGAGTTGGACGCCCGGCCGCGTGGATTGTGCTCTTACCGGACTGACCGGCTTCCCAGTTCTGTGCCATGGTAAGGGGTGAGACATCACGCTTGTCTGAAAGTAATGTTGCTTTAAGTGCTTGCTACTTTGCGTGTGCTAAGTGCTTGCTGTTTTGTGTTGCTGTATTCTGTGGGGGATAATAAATATGGGCACTATTATCCTAACAGAAACAGTGTTTGAGTCCTTATCTGTGTGTTGCCGATCTCTTCCGAACCTGAATAAAAATTTCACAAAACATGGGGTCTGTTGGTCAAAAAGTCCAAAATCCAGTTGCACATGGAGGTGTTGATGCCCAGGTCTCGAAGTTTGGCTATTATCTTAGCCGGGATGACAGTGTTAAATGCTGAGCTAAAGTCAACAAACAGCATGCGTATGCGTACATAAGTGTTCTTATTGTCCAGATGTGTGAGCACAGAGTGCAGTGCCATGGAAACTGCATCCTCTGTGCTCCTATTGCTATGGTAGGCAACTGGTGTGAGTCCAATGTGGATGGTAGCGAGTCTTTTAGGTGTGCCAGGACCAGCCACTCAAAGCACTTCATTACGATTGGAGTGCTACAGGGCGGTAGTCGTTAAGGCACTTCGGGCTGGAGTGTTTTGGCACTGGTACAATGGAAGTGCATTTGAAGCATGTTGGTACAGCTGCTTGGGCAAGAGACAGGTTGAAAATGTCTGTAAAAACCCCAGCGAGCTGCTCCGCACATGCCCTGAGTACACGTCCTGGGATGTTATCTGGTCCAGCAGCTTTGTGCGTGCTGATCCTGCTCAGTGCATTGCAGACATCTGTGGAGGAGAGTGTGATTGGCGGGTGGTCGACTGACGATTTGAGTTTGTTGGCAGTTTCTCTGTTGTGTCTTTCAAAGCGAGCATAGAAGTCATTCAGCTCATTCAGGAAGTTGACATCAGTGGCTGCGGAGGTGGAGTGAGTGGGTTTATAGTCACTGATGGCTTGAATGCCCTGCCACATGTGTCGGGGGTCAGCGTTGGAAAAGTGTCCCTCTATCTTAAGCTTGTAGCAGTACTTGGCCTCTTTGATGCCCCTTTTCAGATTTGCTCTGGTTGTGCTATAGGCTTGTGCATCACCTGATCTGAAGGCAGTATTGCGTGTCTTCAATAGGAGTCGCACCTTCCTGTTCATCCATGGCTTCTGATTTGGGTATGTGGTGGCTTGTACTTCCTGCGGAGGATGAGGAGAGCCCACCTGCCCCTGGCCATCCTCACGATCTTCTACAGAAGCACCATAGAGAGCATTCTGACCAGCTGTCTCTCTGTGTGGTGTGGAGGCTGCAGCGCCTCCGACTGGAAGAACGTGAGGAGAGTGGTGAGGACAGCAGAGAGGATCATTGGGGCTCCTCTTCCCTCCATTAAGGACATTTCATCCCAGCGCTGCGTGTCCCGAGCCCATAACATCATCAGTGATCCCTCACAACCCCACCATGAACTGTTCTCCCTGCTTCCCTCTGGCAAGAGGTTCCGCAGCATCCGCTGCAGGTCCATCAGTTTCTGCAGCAGCTTTTTCCCTGCTGCCATCAGACTGTTGAACTCTAAACTGGACTCTGCATCACATTTGCATCTTTATTTGGCATTACCAAAGTTGCAGAACTTTTATTCTCCATTTAAATAGTACACAACTCAACGTTTACTGCATGTTTGCACATATTTGCACTGCACGATTTTCTCCTCCATTGTTACATCTGATCACTGCTGCACTTTATATTGTAATGTTGCCTTATTCCACCTGAAATCCCTTACACTGTCGTAAGCTGTATGCAACGAAATTTCGTTCTGTATACACTCAATGTACATACAAAATGACAATAAAGTTGTCTAAGTCTAAGTCACTGTAATCATTAGATCTTGCATTACTCGTATAGTAAAGGAGAAATCTTAAAGTTCAACTTTATCAGCAGCAGTTTTTCTCTGTAATTCTTAACCCCATTCCTCCCATGTGTGTCTCACCTTACAATGTCTGACAGTTGAAAGTTCTCTGCAACATAAATTTATCACCTTATTAGTTTCCTGGTTACTGTGTCTGTCATGATTTTGTCGTGGATGAACCCGGACACAGCACGCACACACAGAGTAGGATTTAAGAGAGTTTATTGCAGGTGGATGGTGGTGACATGAGGAACCAGAGTCTGTTACCAGTCGGAGGTGAAGGATGCAAGAGCTGGCTGGCAGGTACGGAGTCCATGACACTGAGGTACGGCAGTCCATGAAACAGAGGAGATCTGGGTTGCTGCAGAACCAGGAACAAAACCGGAGACCAGGACGAAGACGGAGGAACAGAGATCAGCAGCGCAGCCAAACAAAAACCAAACTAGACGAACCGGGAACCAAAGCGGTGGAACAGGAGCAGACAGGCATGTTGGAGAGGGAACGAACATTACGAGCCAGCGACGAGGAAAGAACTGAGGTGAGTTTATAAGGGGAGCCTGACAGGTGATGGCAATGAACACTAATTAGTGTCCAGACAGGTGTGACTAATTGCTGAAGGAGGGTGAGCTGAGTGAACTGCAAAAATGACAAGAAAAGAAACCAGACAAAACCTAAACCATGACATTACACCCCCCCCCCCCCCCCCCTCAAGGTCGGACTCTGGACGGCCCGAAACCTCTTGCCCAGGGTGGGTGGAGGGGGTAATCAGGATGGAGGGTAGAAACAAAACCAGTACTACTCAGAGCAAACCCTAAACAGGACACACAAGGGAACCAAAGAACCTGAGAAACACTAGGGAGCAAAGGGCATCTTAACAAACCAGGGAACAAGAACGGAGGGCGTCCTAACATGCCGGGAAACCAAGGGAACTAAAACATCAGGAGACAGAGGGCGTCTAAACACGCCAGGGGAACCGAGTAACCTAAATACCAGAGACACAGGGGAACTAGAACAGGGAAACTAGGGGAGGCCAGAACAAACAGGAAACCACGGAGGACCAAAACCAGACAAAACTACGGAACACTAGAACCTGATAAAAATAAGAAGCAGAGAAACCTGACAAGCGCAGGGACCTAAAAAGCGCAGGGACCTTAAAAAGCGCAGGGACCTTAAAAAGCGCAGGGACCATTATGAGCGCAGGGACCATTAAGAGCGCTGGAACCCATCCAACGCAGGAATCCATACAGCGCAGGAACCCAGACGGCGCAGGAACCCATACAGCGTAGGGACTAGCAACAAGACAAAACTAAGACATGAACTACAAGACTACAGGACTAAGGCAGGAACTTGAGAACGAAGACAATAATGAACACTGGGACTAAGACAAAATAACATTGCTTTAAACTAGGGAGCTCAGGAACCTTTAAGCGCCGGGACCTTTAATGAGCGCCAGGACCTTCATAAGCGCAGAAACCCGAATAGCGCAGGAACCTACGGAGCACAAGAAAAAAAAAAGAAATCAGACAGAATCAAGTAAAAACATACCAAGCAAAGACAAGAACTAAGCACTATAGGACTGAGACAAAAACTACAAGTTAAGCTAAATAAGAAAACAAGGCCGAAACAAATACTAAAACTGGAACAAAAACATAAAGCAAAAACTAGAAACCAAAGCAGAACCAGAAGGCGCTGGGCAGCAAAGTCTTTAGCATGCTGGGCAGCGGCAACAGTTAACGCTGGGCAGCGACGACGAGGAGCGCCGTCCTTTAATGCTGAGCAGCGTGGGACGCGGACTACGCGGAAGGCGAACCAGGAGAACAGAGTCAGAGGCAGGGCGTCGCAACTCAGCGACCCAGGCGAGACGAAACAGAGGCGAGGCGTCGCAACACGGCGACCCAGGCGAGACGAAACCAGAGGCGAGGCGTCGCAACACGGAAGAGCTGGCTGGCAGGTACGGAGTTCATGACACTGAGGTACGGCAGTCCATGAAACAGAGGACAGCTGGGCTGCTGCAGAACCAGGAACAAAACCGGAGACCAGGACGAAGACGGAGGAACAGAGATCAGCAGCGCAGCCAAACAAAAACCAAACTAGACGAACCGGGAACCAAAGCGGGGGAACAGGAGCAGACAGGCATGATGGAGAGGGAACGAACATTACGAGCCAGCGACGAGGAAAGAACTGAGGTGAGTTTATAAGGGGAGCCTGACAGGTGACGGGAATGAAGACTAATTAGTGTCCAGACAGGTGTGACTAATTGCTGAAGGAGGGTGAGCTGAGTGAACTGCAAAAATGACAAGAAAAGAAACCAGAAAAAACCTAAACCATGACAGTGTCAAGGTTCATCTCACCTCATTGAGCACACCAAGTTTCAACAAAGAATTGTATTAAAACCTTTCAGAAACTTCTTGCTGAACCAGCTCTAAAATACTTCACATTTTTCTGAAAAACCCAAACAGAGAAGTAAAAGAATGCTCCACTATGTAGATTTCCAGAATATTGTTGTGATATTAATCAGAAGAATCTTTTGTCTTATTTTGAAAAGCTCAGCTGAGAAAAAGCTTGATGTGCATCAAACCAAAGGACTTCTAATTGAATACTCTTTTCGCCTAAAGCGAAGAGCAATTCTAACCCCATTAATTGCCTATTTTTAATCATTTCTGTTGGTTTTAACAAGACAGTTTTTTCTAATCAACTAAGTTGTATTTTATGTCCCCCAGTTTGAATCTTGTTTGAAACAAACCTTTAAACTGTAGTATGCTGTGAACAGTAACTCATTATTCCTCTTTAAAAACATCTCCCCCTGATCATTTAACTGCTCCATACAGCTCTAGATAGAAAAATGTATGAGACTTTAAACCTGTTTCATTCATCTAACATATGTTAGCACAATTTTAACCTCATGTAATTCAGCCCTTTAATAAGTATCCTGTTCTCGGTTCTCATGTGTTTAGTTTAACTTTAGTGTTACCTTCTTCAACAGTCAGAATTCTTACCTGAAAAGGGGAATAATGAAAAAACCGACACGGACACGGTGTTACTTCTGTCGTTTCCAATGCCGTAATGAACGAGCAGAAGTAACGCGCTTCCCCTGTTTCAATTCAGACTCAACCAATCGAGACAAGATCAACAAATACGCTTAAAACATAAAATCCGAAAAGGCACCACTCTCCAAATGCTAAATACAACCATAGCTAGAAAAGTAACATTACATAAAATGTAAACTTATTTTAACCTATGCATGTTTTTACTGTGTCATTCTGTGGCTTTTGAGTTGCCAGACCGGAATAATTGATCACAGATCTCCAGGTCAACAGTCAGTGAATCTGCTTCCTATTAACCTTACTCCATTAGAGAAATTAAGTACGGTGATCTTTCAAATATACATCTTCCATGTGCTAAAAGCATCAAAGAATATGAATTTTCCAAATGATAATACAAGAATATACTTTTGCTCACATTTTCTCTCACTTTCTAAATCCGTTTTATAACCATTACAAATACACTAACTTAGTTACATTTTCCTGGCTGGATTTTACTACTTGAAAACCTTTTGCAACAATGGTAACCACAATAAAATTAAACTCGGAAAGTGTTGGTCATACTGGACAGTAGCAACATATATATCTGAGCCATATGATTCAGAATGTCCCAATGCATCCATGGCTGCCCTCAGTGCTACCAGTTGTTCGGGGCTCAACACATTGCCAGTTTCAGGAATAGTGACCCCACAGTGTGGGTCATCAAGCAGTCCACTGTCATCCCAGTCAATATGAGGCAGGCAGAGTCCCTGCAAGAAAGGTAGAGATATATAGAGAATAAAAAAGAGGCCATAATTCTGTTGCTACAATTTACTGAATATAATTTAATTCATGGAGCTAAGGATTAAAAAAAAAAGACTCCAAAATCCATTAATTATTTTGAAGGACCATAATAAACACATTTCAAAGAAACCAGTTTCAATGCCACCTCTGTACTCAATGTTTTGTTGTATTGGAGTGATCAGATAAATTATGAGATAAATTCCTTTCTGGTTTGAAATATACGCATTAATGTGAGAAACTATAACAGCAAGCACAAAAAAATCCATCTTACCTCTGTGATTTCTGGTTCTACGACAGCATGCTGGATGCTTCCCATCTCCCATAACTGACTGAGTGTTAGATTCCCTTCACTTCTGAGTGAATGGTTATCCCAGCCACTGCTGATGGTGTCAAAACTTACATGTAGTCTTGGGACAAATAAATAGTGACAACAGAAGTTATCTAACATGTTTGACAGGTCAAGCAAACTGTTGTCCTCTCGTGAGTGCAGCACATTGTAGTTTGTGTTAGTTCCTGCACACCACACATCTCTCCCAAGACGGTCAATTCTGAAAGGAGAGTTAAAGATCAAATCATGGTTTAAATATGTTATTTTCTGGGGCCTGGAGGAGGAGCGGGCCACTGTGTCCGGGGTCTTGGCGGGGGGCTGCAATGAGTAGTCAGCGGCTTGCCAGGTCTGGGGCTGACGCCTCCGCTCCCCCCAGGAGGGGCGGGGGGCAGGGGTGGCTAGGGTAAGGTGGGGGAGGGAGGGGGTTTATTAGGTATTTAGGGGGTGAGGGGGGCTCTTGCTGGGTGGCTCGTACGGGTCGTGTTGGCCCGCCCTCTTTGGGGGGCCCGGTCCGGGGGGCGTCTGGTCCGGGGGCGGGGCCGGGGGTCGAGCACAAGCAGTCGTATAGTCGATTTGGGGTGACCCCCCCCCCCCCCCCCCCCCCCCCTCTGGTCAGTGTTGGATGCGAGTGTTATGTGGGAATGTGTGTACAGCGTCTTTTTTTTTTTTTTTTATCTGTGTGTGGTGAGTGGGGCACAAGGGAGGGATGGTGTGAATGAGTTTTCCTTTTTTTTTCAGGTATGGGTGTGGTCCGCTCCCTCTCCCAAGAACATCTCAAGTCTCCGATAGGTGCGGAGCCCATCCCCCCACGTCCTGCCCTCCTCCGCTGCGTTGGCAGGCGGCCGGGGCCCCCGTCGCGGGGGCGGGGCGCCCCTGGGGCCTTTGGCCCCCAGGGCCCATGGCCGGGACCACTTCAGCGGGGCTGGCTGCCGGTGGAGCCCACGGGCTCGTCCCCGCGGCTCTTGGGGGTGTCGGCATTGCGGTGGCTGGGGGATTTCCTCGGGGTCGTCTCTACTCTTTCCTTGGGGGGAGGGGGGGTTGCAGATATCCTGTGTCGGCCCCTCCTGGGCGCCCTGCTCTGGGGGCCCCTTTTGGGAGTCCGGGATTATGGGTCCCCTGACTCCTGCCTCTGTGCTCGGGGAAGGCGGGCCTTTGGTTCTCCACAACCACTATCAAGCTATTCCCTTCTGTATAATTTTCACCTAAACTAGTGCACTCTCACAAACTCCCACAGGTGCTGGGTCCCAGGTATTAAATGTTCACTTATCTTATAATTTATTTATTTATTTATTTATGTTCTTTCACTTTCTTTTTTCAAGTATCACATTACACATGTCAGCTTACATAATAATATATATGATTTAGCAATGGCATCTAGGTGTTATTCGATTGTATCTGTTGCTTTATGTCTGTTGGTTGTGCTGTTCTTTTTGCATCTCTCTTTCCAGGTGCCGGAGCAGACGGAGAAGGTTTTATCATTCTCTGCCTTTTATCTCTTCTTTCTTTCACCTCTACTCTTTTTCTTTTCTTTCTCTTTCACTTCTTGTTCTTCCTTTACTCTCCCATTGTAATGTCCATATAATTTGAAATTCTCCCTGCAGGAATCACAATAAAGCTATTTACAAGCATAAATCAAGTAGAGCACTATGGCGAAAGCTGTTCGCTCCACTTGTAAAAGCAAAATCTGTCGAGCTCTATCTGGCATTGAGACATCAATTCCTATTGCCACATTGCTAGACAGGACACTGGGAAAAATAAATAAAAAAATAAAAAAATAAATAAATATGTTATTTTTCAAAAGTCCGTTACACAGCATTTTTAAATCAGAGATAAAACTAAACAGTGCCTTTAACTGAAATCTTACATGAGCTATCTGCATAGTGAGCTATTACTTTTTCACCGGGAAAGTTTTGAAACTTACCTGTGGGGTGCTGATGCCGTTAGCTGTGATATCACGTCTTTCTTCCTCAGCCAAACCGGCGCGTTTCAGTTTTTTCGGGTGCGCCCCCTGCTGTCAGGAAGTCTGAACAACAACAACAACAACTCTTAATGCGTGACTTTTGGCAGAAATTTACCGCAGAGGGTGTGGAATTGTTTCGTACTCGAGCAGAGGCTGTTTTGTGCTTGGGGGAAAACTTATAAATGATATTTTGAGTGCAACGTTTGGGGACAGTTTTGCAAAACCAGTTTTTTTTGGGTAAAACATATCTTTTTGTGTGCAAAACAAGTTATATTTGTGTGCAACACATTTTTTTTGTGTACAACGTTTTGTCAGGAAACTAACTCCATATTACTCGGAGTGATTTTCTTACATTTTCATTTATCCATTATTATTACTATTGCAATAAATCCTTATTTTATGTTTGCACTACATCTTATCCCATTCAAGTAATCATGTCAATAAATTAAAAGTTTTTTCCTCCCCTAGAATTTGCATTTTCCTATAATTATCAATCGCTGTCTAATATGATTATTGAAGAAATTGTGCTGTTCCTTCAACCTCTTTAAATATTGACCACCTGTGGTTAAATCATCAGCATTAATTTCGTTCCTCTTAGTAGCTGCATTTTAATCTGTGGATTAAAGGAATTCTTTGATGAACGTGTTTCTGTGATCGTATTTGTTTAGGCCTCTATAATTTTGTTCCCTGTGTCTGTCAGGACAGAGAAAGTCATCTCCGATGCTCCTTTTGGCAATCCCAGCAAATCCAAAAAGAAAAAAACGGTCACAGTCAGTGTTAGGTTACAGGTAATCCCTATGGGACCACCTCGTCGTCTCCTGTGTCCAACCTGGTTCCAAGTGCCTTGGATGTCTAAACACTTTCACCACCTGTGACAAGTTTACAACAGTTTCAAACCACAGCAGCTTGTATTGGGTATCTCCACACCGCCTGTGTGTGAAATGTCATCATCCTCCTGGAGCAACTACAGTATATTCATGCCTTTCCATAGGCTGAATCATGAAGCATCGTTGTAAGCCAAGAATTTCAGCTCATGTCCTGTTAAGTGTCCCACTTTAGACCCCATTTACCCCAAGTCGCATGTTCTTGAATCACCATATTCAAATGTTCTTCCCTCTATAGTCCAAGAGTGTGTTCTAGGTGCATTTCCTGAACGTCAACCTGTCCATGAAACCTCGCAGTTGAAATCCATCACCTGTAAAGCAAAGCAGTCATTCATAGTCCTATTCAAGATGTTCTTTGCACAGCAGGAGTTCCACTGTTAGGTGCCATTGTAGCTCTGATGTTTCTCAGAGTCAACCTTCATGCATTGATATAATTTTCAAGCTGTTATCCTCTTATCATCTTCATCTTGTGTCCAGGAGTCGCTCTGCTGTCCTTACCAGATCCCAAATGTCCAACTAATGTAATTGGCCTTATTTCTTTTCTGTATGTAAGCAAGAGGTTAATCATTAAATTATCCTGGTCTAAAAGACCTCTGGGTTAAATAGTCAGCTAAACTCAGTTTTATGTGTTTTTTTTCCCCTCAGGATGTTTTAACATCTGGTTAAAAGAGAAGTATTGAGTTATTTGCGTTCGAGTTGAGAGATGTTAAGTCTCCTTAAATCTTTTAAGTAACTGCATACAATTCCAAACTATTTTCACTGGTGCTTTAATCCCCAATATACCCATGGTAGGTAGTACAATAAGTCATTATTTCAATCCTGCAGTTTTATTCATTTAAGCCCGTGACCGTTGTGGCGCTTTGTTAATGTCTGCCAGAGTGGCAGATTTAAGCGGCATCCCAATTATTTGCGTCTTATTTGCACCTCTACTTACTTCAAGATATCCAGTAAACGTGGTGTTTGCAATTTTGCATCAGCAGGTAGTGTAAAGGTTCAGAGTTTATTCTGCTTATATTGAAAATTTTAATTTATTCACTCGTTCATTCATTGATTCATTTATCTCATTAACTGTTGATGTACTGCCCACTTCAACTCTTTTTATCACCCACAAGTCTTATCTTGTTCATAATTATCGCTCATTTGTGTACATTTATTTTTCCCATATCGTCTGAATTGCATACATTTCTTACCCACTTTCATTTAAAGTTTAAACGGCCCCTCTATGTATCGCACTTGTTGCTTTAATTACCAATATTCATACGTTGTCAAACCTGGTTATGTTCACATTATTTATTTTGTTGCTCTATGCTTTCATCACGTAAATTAACATTTTAGTGCAAAATAATTTTCTTTTAGTGGTGTCCCCCATTTCTTCTCATGCACATTGTATTTTGCGAAGCTTATTGTATCTTAAAGTGCCTCTTTGAAAGTTTTCACCTAAACACATCCGTCAATGTGTTTTTCTAATCTGTATTTTGTTTTTAATTGTGTACAAGAAAATATGAAGTGAAATGCAGGAAGGCGTGTCTGCCAAACTCATCTTTGTTTCTGTTGTTGAAGGTTCTCCGATGCCTCAGTCATAGTCCTTGCCATTAGTTGTCCATTTTTAGTCCCCATGTCTGAGTTCAGCAGAACAACATCCTTCAAGGACCAGCATTGTCCATGAATCGTCTTTCTCCAATCCTCGTGTCTGAAACCACAATGAACTCTGCCAGCATTTTGCCAATATGGATTTTTTCTAAAATCAGATTGTCTAATACAAGAATTGATCATCTTCATCCGTAGTGTAGTGTACATAAATTGAAAAATTAAAATTATAGTAAAACAGTCGCAAACATTTCGACCACAATGTTCCCTCTAAAACAAAATAGTCATAAAAAGTTCTTCACCTTTCCCCCAGGTGTGAATTCCTTCAAAATTTACCCAAGCAAAATATTTTACAGTGAATTCATCCTCTTTGTATAAGTCCAATCAAAAACAAAACAGATTTCTCTTAAATCTGGTAGCATCACATTTCCCCATTAAACCTTTATGCAGTTTCTGCAAACATTCTTAATATTTGTCCAAAATTTGAATAAAAAAACTGGATTAGCCAGGAATCAATGACATCACCTTTTTGTCTTTGTCCCCTGGACCACTGCGGCACCGTTTAGTACTGACTTGCATCTGGGAATGTCTAAGAAAAAGAGACTAAAATCTCTCTGTTAGCACATTCCAATTATATTTGACCAGGTTTCTTTGCAAGGAAAAAGGCAGAAAACAGGATTGAAATGTTAATACCGGTCAGTGGAAAGGTGAATATCAAAAATTATAAAGCCACCTTTCTCTGCTGAAAGATCTCAATATTACCTGGCATAAGTTGGTTAAAACTTAGCATAATTTAGTAACATTTGCTTATCCCTGCATGTCTATTTTAGATCATCATTTCTTACCACACGATCTGAAAGAGCTCACTTTCCAGAGTCTTCTGTTGGAAGAAAGGTGGCCTCAGATGTTTACCTTCTGCATATTTGTGTCTTGTGTTATTTGTGCTTTTCATGCAATGAGGTTTTTTTTGTCGGTTGTTTGACTCTTTATTGGTGAGAGCATAAATTGTCAACATCTGTCTTTTCTTTCTCCCTCCCCTTCCCTCATGTTGTTGTAATCTTCCTTCTACAGATAAGGGCAGCGCCTTGTGGACAGTTTTTGTCCTTGGCAGCACGGCCTCAGTGAATCGTCTCCCCCCTGAAATGTTTGTGATGTTTATGTAATGGTGATGGTACTGAAACAGCAATTTCCCGCTGGGATTATTAAAGTATATCTGATTCTGATCTGATTCTGTTTCTGATTTTCAAGGATCTCCGTCCTTCATCTGAAAGCAGTAACCCAGAGAAAAACAAGTGTGTTAGTATTTAGGTAAGGCATGTGTTATGGTTTTAAGGCTTTTGCAGAAACACTCAGGAGAACCAGTCAGAGTTTTCTATGATTTATTCAAAGAATAAATCACAGTGTTCCGCCGTCCCCGGCGGAACACTGGGACCCGGGGAAACGCCGAGGGGCGATGGCACGTCGGGTTTGCTCGAGAGATGAGGGAACGTCAGGTGTCTGAAACAAGAGCACATGGTTAGACTTAAAGTACTTCTTGATTCTGAGATCATACAAGTTGCTATATGTTAGAAAGTTCAAATATCATTATGACCTGAGGAAAAAAATAATAAAAAATTCGATGAAAAAGTGGATTTTTAAGGCTTTTTAGCTCAAGGCTCATCCGAGTCAAGTCCGAGTCGAGTCACTATTGATCCAAGTTCGTTGTAGGAACATGCCGTGACGTGTGATGTATGACATGAAGCAGTAACATTCCATTGCACTAATAATGGCGTTCCGCTAGCGAGCTATTTTTAGAACGTGACGTCATATCACGTACAGGTAGGGCAAATATGCGTTTTCCTCCACTCTTTCGCTGTAGTTACCCTTGGTTTTACTCGGTAAAACGGTTGCTTTTTCTAAGTCTAAGACGTCTCCTAACCATGGTTTTTAAACATTGTTGTTATGGAACGTGCAACAGCGACTCGAGGTACGCTGATAGGCCGCATATGAAGGATGTTAAAGCCGCAAGCGGTGTCGATCGGCCCTCGCAGCCAAGCGCGCTCCGGCCTATTGGCACCACCGCGGCTCCGGCCGGCCGGCGGTGGCCGCCAGGCACCGCAGATGCTGTCACGCATTTTCCTCGCCCGTCCACCGGGCGATTCACACAAACGTGTTCGCAGCGTTCCCTCATGACTCACAAAAAATCTGCTGCAGATGCAGCGAGGAGATACAGCCGTTGGATAATGATAATGCATTTGGCCACTGGACCGGACTAAATTGTTCGGCGGGCCGGACAATTTATACCGATTCCTGGACGGTGACTACAAACAGAAAAAAACGGCTGATGACGCCATGAACGCCGAGCAGGAGAAAAACATCGACTTACCTTTCTAGCAACTCGGCCCGTTTTCCAGGCTTTCTAAGACCTCGACACTCAAGCCATCGTTTGAGCTGAACGTTGGTATGTTGTTCCAGAGTTCTACCAGTAAAATGGGCGCCTGGACATCCTCTTGTGAAAGTTTAACAGCGGAAAAGTCGGTCATATCGTTGTATCTGTTGCATGTGTAATGGCTGGTTGCTACGTGTGCTCTCACACTGTTTGCCCTACCTTAGCGTCAAGGGGCGTTGCTCATGAGATGGTGTCGTCACGTGCGCGGTTGTGCCATTTAGATATTAAAATCATACACCAAATAATATTCTAATGACATATTAAAATGATAGCCTAATGATATAAAAAAGTCGAGTCTTTTTCTCAATTTCCGAGTCAGAATGATCTGAATGTAGGAGTCCGAGTCCAAGTTCGAGTCATCAGTGCTCAAGTCCAAGTCAAGTCACGAGTCTCTAAATTTAGCTAATGACTCGGACTCGAGTTCGAGTCTTGGACTCGAGTACTACAACACTGGTGACTGATGACGTAATTCGTAGGCAAGCGTTGATCTGTTGATATGGTAACAAGATACTTCCTGCTTGCAAACTCGCTTTCACAAACACAAATTGACGGATCAAACATGGTCAAAAAGTGTGTGGCTTATGGTTGGTCAAATACCAACAAGGATAATGTCTCCTTACACACATTTCCGAACCCGAAAAGTCCCGGTGTTGTGCGAAATTCAGTTCCCCTGTGAAAACCTGTACCCCTCTGTGTCGGGAGCACGCACTGCAACCAGAGAGGCGGTGTTTCACGACGCTTCTGATCAGTTTCTCGGTAAAACAACTCATATAATCATGTCAAGGTTGTAACATTCAGTGTAATCGGCAGCTGTGGTTTACATTACAATGGGATTTACCAGGAAGTCTACACTCTCGTCTTTTCAGGAAGTCTTAATTTGTGTGCCCTGCTATCAGCCAGTTTCCATCCTCTTATTTCAGCAATGGAAAATCATAAATACACACTACGTGTTGGAATACTCTGTTTGGTGGCTTACTTTTATTTGTCAGGCTTAAGTGACAAAAGTTGGAAAAAGACCGATTATCTTGGCGTTTAAAATAACACAAAACACAAACTGAATTTCGCACAACACCGGGGGTGAGAAAATCCTCGCTGAATGAAATCGCCAAGCAGCCAGTAGCCTCTAAACTTTCGTTTTAGACGCAGCATTGCCTCACGAGTCCTGAGCGGAGTGTCTGTCCCACTCCAGCCTGAGTGGTAGAGATAGAGATGCTCTATGCTCAATCAGAGCCCTCTCTGGATGTCTCCTTCTCTCCTCCTCACTCATCGCGCATGGGAGAGGAGAAATCTCGCTGTCATCACAGCAGCCTGCTGTGAAGCGACCTGTTCTCCACACTACCTCTCAGCACGGCGCTGCTACCCCGCAGAACCCTGAGCCATGGTGGGGATAGACCCACAGCCCTTTCGGTTCGGAACCCCCCCCCGGAGAATATGAGCGCTACGGCGCAACAGATAAATGCGCGTCCGCTCTCAGAGCACTCATGTCCAGATTATTAAGTAAAATTCCAGGAACACATAATGCTGAGACTCTGTGGTTTGTGCTGAATGTACATCTTTTTCTTTTATGTGCTGTTTTGGCGGATTTCAGTCGTCATAAACGATGCCAGGCAATCGGGCTTCGACGAGCTGTTACATCTGAACTGTCAGCCAGAACCGCGATTATAAGCCCCGATTCCAATTATACACCAGCAACCCATTTCGTTTATTCTCCTAAAATGTTTTTCTCAGACTTACCTGAGTCGTAACAGACGCTTGCGCTGTCTTTCGTGTTAAAATCATCACTTTGTGAATTGCCATCTGAACTTGTCGTTGTGTACTCCATTGAACTCTCTGTAGCGTAGCCTGGGCTCCGCCTACGAACTACGTCATCGTACCACGTGACCCAGGTAGTGGATTTTCAGCCTAGTGGCCGCCGAGGGACAATTTTAAGTCTTTAATGATCACGATCTTAATGCCACATTTTTTGAAAATATGGTCACTAATGCATGTATTTCCGAGTTGGTCGATCTCAGAATCAAGAAGTACTTTAAAGGGTGGGTTCGAGGAGTGAACCCACCGGTGCGGTCTTACCGGGTGACGCGGAGAGTTCGCTAGAGGGATGGCGGCTTAAGGGTTCTACGGGCACTTAGGGACACAGGTGGCTTTGAGGCAGGAAGGACGAAGGATTGAGGGTGGTGAACGCTCGTGGTTCAGGGGAGTGGTTCAGGGGAGGTACAAATCTTTCTTTCCTTTTCTTTTAGAATTTTGTTTTAAAACATCTCCGTCTTTCAAATTATCTGCAGAACTACATTGAATGTAGTTACTTTGCCGCTGAAGATCTAAAAAATTAAAATTAAAATTGAACAAAGTAGTAACCAAAATACAAGAAAGCAATAAAAAGCCAAAAAGTAAAATGTCTCCCAAGGAGTGTAATCTGTCTGTTCCAATATGACATAGGTTATTGATTTATAACATTCTTTTGATTTCTTTCTGGTCATTTTGACCATGCAAATTCAATTATTAATGCTTTTAAATATATACAACGTTCCAAATCTCTGTTGGTCTACTTTTTTTAAAGTGACTTGACTTAGAGTTATTCATCAGCACTAGCAATGATTTTCTCTTTAAGTTTATGAACTTCTAGTGTCTCTCTCCAATGATGAGAGCTTTCCCCCGTAATTCAACATCGAGAACACTGTCCAAAACAAAAACAATATTAGCATTACAATTTTAACCTTTCAGATCTGAAGCTGGCCTCATTTTTGCTGATATTCTTTTCGTGCCCCAGAAACAGAGCACACTGTCCCAATTATAAAATCACAATCAGATGTTAACATCATGGTCAGATTTGTTTTATCATATCTGTTGTCCATTTTTAAGGTTGAACTGTCCCTCTGAGGTTCGCCTCAGTTTAGCGTAACTGGATAACATCAGATGATTTGTAACAGATGTTGTGTTTAATGTGGCCTTCTGATATTTTGACGCTCTTCAAAATTCCTCTTTTGGCACCAATAAAATTATTTTTCAAAAATCTCCCTTAAAAAAAGAAACACATCCTATCCACTTCAATTTTATACAATTTTGATCAGAGCCAAACTACACATTCCTGCATTTTATACATGTATTAAATCAAAGCTATGCACATAATCTCTCATATTCTCCTCATATGCTGTTTGCCATTCTATTAATATTCTAAAATCACAATATAAAGAGCCTGTAATTTGGTATTTCTACAGCTGTCAAATACAAGCTCAGTGCAATTTAATAGTGTAACCCTGAATACAGCCCCAACGCCATAATTAAGCCACAAACGAAAAAGCCAAAAGCCTTTATGTGCAGTTTATCCCCAGTTCCAATAATTTCTAAACACCCTGAGATATTTTTCGCTTAAACCATGTTAATATCTCCGTGTTTCAATTTAATTTCGGGTGGACTAGAAATATGAAACGGCAAACTTCTATGTTATCAAATTGTCTCTCTTTTTCCTCTTTCAAACTTTTAGTTAAACCTTTTCTGTTTATTGGAGGTCTCCAAAATGCATTTATTTTGAATGCTGCAGTCATTCAACATCAAAAATGTCCCCAACCGCCATGACCGTTCGACTCATCAGCTGCTCAACACCTCGGCTCCGAAAGGATAAGTCTCTTCATCTCGCATACGATTTGGACACTTTTTACTTTTTATGCTTCAGTTATTTTAGCCATTCTTTTCCGACTAGGCAAACACAAGCGTTTATCCGTTCCTCACTAAAACGTGTCCCCCGCACAACGCTGCGCCTCTTAAGTTCCGTTTCCGCTTTTTTCCCCTACGTTTTCATCTCCAAGAGATTCAATTCAATTCAATTTTATTTATATAGCGTCAATTCATGAAACATGTCATCTCGAGGCACTTTACAAAGTCAAGTTCAATCATATTATACAGATCGGGTCAGATTATACAGATTGGTCAAAAATGTTCCTATATAAGAAAACCAGTTGATTGCATCAAAGTCCCGACAAGCAGCATTCACTCCTGGGGAAGCGTAGAGCTACAGGGAGAGTCGTCTGCATTGTCCATGGCTTTGCTGCAATCCCTCATACTGAGCAAGCATGAAGCGACAGTGGGAAGAAAAACTCCCCATTAACGGGAAGGAAAACCTCCGGCAGAACCGGGCTCAGTATGAACAGTCATCTGCCTCGACCGACTGGGGGTTACAGAAGACAGAGCAGAGACACAACAAGAGAGACAAAAAAGCACAAAAGCACACATTGATCCAGTAATCTGTTCTACATTAGATGGTAATAGCGGGTGAGCCGTCTTCACTGGATAATGTCACAGTTAACAGAATGCCAGACCAGGTGTACCTACTATGAAGAAAAAAAAGAGAGAGAACAAAAAGTTAAAGCAGAAATGACAACACGTAATGCATAATTGAAGAACAGTAAAACTCTATAGAGTGAGAAAATTAGATCCTGATGTCCTCCAGTAGCCTAAAACTATAAAGGTAGCTCAGAGTAACATGAGCCACTCTAGTTATAAGCTTTGTCAAAAAGGAAGGTTTTAAGATTAGTCTTAAAAGTAGACAGGGTGTCTGCCTCACGGACCAAAACTGGGAGTTGGTTCCACAGGAGAGGAGCCTGATAACTAAAGGATCTGCCTCCCATTCTACTTTTAGAGACTCTAGGAACCACCAGCAGACCTGCAGTCTGAGAGCGAAGTGCTCTGTTAGGAACATACGGGGTAATCAGAGCTCTGATATGTGATGGTGTTTGATTATTAAGGGCTTTATACGTTAGAAGAAGAATTTTAAATTCTATTCTTGATTTAACAGGAAGCCAATGAAGGGAAGCTAAAATAGGAGAAATATGATCCCTCTTGTTGATTTTCATCAGAACTCTTGCTACAGCATTTTGGATCAGCTGAAGACTTTGAACTGTATTTTGTGGACTTCCTGATAGTAAAGAATTACAATAGTCCAGCCTTGAAGTAACAAATGCATGGAATAGTTTTTCAACATCACTCCTGGACGGAATGTTTCTAATTTTGGCGATATTCCGGAGGTGAGAAAAAGGAAACTCTGGAAACCTGTTTAATATGGGATTTAAATGAGATGTCTTGGTCAAAACTAACACCAAGTTTTTTTACTTTATTACCAGAGGCCAAGTTAATGCCACCCAGATTAAGTGATTGGTTAAGAAGTTTATTTTTTGAGGACTCTGGCCCAAAGATTACAACTTCGGTCTTGTCAGAATTTAGATGCAGGAAATTTAAAGTTATCCAGCTTTTGATGTCATCAAGACATGACTGCAGTCGAAGTAATTGATTGGAATCCATCAGGATTTATGAATAAATATAGCTGAGTGTCATCAGCATAACAGTGGAAATTAATCCCATGCTGTCTGATAATTTTGCCGATCGGAAGCATATATATAGTAAAGAGAATTGGTCCAAGGACTGAACCCTGTGGTACTCCACAGGTGACCCTAGAGTTTGAGGAAGATTTATTATTAACATGAACAAACTGGAATCTGTCCGACTGATAAGATTTAAACCAGCCTAATGCTTTCTCCTTAATCTCTACAGTATGTTCAAGTCTTTGTAGGAGAATATTGTGATCAACTGTATCAAATGCAGTACTGAGATCTAACAGGACAAGTACAGACACAAGTCCATTATCTGAGGCCATGAGAATATCATTAGTGACCTTCACCAGAGCTGTTTCAGTGCTATGATGAGCTCTGAAGCCTGACTGAAACTCCTCAAGTAGGTCATTGCTTTGTAAATGTTCACAAAGTTGATTAGCAACTACTTTCTCAAGAATTTTAGATAAGAAAAGAAGATTAGATATAGGTCTGTAGTTTACTAGCTCATCTTGATCAAGAGAAGGTTTCTTAAGTAAAGGTTTAATAACAGCTACTTTAAAAACCTGTGGTACATATCCATTTACTAAGGATAGATTAATCATGTCTAAAATAGGACCACTGATCAAAGGGAATACCTCCTTAAACAACTTGGTTGGGATTGGGTCTAACATACAGGTAGAAGGTTTAGATGAAGCTAAGATTTTAGATGTTTTATCTCTGACACCAAAACTTATGTTCCTATATGACTTACTATGGTGATTCACATGGTAGTTACAATGAGCCAGTGCACTCTTATACGTGCTCCTTTGCTTATCACTTCCACCAGCTCACTGTTTATAAAATGTCACACACTCACACACACTCTAAAAAATGATTCACAGGCTTAGTAAATATCATAGTAATAAATAGCTATACTAACTTAATAAAATCTCTGAATATCAGTTAAGTGATTGTTTGAGTTGTACATACCAAAATAAATGTCTAGAAATTCAACAGTTAATTTTGTGTCCAATTTACGACTATGATTTAGGTTTATTTCACAAAATGAAATTAGTATTTGCTTAACAAATTCGTTTTTTTAGATATTGTTAATATGTTTGGTAAATTTCAAAAAAATATTTGGGAATGAATTAATTCTACTGATTAGTTTCAAGAACTACAAGTATTACTAATTCTAACTTAATATTATTTCAACTTAATCAACTACTTAAGAAGTTGAGTAATTTACGCGCTAAATTGACGCTAATCGTGCGGCCTCATGGGAAATCTGTCCCTCTGCCTTGGCAACAAGTGGCAGCCTGCACCTGCACACCCTTTCTGGCCAAGCTCTAAACCAAAGTCGCACGCGCCCGTTTTTCAAAGGGTAGCTTTTCTAATGTGTGAAGACAAAGAAAGAGAAGAAAAAATATTTTTCGTCTTCATATAGTAGTGGGACTCGAAACACGCTCTCCCAGGTCGCCTGTCTTGTTCTAAGTCTGTTTGTACGTACCTTCTTTCGTGTCTTCCCTGTATGTTATGTTGGCAGCTTTTTAAGTCTCTTTAGGAGAAACTTGGCACTATCTAAACCAAAAACTCAACTGCGGCTGTGAACTTTTGCTTGGACTTTAAACCTAAGCTGCCTCATACGGGCTCGGTTTTCGAAAAGGCAGTTTTTTTATCCCGCGAAAACGAGGGGTTTTACGTTCGTTTTCGCAAAACCCTGTATACCCACGCGGAAATCACACGGTACTCATCTACACCTTTTTAACCTGTTTATCTTAACCATTTCTCAGCCTCAAGTAATGCCAAAAGTCTGCCCTTCCAGGAAGCAAAATCACTGGAGATATTTAATCTAATAGGCAGAGGAATGTTTTACAGACAGAACTATGTTTTCATAACAACGCCATGCAAACGGTCCCTGAGAACCTTGTTAGTCACATTAAATACCAATCATGTGTCCACCCCTTCAGGGCTTTCCCAGTATGATATGAGCATTCCGTTTATCTCATTTTCCTTCAGAGTCAGTTTATCTGTAATTTCCATGGCAACCAACTTTGCAGTTCAGTGGAAAGAGGCTAGTTCTCCTAGGTCTTAACAGCCAACAAGATGGTGTATCGGTCAGGATTACAGGTAGGAATATAATGGGGATCGCACTCCATCAACTTTTGCTGTCAGCAGGTTTATTTCACCTCAATGCTCAGTGTTGCCAGTAGTCTGCAATAACAAATTAATTGCCAAATATGTTGCAACAGTAGAGGTTTAAACCAAATAAACTTAAATATATCCAAAAAAGACAAACTTAAACATCCATCTGTGGAAATACATTTCCCCAACATAATAGTTATAACTCAAATTATGTAAATATAGCATCACTTGGCTTAGACAATGCTAGAACTCAAATTGAGCACAGTTTCAATAAAATAGACAATAAGCAGATTCGTTTCCTGGCTCAAATTATAACGAAAGTAGATTTGGTGCCATCATGTGGCTAAATAAATACACTACACCATGGCGTCAGCCAGCGGCACATGCTTCCGATCACAACGTGTATATATGACGTATAGCCCCGACACAGCGCACATGCGGCGAAAATCCAAACCGTAAGTAAACAGTTTTAACGTAAACTTATGAAAACCAAAAGAACTCAGGTCTCAAATACTTATCTTTCAGCAGCTCGTACTAACAAACGTAATGTGTAATCAATAAACAAAGCACAGAATGTTGGAGTTCAGGTGCCAGGGTAAGTAATCGACTTCTGGATGTAACAGGTTTTGCTTCTGCAAGCAATCTACATTCCTCTGGAAATGACTCCTGTTGAGCACGCTGAAGAATGGCCCGTTCAGCTGCCTGATACTCTTCAGTGCCAGGTAAAGATGTTGAGAACACCTGAGAACACATAGTATTCTACTATTAAAGAACCCTCGAAGTTCTTTAATAGTAGAATACAAGAGCTCCTGCCAAGTCTTGTGAACTGTTGCATCCTGACAGGTCGGTGTGGAGGTGGTAGCTGTTCCACAGAAGACAGTCTTTCTGAGCTCAGCTTCATCAACACAGGGCCCAGAGCTCGGCTCCTCTGGCCATTTGTCAGGACTGTCGTGCAGAAAGCTAGGCCTGTTAGACCACCGATTTGGTACCTTCAGTTCGGTCAGGTTCTTTCCCCTCGTCAAGTCATCCGCTGTATTACTCCAGAGTTTACATAGCGCCAGGTACAGTTTTCTGTTAACTCCTGTATCTCAGCTATCCTGGCTCCTACAAAAACTTTATAGCGGCAGGACTGTGAGCTCAACCAGGTGAGGACAGTTGTTGAGTCAGACCATAAAACTATCCTTCTGATAGGTGAGGTAAGTTCTTTCTTCAGGATGCTGGCCAGCTGGGCTGCCAGCAAAGCTCCACAGAGCTCTAGGCAGGGAATAGAGAGGGTACATTTTGAGGCTACACGGGAGCGAGCCAGGATGAAGGTGAGGTGAACCTGACCGGTGCAGTCTTCAGTCCTCATATATGCAACGGCTCCATAAGCTTTCTCAGAGGCATCTGCGAAGATATGTACTTCACGGGTAGTCTCCTTTAAGTTGGCATTAGCAGGTACATAAGCGCGTGGGAGAGTAAGGTGAGGTAGAAACTGAAGCTCCGTCTCCCAATCCGACCAAGCTTGAAGGAGTGCAGATGGGAGGTTTGAGTCATCCCAACCGTGCTTCTTATCCCACAGCTGTCTGAGTAGGAGCTTCGCTCGAGTAGTAAAGGGTAACAGATATCCCAAAGTGTCATACTGTGAGGCTAGAACCCTATAGAGAGTTGGCATCTCTTAAGACACAGGCCTGTGCTTATAGCCCAAGGAGTCTGTATTCCAATTCCAGTTCAGTCCAAGTGTTGTCTCCAAAGGGTTGCATTTGTCTTCTGCCAACCACAGATCCAGGCTTTGTGATCTAGCTTCAGTAGGCAAATGGCTTGGAACACTTGGATCATTGCAAGCCCACTGTCGTAATATACCCAGCCATCACTGTGTCTCAAGACGTCTCAAGATGTCTGAATATGAAGAATCAAGACGTCTCAAGACATTTGTGCACATCAAGACGTCTTAGGACATCTTCAGACAAAAATCTGAAGACATGCACCCATGTCTTAAGGCATGCAGTTGCAGGAAATGGGAGGCAGTATTTTGTGTCTTGAAGACATTGACTATCTTGAGATGTCTTAAGACATCTTTTTTTTGTCTCAAGACATTCAAATCTTAAGATGGCTTAAGACACCCTTTGCAGCCTGTCTCAAAAGCATGGCCAAGCTATCTTGTTTTAACAGGAGTTTTATGATCATAAAATTTGGGGGCAAAAAGGGAAAATATGGGCATCATGTGTTGTGTTGCCTTTCAGGCATGAATCTGAATGGACCTTTGTTTTGAAGGAGCTCTTATGTTGAAGGGCAGTTTTTACTAACATTCCAAATCTCTGTCAGGACTCAGCTAGCAGGGCCGTGCAGCTTGCTGCCGGCTCTGCTGCCTCAGACTTTTTCCACAGGTGTTTGGGGTTGACTGGTGGGCGGAGCCCACACCTGCGGGCAGTTGAGCAGCATCGGGTGGCACTACTTAAACACCACACAGACAGCGAGAGGACGCCAGATTGTTATCATTTGTGGTATGCAACAAGCCTCGGCCTCTCGTTCTCTACGATTATTAAGAATTAACCACTCACCTCTGTGTCTCCCAGGTACTTCCTCGTGTCAGTCCTCTTCCTCTCGTGACCCAGTGAAGTCTCTTGTGGCAGTAGTTCCACGCATCGTCAATCTCCGTTTGATGTTGGTCTCTCCTGCTAATCTCCTGGTTCCTCCTGAGTCGGTTCCCTTCCTCTGGACCCCAACCACCTCCGGAAGGTCATCTGGTTCCTCTCGCCGTCCTGGTCCTCTGCATTCCCCGGTGCTGCTCGGACCCGGCCCCTCCTTCGACCCACTGGTCTCTCGGACACCTGTGGCCAACATCACACGGCTGGCGCTGAGTCCCCACTGCTTCCTCCCGGACGGCTCTCCATCCGCTGAGTGGTAAGCTTGCGTCCAGCAACATCCAGCTTAGTCAGATCAGGTTCCCCTCACATTTCCCGCAGTAACTACTGTCTCGTTCCCTCACAGTGATCGACCCGGTTTCCTAAACCCTGACCGCTGCCTGACGCTGCCTCCGCTGCCTCCGCTGAGGCAGAATTTCCCTGTTTCCTGGTTCTTAAATAAACCTTTAAAAACTTACCTGTTCTCCCGAGTGTGCTTCTGCATGTGGGCAAAATACATAAAGCCAACCATGACAGAAGAACAATCTGGCCAAACTAACCCAGCAGGCACACTCGGGCAGGCTTTAACTGCACAACAGGACCGTATTAGAGGTTTAGAATCTACGGTGATCGGGCTACACGTCCAGCTCCAGAACTTAACCACACAGATGAACCAGCTCTTAGGTATGGTTAGCGCTAGCCGACAACCAGTTGCTTCCGCGTCACCAGACCCCGCCCCCCAGCCTTCGTCACCTCCATCGCCGGAGTCTGGGCGTGAAACATCATCACCTTCACCAGACTAGTGAATGTGGTGGTTTCCTGTTCCAGTGTTCCCTAGTCTTTAATCGCTCACCTCAGACTTTCTCCCAAGATCACACTAAGATCTCGTACGTTCTCCGGTTATTGACAGGCAGAGCTCTTAGATGGGCCGAAGCCCGTTTCGCTAGTTGCCAGCAGTTCAACTGCACTTTCGATGAGTTTGTTTCCGAGTTTCGTTCTGTGTTCGCCGCCGTGTCAGATGAGTCCCAAGACGCTCAGCGGCTCCTCACCTTACGTCAGTGGGGTAGACGGGTGGCGGATTATGCTATAGATTTCCGCACTCCGCAATAAAAAAAAACACACACTGACAAAAGGGCACTTTGGGCATCAAGGGGCAGGTGCCCAAGCCCCCTCCGCCCCCCCCTCTGCACGTCCGTGCCACCAGAGGATCAAGGACTTGGGTAGGTAAGTCCTGAAGGTGCTTGAAGCTCATTGTCTTGATATTTTTGTTGTAATTCACTTATTGCTCATAAAAATGGTGTCAGTATTGAAAAATTAATGGTGAAGAGGATTGCTGTGTTGGATACTTTTTGCACACTGTCAACACCAAATGAGGAAACAGCAGAAAATACATCTGTCCCCGGGCTTCCAGGCCATCAGGATCAGCCACAGTGATATCTGCAGCTGAACTTCATCAAAGACATGGGCTTGGTAGGGACAAAAATAAATTACTAAAATAGTTGTATTATTGAAATATTCTTGGATGTTCCATCAACGATGACAAAAAAAAAGGTAACATTATTTTATTTATTGTAATTAATTTCTTAACAGGGTTGCACCATGGAACCCAAATGCCAGAGCTATCCCACCTGAAAGTGTCAAAAATGATGCGCCAGACAGACCTCATGGAGAGAATGGGGGATAGAGTCCTGACACAGGAAGAGATCTTCCTTGGCCCAAAGGTGTGACTACTGTAGTTGATCTCAATCCAGTACAGGAAAATACATATTAATAAATATTAATTATACATTATAATGTACTGTAAGCACTGTCTTATTGTATAGGAACATCATTAACATAATTTGTTTTTATTCCCAAGGTTTGGATAAGAGGAAGCATATCAACATCATTAACAACCCTCTCTCTGGGCAACCAGAGAGATGCATTAAACACCAAACTGCCACACTGTTCCCACAAAAATATAAGTATGTTATCAATGTTTATCATTTGTGTAATAGCAGTAGCAATGTACTGAATTCAGAATATTTTTTCAGCCAAATTCACAAAAGGATAGCGCAGAGCAGCAATTGTACCAGCAACAAAACATACTGCATAGCATTTCCCAGAAGCTGTGCATCATTTTGTGTATTAGACCCTTGGATATTTATCTAAATAAACGCAATACACCTTTTATAATATACCTTTTTAATAAATGCAAGTGTTTTAAAAATATTTTATTTCATTCACAGATTTGATGTAAAGACAACTTTCTTCCCTTCCAGCCATGCCAGTGTTGCTTCTGTCAGTTCTGGTATTTATCTTGTGAAGGGCCAGCAGGTGTTTTCCCTGACAGAGACTGCAGGGTTTTTTCAGTGTACACTGAGCAGCTAGATGATTTTGGGTCAACAAATGCCAGCCTCGTTTGTTGACTTGGATCCAGTCCTTTATTTCCTTCCTGGAGAGCTTAGCTACATCACTGCACTGACTGAAATAATGTTCTGTGCTCTCACAGTAGGCACAATAAGCTTTGCTCTTAGCCGGCCCTCCAACTTGTTTCTCATTTGGTGGCAGGGAAGTGTGTTTTGAGGGTCCCTGCATTATGTAGGACAGTTACAGTCTGTTTGGTGGAACAGGCATCAGCCTTCACACTGGTTCTTTCTCTACTACTCAGTGCCGGCCCGAGCCTCATGGGGGCCCTAAGCAGAATTTGATTTGGGGGCCGCCCTCCCACCACGCACAATCACCTATGCTAGAAGATTATTAATACAAATGTCACGCTATAATGTTATAGCAAATATTATAATAATAATCAAATTGTTTTAATTGATTTCTCATATTGAAACAACAGACATCCCATTCAAAACATACAGAACATAGGAGTAGGACTCAAAATTTACATCACAAAAGCAGCTCAAGAAACACAGACAAACTAACGACAAGACAGATCCTACTACTACCACACACACCACCCGTGTTCCAGACACTCTTGGGTTGAAACTAGATACATAGGTATGAATGACAATAACAACCACAATGATAATAATTCTGAGAAAAAAAGGAGGGGCGAAGCTGCTAGTTATGCTGAAGCAGATGAAAATTCAGATTCAAAATAGGAAATAAAAAGTTGCCAGACCTTGAAATATCTCTTAGTGTTGCCCTGTAAAGTAAATCTAAGATGTTCTGTGACATCATCCAGGGAAGACAGATCATCCACTATTACCATCTAATGTAGAACAGATTACTGGATCAATGTGTGCTTCTGTGCTTTTTTGTCTGTCTTGTTGTGTCTCTGCTCTGTCTTCTGTAGGGGGGGCAGGGGGCAAATTTATTTATATAGCACATTTCAGTACAGAGACAATGCAAAGTGCTTTACATGATTAAAATATAGGAAAATAAAACAGAATAAAAGCAAGCAGGAATAAAATGCAGAAACAAAATAGAACATGGGAAAATAAAAATTAAAAGCAAACAAGTAAAAACAGTTGGAATACAAAGTAAACTAATTATATTTCAGTAATACAGTTCAATTAGAACAGTCGAAGGCAATCCTAAACAGATGTTTTTTTTTTTTTTGAACTTTATTTTTATTTATTTTTTACTAACAACATACGAACATGAATACAATCTTCCGACTCATATTGACATTTACCGGTTGCATTAAACGTGGCATCGGAAGGTGAAATAATAAGTGTTTTTAACAGGTGTAGGAATGAATGCAAAACATCTAAACAAAAACAACACACAAAAACCGTAAATAAAAATAAATACAAGCTTACAGTTAGATCCTCCTAGAGATAAGGTGGACCGCATAGTCTTAGGTGCCATGACATTTTAGGTTGGTCCAACAGAGCAAACAAGTGCAGGAGGGTGATACATCACTTACATCATTGAATTAGTAGCGGTGTAATAGAGTTCCATCTCGTATTAACAGTAGCTTCTTGGAGCCTTAAGGAGTATGTGATTTTTTCCATCAAATAAATGTCCCAAACTTTCTGAATCCATATGTTATATGTTGGTGGTGATACATTCAGCCATCTGATAGTTATACACTTCAATGCTGCAGTCAGCAAAATTCTTAGGAGATATCTATCCGACATTCTGTCTATTCCATCGGGTACTACACCTAGAATTGCCACCAAGGGGGTTTTTGGAATATTTTTTCTGAAAATTATCTTGAGAGCATCGAAGATATCCTTCCAAAACTCACTTAATTTAGGGCAAGACCACAGAATATGAGTTTGGTTGGCGTTCCGTGTCCCGCAGTTTCTCCAGCATAGATTGGGTTGTGTAGGGTACATTTTATTAGTTATCGCTGGTGTTCTGAAAAACCGGATTATTATTTTCCACTTGAATTCTCTCCATGTATTAGAGTTTGTTGTTAAATGTGCTTCTGTACAGATTTCGTTCCAAGCGTCCCCAGTTATTGAAGCCTGTAACTCAGTCTCCCATTTATGTTTTATGTTTGTAGAGTCGTTTATATTCATGGAGAGAAACAGGTCATAAATTTTAGTAATTACTTTATTGTTTCCCTTTCCCCTTTGTATATCCATTAGGAAATTTTCTATAGGTGTGGGTTCAAGGAGTTTAATCCAATTGTCATGTGCCATCAGAAAGGTTCTAAGTTGTAGTTGTAAATATCTATAGAAGTCCGATTTAGGAAGGCTAAATTCGTTTTTCAAATGTTCGAAGGTCTTGAGATTTCCTTCATCGATTAGTTGGTGAATATAAAATAGTCCATAGTTAGACCAGTTTTTAAATCCAAAGTCTAAGTTGTTCGGTATAAATGTCTTCATATGTCCTATATTTAATAAAAGTGAAATCTGTTTTGGTAATTTAAAGACTGATTGTATTTTGTTCCATACTTTGAGGGTGTTTTTTTGTCCAAATTGACATGTCCTTTGCGGGGACATCTAAGAAGGGTAATGTTTGTATAGGTCTTGAGCTCTTGCTCTTCTCTATTTCCAGCCAAACGCGTATCTGCAGTATCCTGTATCCATGATAATAAGGGTCTGAGTTGTGCCGCCCAATAGTAGAATATAAGGTTTGGAAGTTTGAGACCGCCTTTAGATTTGGGTAATTGCAGGGTTTTCAATCTGATTCTAGGTCGCTTTTTTTGCCAAATAAATTTCGTTAGCATCTTATCTACAGTGTCGAAGGTAGATTTGGGGATCTCTACAGGTAGCATCTGGAATAGGTATAGAAATCTTGGTAGGACATTCATACTAACACTTTCAACTCGGCCTAACAGTGAGATAGGGAGTGTATCCCAGCGCTCTAAGTCCTTATTTATGATTCGTAGGAGTCTGCCATAATTTGCTTCATAGAGGTCATTCAAACATGGAGGTATTTGAATACCTAAGTATTTGATCCCGTTCTTAGGCCACTTAAAACCACTCTGTATCTTTATGGAATCAGGGATTGTGTCGTTTACATCCATAGCTTCCGTTTTATCAATGTTGATTTTGTAACCCGAGTAAAATCCGTATTGGGAGATAAGCTTTTTCAGATGGGGAATTGTTGATTTAGGGTCCGACAAATACACTAACACATCATCAGCATATAGTGAAATTTTGTGTATTTCCTTATTGATTTCTATTCCTTTGATATTACTATCATCTCTAATGATTTGGGCTAGCGGCTCAATGCTGATGGCGAATAGGAGGGGTGAGAGTGGACACCCCTGTCTACAGCCCCTTTCTAATGAGAATCTAGCCGATCTGAAGCCATTAACTTTGACTGCTGCTTTTGGGGATGAGTAGAGAGTTTGCACCCGGTCAATGAAATATGGGCCAAATCCAAAACGTTTCAACGTATGAATTAAATATTGCCTGGATCTATCAAATGCCTTCTGAGCATCTAAGGAGATGATTGCTGACTCAATCTTTCTTTCTTTTTGGGCGCTTAATAGATTTAATAGGCGCCTCAAATTATTAGTATAATGTCGACCTGTAATAAATCCGGTCTGATCGGGGTGCATGATTTGGGTAATAAATTTATTAAGTCGGTTTGCTAGAATTGAGGTGAGTATGCGGGAGTCTGTATTCAGCATTGATATGGGTCTATAGGATTGGCAGTCTGTAGGGTCTTTACCCTCTTTGTGGATCACTACAATAGTGGCTTCCGTCCAAGAGGGTGCCATAGTTTTAGAGTTTAAAGCGTGATGGTATGCCTGTTACGGCCCCTGGCCCTTTAATAGTAGAGGGGTCAAAGGGTCTAGGAAGGTTTTATAGAAGACGTTTGTAAATCCATCTGGGCCTGGGTTGTTGTAATTCTTTAGTGATTTAATCGTCTGCTTAATTTCCCATTCCTCAATCGGTTGATCTAATGTACGCACCGCCTCATCCGTTAGGTGGCTCAACTTTATATCTTTTAAAAAATCGATGAGCTCATGGTCCTTGTTACACGTATCAGTATTTGTATATAATGAATAAAATTTGCGAAGGTTTCTGCAATTTCGTCAGGTCTTATCATCATAGAATTTTGAGATTTTATTTTGTGAACCATGTTAGAGGACTGTTGTTTCCTCAGTCTATACGCCAGTAATCTACTATCCTTTTGGCCATATTCATAGTATTTTTGATTAGTAAACCTCAGATTACCTCTACTTTATCCGACAATAGGCTATTTAGTTGTCTGCGGGTTGCATTTAGCTCCTTCAGGATTTTAATTGAGGTGTATTTTTTATGTTTAAGTTCTAGATCTTTAATTTTATTCTCTAGGTCTTTTTGTTTAGCATTTTTCTGTTTTTTCCTCGCAGTGGTGGAGGATATTATGCGGCCTCGAAGGAATGCTTTGGCACAGTCCCATAATATTACAGGAGTTGTGTCCGGAGTATTATTGGTTTCTAGGTATATCCTAAGTTCCTCTGTAATAAATGCCGTGAATACTTTGTCATTAAGGAGGGATGTGTTAAACCTCCATTGTTTGGATGTTAATCTATGTCCTATATTCCAAGTTAGTAAAATAGGAGCATGATCAGAAATAGTAATAGGTAGTATTTCAATATCTGCAATTCTATGTAGTTCTGACTTTGGCGTAAAGAAATAATCGATCCTGGAGTAGGATGCATGTCTATTTGAATAGAAGGTAAAGTCTTTAGTTCTGGGGAACTTACTTCTCCAGACGTCAGCAATACCCGTCTCTGTAATCTGGTGTTTGAGCATCCTGCTCATTTTAGAGAGGGGAGATTTTGGGGTGGGTAATCTGTCTAATATTTGTGATAAAATGCAGTTGAAGTCTCCACCTATTAACAGCAGTCCAGAACTGTGTTGTAATATTATCTTAAACAGTGATTTTATGAAATCAGGCGCGTCCGTATTAGGTGCATATACATTAAGTAGCGATATTTTTATGCCATCAATTGTCCCATTAATTAATATACATCTCCCCTCGGTGTCCCTATGTAGTAGAGTTTGTGTAAAGTTGACCCGCCGATGTATGAGAATGACAACGCCCTTTTTATTCCCAGATCGGTGGGATGAGTAGTAAACTTTATCTGCCCAGGATTTTTTTAATTTCTCATGCTCTGTATCAGATAGGTGGGTTTCTTGTAAAAAGGCAATATGACAATTAAGTTGTTCTAGTTGAGTCAATATTTTCCTTCTCTTGGCTGGATTATGTAATCCTTTTACATTATAGGATACGATTTTAAGTGGATCACCTATTAACTCTACTTGGTTTATACATCAACTTATCGAAGTGTATCAGAAGAGGCAACCAGACCTTTATGTATAATATCACCTTGTTTATGTGAGATTTAAGGAATGTGTACAACTTGACCGCAGTATCAAACAGGGGGGAATAAAATATATGTTAGACAACTGTGACCACCCTCCCTGGATTCGCCAGGTTAGAATGAGCGTGTGATGAAGCTAAACAATAACAACAACAAAAACAAAAGAAATTTGCAAAAAGAAATTGCGCAAGGTCCCCGGGGAACAGAGGGACCAGAACAGGAAAAACAAAGAACAGATACCTATAGTAAAAGAATACTTGGGACATTGTCCCAGGCCGCTAATAGAAGCCGCTAAAGTGCACAACAAGATTAAATATGTGTGCAGAAGGTGTGCTTAGATATGTAGTTTGGTTGGGGAGTGAGCCAAATGGGGGAGATAAAATAGCCGCACAAACTCCACATAGACTATACCAGCTCCTGCAAGATTTACTGGAAATAGGGATCTAGATTAAGCATCTGGATTGCTCATTACCTTAAAAACTATGAAATTATAAATATAAACCTTGTAATCCATGGCCAGTTTGGGGTCGAGGAATTCCTTTTCTACATTATGATATGTAATCCGAAATCGGGCTGGGTAGAGGAGGCCGTAGCGGACCTCCTTAATCCCACGCAGCGCCTTTCGCACCTCGGTGAAAGTAGCTCTAGCTTTGGCCACACTTGTCGTGTAGTCGGGGAAAAAGGAAACACGGTGCCCATTGTAAGAGAGCGGAGCTCTGCCGCGAGCTCTCCTCAGGATCTCCGCCGCGTCTCCGTCGTAGTGTAATTTGCCGATGATGACTCTTGGTAGCTACCGCTCTCTAGGTCCTCTCCCAATGGGTGTACGATGTGAGCGGTCTACCTTTATATCTCGGTCCATCTGTAGCACGTCTTTGATGATTTTTGCCACCGCCTGTAGGGAGCTAGAACCCGGGCATTCTTCGATGCCCGCGATGCGGATGTTGGATCTCCTCATTCTCCCCTCTAAGTCCTCACATTTGTCCTTGAGCGTTGTCATTTCCCTCTGTAAGCTTGTAACAGTAGACTGTAATGAAGTGACTTCATCTGAACACATTGATAAACCACTCTTTAAGTCCAGAACCTCCATCTTTATGGTATCCACTTCAGCTTGTATGGCCTTTGCATTGCTAGCAATTTCAGAACGGACCGCTTGCAGTTCGGATTTTATAGCTTGCAAATCATCCGCCAATGCACCTTTGAGTTCGTCTCTTATCACCTTAGCGATGTCTCCTCTTATTGACCGTAAAATGTCTGCTTTCATTTCTTCGCTATTGGTATTTGAAATCGTAGCTTTAACATTTGCAAATGTGTGTGGAGAGTTGTGTGTCTGTATCTCGATTTGTGTGTGTGCAGTGGGATTTGAAAATGTGTAAATAAATCTGTAAATGTGTGAGATTTGTGTGTCTGTACAACAATCTGCAAATGTGTAAAACTACTTGTGTGTAATCCGTTTTGCAAATGTGTAAAAAATCCACAAATCTGTATTCAGATCTGCAAATGTGTACTGAGATTTGTAAATGTGTAAAAAATCCACAAATCTGTATTCAGATCTGCAAATGTGTACTGAGATTTGTAAATGTGTAAAAAATCCACAAATCTGTAGTCAGATCTGCAAATGTGTACTGAGATTTGCAAATGTGTAGATCAATCTGTGAGCACACACAGAGACACTTGTGTCTGAAGTATTTTCGCTTCAAGACCCAGAAATACAGACAAATCATTGGTTACAAGTCAAGCGGTTTTTCGGTTGGCTCTCTTTACACACGTGATTTTTGCTACCCTTCTGCCGCGTGAGATGCACAAATGCGTAGAAGGATTTGTATCTGTATTTTTTGGATTTGTGTCCCCTTGCGCAGACTCACAGCTTCACATGTTGCCCTGAGCGCAGGCTCACAGGCACACAGGCTACCTCTTCCGGCTGTGGGAGGTCACGTGACTTTCAAGGATTGAACCAAAGCGTTTTGCTTCCAGACGGCTGACAAGGCAACTTGTTATAACTATATAACTTTCTCCCTTTAACGGCAACAGTTTCTTGTTTTAATGAGAGACTTATCTTGCTAAAACCAGATAATTGTCTCCTCATAACAACGCAACATAACCCGGCATCAGCTCGCGGGATATTTGAGTGTCATGGAGAAGAGGAGAGACGGAGGGAGATTATTTCTTTTTAAGAAGTCATCATTTGTCGGAGGAATGTATTTCTGCTCTGAGGAGTGACGAGGTAAGTCATGCATATACAGCAAGTCCTCTACTTGAAATTTGATCTATTTGGCAGTTATTATGTATAGTTAACAACTATGCTCTGGATACAATGGCATCACTGTAGTACCATCTCTGGCTCCCTTTACACGGTGAAAACAGGTTTGCGTTGCCTTTGTACTCTCCATTTACACACTACAAGGTTTAACTGTTGCTTAGGGGCACTTTCAGCTATAGGTGTGGGTTTATTTACAACAGTTTGCAGCCGAATCAGTCCTCCGCCAGCCGCTTTCTTCTTCTGGGCAATTTGACGCGGAGCTTCAAAAATCACAGCGCTACTAGTGGTGCGGCATGGGAATTACACCGTTTAAGTACTCTAAACAGGGCCTGTGACTGCAAATGTACCTATGCCTTTATGTATTTGAAATAAATATAATCAAAATTAATTTTAATTCGATATTTTGTTTCAGAGGTTGAGAAAAGAGGGGGTACCACAGCCAGAATTCATATAGATATGGAGACAGAGAATGATACAATGAAAGACATTCAAAGATTTTTGCGTCTTGATGACAGCTATCCTGAAAACTGCTTCATTGTGGGATCCTGCACCCACAGCCAGCTCATCAACAGCTGGTGGGATATCTTAAGGAAACGTCGTGCACAGTACTGGATGACTCTTTTTCAAAAACTGAAGAATTCAGATTACTTTACTGGTGACTTCTTGGATAAGCAGCCAATTCTGCTCACCTGTTTAAATATCACTGAGGTATGTTTGAATGTAAAAGATAAATACTATATGATATATGCTTTTAAATATGGAGTATGTACTTTAAGAACTTGTTTATTTTCTTGTCTTTCAGGAAGAACTCTTAAAGTGGTTCACTTATGGAACATAATTCGTAAGATTAGAGATACTATTGCTCCAAGTTGCCGGTCCTACATGATGTATACCCTTCCACGGCGTTTTGGTGAACAAGATCATCTCAAACAGGTTTCTGAGCAAGTGGCGGAAACTTGCAAAGTCCAACGTCTTCAGAGGACCGTTTACATGTGATGAGACAGTTCGAACTATCATAACTTCTGATGACAGAGAACTTTCTTCATGCACCGTCCACACATGATGAAACAATTGTCTGACAAGACCGAAGTTGTAATCTTTGGGCCAGAGTCCTCAAAAAATAAACTTCTTAACCAATCACTTAATCTGGATGACATTAACTTGGCCTCTGGTAATAAAGTAAAAAACCTTGGTGTTATTTTTGACCAAGACATGTCATTTAAATCCCATATTAAACAGGTTTCCAGAGTTTCCTTTTTTCACCTCCGGAATATCGCCAAAATTAGAAACATTCTGTCCAGGGGTGATGCTGAAAAACTAGTCCATGCATTTGTTACTTCAAGGCTGGACTATTGTAATTCTTTACTATCAGGAAGTCCACAAAATGCAATTCAAAGTCTTCAGCGGATCCAAAATGCTGCAGCAAGAGTTCTGATGAAAATCAACAAGAGGGATCATATTTCTCCAATTTTAGCTTCCCTTCATTGGCTTCCTGTTAAATCAAGAATAGAATTTAAAATTCTTCTTCTAACGTATAAAGCCCTTAATAATCAAGCTCCATCATATATCAGAGCTCTGATTACCCCGTATGTTCCTAACAGAGCACTTTGCTCTCAGACTGCAGGTCTGCTGGTGGTTCCTAGAGTCTCTAAAAGTAGAATGGGAGGCAGATCCTTTAGCTATCAGGCTCCTCTCCTGTGGAACCAACTCCCAGTTTGCATTACAACATCTATTATTTTTCTCTCCTCCATATCCTTGAACCAGTCATCAACCATCTGAGTCAGGGCAGTGGCTGTTGAGTGTTTTTCTCTATATGCATGCTGAAAAGTTGTAATCAAATCATTATTCTTAAAATAAGATTGAATCTGTTCATAAACAATTGTTTCCATTATTTTACCAAGAATTGGTAATAAACTTATTGGTCTACTGTTTGATCCAGAAAAGGGCATTTTCTTATTTTTAGGTATTGGCACTACTTTACATATTTTCCATTCTTCTTCCATCATATTTTCTCTGTGGTGAAGGTAGGCATCTTTTGAAAATCAAAATCAAAAATAAATAAAAGAAAATAAATAAAATTAGGGCTGGGCAAGTTAACGCATTAATTTCGCGTTAATTCATTAGACTATTAACGGCGATATTTATTTTATCGCGCATTAACGCATGTTGCTCACATGCGGAAAAAAACAAAGCTGACATGCGGAAAAAACAAAGCTGACATGGGGAAGGCAGTGTTTCCCGCAGGAATTTGCTTAGGCGAGGCGGTGAGTTGGCGGCCAGTGTTATGCCGAAAAGTGCATCCCTGCCAAGATATGCATCCCCTGTCGCTGAAGTGCGCCTCGCTCTGTACAGCTGAATATCGACGAAGAAAACGGATTAAAATGTGACCAACGGAGTTACTTGTTCTTATATTAGTGATATCAAAACGTTTGAATATACCTCTTGCGTGAAAAAAACGGTGTTTATTTGGCAGATTCGTTTACAAAAGTACGGGTGTAATGAACACCATTGAATCCAAAGTTTTTATCTGAGGTACGGCTGATTTATTTGTTGTGGTCTCTTGTCATTCACATACAACAATAAACCGTGAGAACCGACGTGAGTTTTGAAACTGCAAAGCTTTATCTTAAACGGAAGATCAGACTGCATCTACAGTAAACAGCACAGCGTTCATAGACCAGTGTGATGCATTTGCGACTGTCAGAAAGCTATGGTGCATTCAGGGGCATGGGACATTTCAAACTTACAAGGAAAGAGGCATAAAACGGAAAAGAACTTAACTTATACAATAATGTATTTTTCCAGAAAATAGCGTGACCTTTCTAACAATACTGAATGCTCTATACTTGTATTTATGATATTTTTTTTGATTATGCACATCTGCTAGCTTTTTATTCTGAAAATTCTATAATATTACAGCAGCAAATTATCAAAGTTGTTCAAAAGCCTGTTTAAAAGTTCCAAATGGGGCTGCAGATCATACAGCAACAATTGCCCCGTCATTGTTTTAAAGGGCAGAATTTGGATTTGCTGACCCTTATTCTTTAACTACAGATGGATATACAGGAATAAAGTCATACAAGTGCCAACCCCTCATAGATAGCAGGGGGTGTGGTTTTTGGCAAGGGGCTGCCGGAAAGAATCCCCCTGGTTTTTAATCTAAAAATTGTCCCACACACATGAAATTCATACTGGTAGCTCAGAACAAACGAGTAAACATGTAGGAAATGTTAATTTAGCTACAAGTGTATATTTAAGTAAAATAGCAGGGGGTGCGTTTTTTGGCAAATGGCTGCCAAAAAATGCACCCCCTATGTTTTTAATCTAAAAATTGTCCCAGAATCATGAAATTCATACTGGTAGCTCCAATCACATGTGTAAACATGTAGGAAACGTTAATTCAGCTACAAGTGTATATTTAAGTAAAATAGCAGAGGGTGCGTTTTTTTCGGCAGCCATTTGACAAAAAAATTTTCCCCATAAGGAGAATTTCCTGTCAGTGGCAATAAGATTTAATTTATTATTATTGCTATTTTTTGTTTTACATGTTTAAGTTGAGCTTTACACTAAATATGTGTTACTGATAAGTGCTACAAATGTTACAACACTTTTGTTCATATGGCAGCAGAACATTAAAATAAAAGTGCTCTTTACACTACTTTTGAATTCATTCTTGGAGTTTGCGCATACAATGCGATTAATCATGATTAATAAGGCAAATTATGCGATTAATCGCGATTAAAGATTTTAATCGTTGCCCAGCCCTAAGTAAAATAACTAAATCCAACTTTCTGAAGTTTTGGCTAAGAGATAAAAAGGAGATAAAAAGTAAAAGGCAGGAAAATGCAAGCAAGCAGGGAGCAGAGAAAAAAGCGTCCGAGCAGGCAGAGAGCCGGAGAGTTAAGACTGTAACCCCCAGTCGGTCGAGGCAGATGACCGTTCATACTGTGCCCGGTTCTGCTGGAGGTTTTCCTTCCTGTTAATGGGGAGTTTTTCTTTCCCCTGTCGCTCCATTCTTGCTCAGTATGAGGGATTGCTGCAAAGCCATGGACAATGCAGACGACTCTCCCTGTGGCTCTACGCTTCTCCAGGAGTGAATGCTGCTTGTCGGGACTTTGAAGCAATCAACTGATTCCCTTATATAGGACATTTTTGACCAATCTGTATAATATGATTGAATTTGACTTTGTAAAGTGCTTCGAGATGACATGTTTCATGAATTGGCGCTATATAAATAAAATTGAATTGAATTGAATTGAATTCCAACTTTAGGTGTGCCATCACCTCCTCTGCCCATCTTTTGTGAGTTGGCGGTGCTGCTTTTATCCAATTAAATAAAATCAATCTCCTGGCCAACAATGAAGAAAATGCCATTGCTTTCCTTTGAACAATCGTTAATTCTGTTTCCCCCGGTGCCACACCAAAAATGGCTACCAGAGGAACGGGTTCAATATTTTTCTTGTAAATGGATGAAAAGGTTTTGAAGATTTTGATACAGAATTCTTTGAGCCTGGGGCAAGACCAGAACATATGAGATGTGTTGGCTGTTTACATCTAGGGCAAGTCAGATCAGCTCCCTGGTCAATTCTTGCCAGTTTGTCCCTCGTGAAATGAAGTCTATACCACTGTACCACTTTAAACTGTGTTAATCCATGTCTAACACATACAGACGAAAAATGTATGTGTTCTGCTGCCCGACTCCATTCATTATTTGATATGTCCGGCTGTAATTCTTCCTTTCCTTCCTTTATGTGGTCAAGGGATGGGGAAGCCACCCTCTGGATATTTACATAGAGCATAGAAACCGACCCCTTAGTAGTCGGATCCATATCCAATAGCCCATCTATCCACCCACTCTGCGGTGATTCAAGAGATGAGGAGAATGTCTTTTTCACGAAATCTCGAATCTGAAAGTATCTGAAGTAATACGTTTTTAAGGGGATTCCATATTCCTTTTCCAGCTGAGCAGCAGACATAAGTACACCATCTTTAAACAGACTTTTAACAGATTCCACCCCAGCTCTATACCATTCCTTAAATGCTGTTCCCTCCAGAGCTGGAGAGAACAGGTGATTGCCATAAACGGGAGCAGACAGGAGGGCATTTCTGCATATTCCCCCCAGTTCAGCAGCATTCCTCAACATTATTGCAAGGGGCTCGATTGCCACATCAAAGAGCAGGGGTGACAGAGGACACACCTGTCTTGTTCCCCGAAACAGAGGGAATGGATCAGATATTATATATATTTTTTGAGCAGTACATATAAAGAACTGGAACAACTTGAAAAATCTGTTAAATACAAAGAAACAACTATTTCGTAATCCTACAACTCAACTAAATACAGAACTTCTTAAATTATGAGCTAAATACAATGTATTTTCTACAAACAAAGCAACGGAAATTTTAATAAAACTGAGACAATCGTATTTTGAACAAGGTGAGAGGGCAGGTAAGTTGCTAGTGTGGCGTATCAAACAGACGCAGGCAGAAAAAATAAACTGAATTCAAACAGATTAAGGAGTGAAAGTGATAATACATTTTCAAGTTTTTACTATGATTTGTATAGCTCAGATTATTTAGATCTAGCTCCTCAGGCACAAACTGAATTCCAGGATTCATTAGAGTTTAATCCTCTGGACAATGATTTCCTGAACTCGCTTGAGTTTGAGCTCAGTACACAATTATTATCTGAGGCGATCTCCAGCATGGAAGGTGGTAAGAGCCCTAGACCTGATGAAATTCCAATTGAAATATATAGATTTTAAGCTAAACTAATACCACCAATGATTGACATGTACCAAGAAGCTTTTAGAGAAGGGTTTTTCCCTCCCTCGCTGAACACAGTGTTAATCTTCTTACTCCGGAAGCCAGGTAAACCTACCACTCAATGTGGCTCATATAGGCTGAATTCTCTTATTAATAACGATGTTAAAATTCAATGTAAAGTGTTAGCTAAGAAGATGGAGACCCTATTACTTGAGATAGTACACCCTGATCAAAATGGGTTTGTACAAGTAAGACAGGCTTTCATAACATCAGAAGGGTACTCAATGTAACTTTTGAAAAGACTGATAACTCTGACAATGCCATCCTATCACTGGATGCAGAGAAAGCCTTCGATAGGATAGAATGGCAATATACACTCACCGGCCACTTTATTATGTACACCTGTCCAACTGCTTGTCAACGCAAATTTCCAATCAGCCAATCACATGGCAGCAACTAAATGCATTTAGGCATGTAGACATGGTCAAGACGATCTGCTGCAGTTCAAACAGAGCATCAGAATGGGGAAGAAAGGTGATTTAAGTGACTTTGAAAGTGGCATGGTTGGTTGGTGCCAGACGGGCTGGTTTGAGTATTTCAGAAACTGGGATTTTCATGCACAAACATCTGTAGGGTTGTTCATGCCAGAGGAGAATGGGCAGACTGGTTTGAGCTGATAGAAAGGCAACTGTAACTCATAACCAATCGTTACAACCAAGGTATAAGAGCATCTCTGAACGCACAACACGTCGAAACTTGAGGCGGATAGGTTACAGCAGAAGACCACACCGGGTGCCACTCCTGTCAGCTAAGAATAGGAAACTGAGGCTACAATTCGCACAGGCTCACGAAAAGTGGACAATGGAAGATTGGAAAAATGTTGCCTGGTCTAATGAGTCTCAATTTCTGCTGCGACATTCAGATGGTAGGGTTAGAATTTGGCGTCAACAACATGAAAGCATTGATCCATCCTGTCTTGTCCTTCATGACCACTGCCACGGTTCTGGGTGGTGGTGGTGGTGTAATGGTGTGGGGGATATTTTCTTGGCACACTTTGGGCCCTTTAGTACCAATTGATCATTGTGTCAACGCCACAGCCTGAGTGTTGTTGCTGACCATGTCCATCCCTTTATGACTACAGTGTACCCATCTTCTGATGGCTATTTCCAGCAGGATAACGGGACGTCATAAAGCACAAATCATCTCGAATGGTTTCTTGAACATGACAATGAATACACTGTACTCAAATGGCCTCCACAGTCACAAGATCTCAATCCAAAAGGAAACCGTTGGGATGTGGTGGACCAGGAGATTCAAGTCATGGATGTGCAACCGCCCTATATACGGATGACATAATCCTGTTTTGCTCCAAGTTGGGACAGATCATACCCACATTAGTTGATTTAATTAAGTATTTCTGAGTTTTCACTGGGTATAAGATAAATAATGCTAATTCTGAAATAATGTATTTGTCGGAACGAGATGTAATCCGTATGTCGTGTCAAAACATGGATTCACCTATCTGGGTGTTAAAGTCTAACCTGACAACCGCCTAGCTCCACTCACATACATCTGGGACACCGCCGGTAGAGAGTGATTTCTCCAACCAAATTTATGGTCTGGCCAATCAGGACGCAGGGCTGGAGTTTCATAGATGTGACGTAGTGGAGACGCGACCATGACGTGAGACTGTTTTGATAGCAATGGCGGCTCGTCGAGGAAGCAAGCGTTAACATTGATGCTGCTATTTCTTCCGTGTTGTCCAATCTACCTAATATTGTTTCATTAAAAGAACATCAGAGAACGCCTCTGAAGGCTTTTGTTGGTGGAAACCATGTTTTCGCCCTTCTCCCGACCGGATTTGGCAAGTTTTGTTTTCCGGGGCCAGCGGACGTGCAGACGCGGACGCGTCCCGGAGCGGTTAGCGGTTAGCGCTAACCATGTTAGGAGGCCTTTAGTCCTCAACGCGGTCGGCCCGGGATCGACTCCGACCCGCGGCGCTTTGCCGCCTGTCTTCCCCCCTCTTCCTGTCAGCTCACTGTCAATAAAACGCATGCCACTAGACACATTATTATTATTATTATTTTTTTTTTTTTCCTGCGTCGCTATCATCAGCGTCACGGGTTAGCTTCGGTGTGAGTGGTTGAAATAGCACGTCAATAAAGATGACAGACAAGTGGCTTATCCAATCATATGCAAGAATTTTTGATAAGGCCCAGCCTTCTGTAAAGGCAATTCCTATGGCGGTGTCCCAGATGTATGTGAGTGGAGCTAGGCGGAGCGACATACAGCTGGCTTTTGTCAGGTTAGTTAAAGTCACCCCCACAATAAATTGTATTATTTCAGCTAATTATACCCCCTTTATAGAGTCAGTTATGCAGCTGATAGACAGATGGTCTAAGTTACCCATTTCCTTAATTGGACATATTACTATCATAAAAATATTACCAAAAGTTTTATACATTTTCCAATCAATCCCATTTTCACCACCCCCACCTTTTTTAAAGAGTTTAATAATAATAATTATTTTTTTATTGTATTTGGAACAATAAGTGCCCTAGATTAAAACTGTCCTTATCTGCCATATGACAGGGAAAGTCTAATTTTTTCAATTCAATTTCATTTATATAGCGGCAATTCATGATACATGTCATCTCAAGGCACTTTACAACGTCAAATTCAATCAGATTATACAGATTGGTCAAAAAATTTCCAGATTGATCAAAAAATTGCATCAAGTTTTGACAAGCAGCATTCACTTCTCATGAAAGGGCGTAGAGCCACAGTGGACAGACGTCTGGCTTTGCAGCAATCCCTCTGAGCGAGCATGAAGTAACAGTGGAGAGGAAAACTCCCTTTAGGAGGGAGGAAAACCTCCAGCAGAACCAGGCTCAGTGTGAACGGTCATCTGCTTTGACACAAAAGCACACATTGATCTAGGAATCCTTTCTATGTTATATGTTAATAGCGTATGATCCGTCTTCCCTGGATTGTGTCACAGCTAACACCAGATTCATTACTGATCGGCCTCCAGCGTGGGTCACAATGGAGTTGCAATTTCTATACCTATAAACTTATACATGTACTCATCTAACAGGAAATGCTTATCAGGAAACCAAAAAAATCCTTTTTTTAAAAACACAATAATTATCTGGCAAAAAGTACTGGATTACCTGGGGGAAAAACAGCAAATATCTCAGTTCGTACCTATTTTTGGCAACAGTGATTTCTGCCCAGTCCAGGTTTCCAGCTTTGGTCTGTTATGGGTGTAGCCAAGGTGTCTGGTCTCTATTCAGGGAGGGTATTTATGTAATTTGAAGAACTCAAAAACAAAGAACATTTTTATAAATACCTTCAGGTTTGGAGTTTCATTTGGTCCAACCAGCAAAATAATCTTGATCCACTCATTTTGGCCTCCTTAGAAGACTACTATGAGCCACCTACATGATATAGTTCAGGTGTCCCTTCTTTACGCTTTGTTGACTGACAAAACTAAGGAATCTTTGACAAATATTCTACAGGCTTGGGAAATAGATTTGGGTGAAACTCTGTCGAAAAAAGCCTGGAAGGCTGTACGAATTTTAATTAGTGGGATGATTGGTAAAGATGTTCCTTTGAATCCAAAAATATGAATCTTAAATATCTAACCTGAAGACTTAATTACCAACAATCAAAGATCCATGCTTAATATTTACTTTTTGGAAGCTAAACGCTGTATTGCATCTTCATGGAAGAAGGTGACATTGTGTGGTATTTCTCATTGGATTAAGCAGATGACTTTATGCTTTGCTCTAAAGAGAATCAGCAACTTTACCAAGAACAAACTTGATAAATATAGGGAAATTTGGTCTATTTTCTACACACGGCTTGGCCAAAATTATATTCGACTTGATATGAGGAAAGGATTTGTTATAAGGTCATGTAATAAGACAAACGGATTCTTATGCTGATTGAGCTGTTGTTGGGCTTACTGTTTTTGGGGGGTATGCATAAGGGATTATATTTTTTGTACTTGTATTTGAGTGGGGATGTTCTTACTCTCCTGTTAAAACCAATAAAAGATATGTAAAATACATCCCTCGCTATCCAGCTAAAGATAACCAAGATAGGGGATACTTTAACCACTGGAGAACACCAGACCAGGTGTACATACTATGAAGAGAAAAAAGACAGAGAGAAGTAAAAGTTGAAATAACAAACAATGCTAAATGGAAAACATTAGGAACAGTGGCGGTTCTACATTGAATTACTCCACGGGCGAAAACCATTCCAAACACCCCCCACCCCGCTCGCGCATATTATTTGATAATATGCGCGAGCGGGGTATATATATATATATATACATATATATATATATATATATACATATACACTCACCGGCCACTTTATTAGGTACACCTGTCCAACTGCTCGTTAACACTTAATTTCTAAGCAGCCAATCACATGGCGGCAACTCAGTGCATTTAGGCATGTAGACATGGTCAAGAGAATCTCCTGCAGTTCAAACCGAGCATCAATATGGGGAAGAAAGGTGATTTGAGTGACTTTGAACGTGGCATGATTGTTGGTGCCAGAAGGGCTGGTCTGAGTATTTCTGAAACTGCTAATCTACTAGGATTTTCACGCACAACCATCTCTAGGGTTTACAGAGAATGGTCCGAAAAAGAAAAAACATCCAGTGAGCGGCAGTTCTGTGGGCGGAAATGCCTTGTTGATGCCAGAGGTCAGAGGAGAATGGCCAGACTGGTTCGAGCTGATAGAAGGGCAACAGTGACTCAAATAACCACCCGTTACAACCAAGGTGGGCAGAAGAGCATCTCTGAACGCACAGTACGTCGAACTTTGAGGCAGATGGGCTACAGCAGCAGAAGACCACATCGGGTGCCACTCCTTTCAGCTAAGAAAAGGAAACTGAGGCTACAATTTGCACAAGCTCATCGAAATTGGACAATAGAAGATTGGAAAAACGTTGCCTGGTCTGATGAGTCTCGATTTCTGCTGCGACAGTCGGATGGTAGGGTCAGAATTTGGCGTCTACAACATGAAAGCATGGATCCATCCTGCCTTGTATCAACGGTTCAGGCTGGTGGTGGTGGTGTCATGGTGTGGGGAATATTTTCTTGGCACTCTTTGGGCCCCTTGGTACCAATTGAGCATCGTTGCAACGCCACAGCCTACCTGAGTATTGTTGCTGACCATGTCCATCCCTTTATGACCACAATGTACCCAACCCATGATGGCTACTTTCAGCAGGATAATGCGCCATGTCATAAAGCTGGAATCATCTCAGACTGGTTTCTTGAACATGACAATGAGTTCGCTGTACTCAAATGGCCTCCACAGTCACCAGATCTCAATCCAATAGAGCATTTTTGGGATGTGGTGGAACGGGAGATTCGCATCATGGATGTGCAGCCGACAAATCTGCGGCAACTGTGTGATGCCATCATGTCAATATGGACCAAACTCCCTGAGGAATGCTTCCAGCACCTTGTTGAATCTATGCCACGAAGAATTGAGGCAGTTCTGAAGGCAAAAGGGGGTCCAACCCGTTACTAGCATGGGGTACCTAATAAAGTGGCCGGTGAGTGTATATATATATATATATATATACATATATATACACATATATATATATACACACACACATATATATATATATATATATATATATATATATATATATATATATATATATGTATATATATGTATATATATATATATATATATATATATATATATATATATGTATATATATGTATATATATGTATATATATGTATATATATGTATATATATGTATATATATATATATATATATATATATATATATATGTATATATATGTATATATATATATATATATATATATATATATATATATATACACATATATATATACACATATATATATATATATATATATATATATATACACACATATATATATATATATATATATATATATATACACATATATATATATATATATATATATACATATATACATATAATCGATTAAAAAAATTAATCTAATTAATTACATACTCTGTAATTAATTAATCTAAATTAATCGCATATAATTTTTGCTGTGAAAGTATTTTAAATATTTAAATTCAAATGATTCAATGAATAATCAGCATTAGATACATTAAAGTATCGGCTGTATCTAATGCATTATCCGTTGAATACTGATAATGCATTTGGCCACCGGGCCAGACTAAATCGTTTGGCCAGCATTCACAGACTCGCTATCTGGACGGTATCTGGATGGTATCTGGCAATCTGATACCATCAACTTACTCTTAAAACGATCTTGTGATACATTATCTAAAGAAGAAAAATACGTCGAGAACTCGTCGTTTGCTCTGTTTGCGTCTGCCACTGTGCTCGCCTTCTGCCTTCCAGTCCGGCGCGCAGGCGCGAAAAACCCGGATGAAAACAATAGCAGTGAACTACCCTATACCAGGGCTTTTCAATTTCATTGAATGTGAGCCTACCCTTGGAATAGGTAAAGATAACCACGCCCCCCCCCCCCCAACCACAAACCTACCCCACACAGGTCCCTGCAGTAAATGCATCTTATACACAATTTAGACCTATTGCTATTTTATTAGTTGTTATCTTTTATCTGATGTATTTCTGATGTTTGGCACTTTGTTTTACCTCGTGTTAAAGTGCTCTTTAAATAATGATGACATTCATGATGATTATGATCAGAATAAACTTTTCCATCACCTCCCAGAAGCTGGAAAGAAAAGAGACAAAAACATTTTGTCTCTTTTTCACACCTCACTTACTAACTCTAAAATTTTAGTCTAAATACTTTAGCCTAAATATTTTAGGCTAAAATATGACACTTTTTATTTGTTCTTCTTCAATCCCTCGGTGATGTTTAGTCATTTCGGCCAAAGGCTGCAGCATTTCGATTTAATTCATCTGAATGCAGTATTTGCAAGCCATACTCTGTTTGTATGAAAAAAAAACAAGCTGTCTGTGATTAGCTTTAACTGCCGAGCGAGCGCACAGCTAGTGTTGAGCTTGGAATGAGCAGGTGCGCGCGAGCAGAGATGGAACTCACCGCGAGGACAGCGGGTTGAGAAGAGTTTTTCAGACCGTGCCAGACCGGTTTTGAGCGTTGAGAGTTGTTTCACTGCACGCTTGGATTGGTTCCTGCGCGCTCAAACAGAAGGCACGAATATCGCTACACTGTTTCACAGAGTTGAGCGGCAGCGCTGTTTTCTTCTCTGTCTTCTCACGCCTCCCCTGTGACTCTTTGGCGCCCCCCCAGGGGAGGCGCGCCTCACCGATTAATCTGCGTTATTTTTTTTAATCCGTTATTTTTTATTAAATTAATTAATCGAAATTAACGCGTTATTTTGACAGCCCTAATATACATATATACATATATCTATACACACACATATATATATATATATATATATATATATATATATATATATATATATATATATATATACATACATATACACATATATACAGTGTTGGGTAAGTTACTTTAAAAATGTAATCCGTTACAGTTACAAGTTACTTTGTTTAAAATGTAATTGTAGTGTAACTTTTTTGATTACTTTTAAAAAGTAATGTAACTGATTACTTTTGGATTACTTTAAGGTTTTAATGAGTATTGACCCATGTTCAACATTTAATTTTTGAGAACTGAATGTGAACCTTAAAAAAGCACTAAGCTGAACGGGAACTGCAGACAGGCAATCATAGGATGTCCACAAGAAGAGATGCCAGCACCAGGCATGTAAGATTTTCTCAGACTCCTCTCATCGGGCCATACTCTTTTCTGCTCCTCCCCCAGGCTCTACCATTTACGCAGTTTGCAGACTAACACAAGCAGGTTCAGAAACCACTTCTTTCCTACAGCGGTCACCTTATTGAACTCTTCCCAAAGACCAGTCTTTCCTTCCCCTCTATCCACAGTAAATGTGCAACTGCAGTAACATTTATCTTTGTTTAAATGAAAAATGAATATACGAACAAACTTAAATACACTAGGTGAGTTGTTTAGAATACAAGAAAATGTAACTTTGTTGTGACAGTTACTTATAAATCTAATGGAGAAGGCATCCGTTTAATGAAAAAGTTTCATGTGTGTGTGACGATTTTTAAGTTTAAAACAAGGAGGATGGATTTTTCGGCAACTCCTTGCCAAAAATTGCATCCCCTGCTATCTCAGAGGAATTGACACTTGTATTCCTGTATATCCATCAGTAGTTAAAGGACAAGAGTCAGCAAAATGCAAATTCTGCTCTGTAAAACAATGACAGCACAATTGTTGCTGTATGATCTGAAGCCCCATTTGGAGCTTTTAAACAGGCTTTGAAAAACTTTGATAATTTGCTGCTGTAATATTATAGATTTTTTAGAATAAAAAGCTAGCAGATGTGCATAATCAGAAATAACAGAAATACAATTATAGAGCATTCAGTATTGTAAGAAAGCCCACACTGTTTCTGGATAAATACATTATTGTATGAGTTAAGTTCTGTTCTGTTTTCTGCCTTTTTCGTTTTAAAACTGAAATGTCCCATGCTCCTGAATGCACCATAGCTTTCCGACGCTCACGAACGCAACACTGTGAACGCTGAGCTGTGTAGACGCGCGTTTTATTTTCCGCTTAAGACAAAGTTTTGCAGTTTCACAACACACGTCGGCTCTCACGGTTTATTGTTGTGTGTGAATGACAAGAGACTGCATGATTGCAAAGCGCCTTGTTGCATCTTTCTCTTCCTTAAAATGAAGCCAAACTTTGGATTGCTTTACCCGATGGGGCGCCTTTTTTTTCTTTTCTAGACTTAAATTTCCATTGCTTGAAGGCTGTCATTTTTGATGCGCTGCTTGAGCTGAAATAAAACCGTGAAACGTCCGCTCGCTTGCTGTTCTTTCAGAAGGCTCCACCAGCACAGGATGGATCATCAGAGTGATAGAGGCAAGGAGCCGTAGCGGGAAACGGCGATACAGGGCGCGAAGCAATAAAAATATCATTACATATTTCGCAAAGGTTTTTCTTTATATTTAAAAAAAAATTTAATTAAATTTGTAATTCTTAATATTTTCGGTGTGCATTGGATCCAAATGTTGTTCGAAGACTGTCTGATTTCCCGACGTTAGTGGCAGTAAAGCTTGCTCCAGCTGCTGCTGTGCTGTTTGCGGTAGCTAATGCGGACGTGACTGCATTGGTTACAGAAAAGTAACTTGACATTGTTAGCTGTTGTCTGCCCCTTGCAGCTGATCTGTGGCTGTCTGCAGTGGTGTAGTGGTCCCTGGAGAAGTGGGTATACTCTCAAAGTTTGCCCTTTTAGATGCAGCTCAGAAAAATGTTGTTTTAGAAACAATGACATGTAACACTGCTCTATTTAGTTTACCCAAAAATCCATCACTAGGGTTTACTCATTTTAGCCTAAAATATTTAGCCTAAAACATTTAGATTACAATATTTCCTTGAGCTACTACGTGAGGTGTGAAAATACTGTTGTCTCTTTTTCAAAGATTTTATCCAGCTTCTGGCAGGTAATGTAAAATTTTCTTTGGTTTATATTGAAGGAATTCCTACACTACATCCAGAATCAACATTTCATTACTTTACTGTAGGTTTTTCAATATAGACGTAGATGATAAGGCACATGGAAAGTCCTAAATTGAATGAAAAAGAGAATCTATAGAAAGAGATAAAGTTAATAACAAGGAGAACATCAAAACTCACTTAGTAACTAAAGGAATTATTTTAAACTAAATATTTTAGGCTAAAACTGCTACCTACTCTGATTGGATGGAAAGAAACCTGTCTGTGATTGGCTGGTGAGGTGGACAGTCAAGAGCGCACAGACAGAATCCCGCGAGCCGTGCACATCTGGTGTTGAGCGTGAAAGTAGCAGGTCACGGGCAGACACGGAAGCGAGTGCGAGCAAAGTGGATTGAGAAGAGTTTATCAGTTTTGAGCGCACGTGATGTTTAAATGCTGAATACCTGTCTCACTGCGCGCTCAAACAAAAGACACAAATATCGTTCCAGAAGTTGGTATACGTAATGCTGACTGAAAAATAAGTGGGTATACGCCGTATACCCTGGACTACACTGTCCGACTTCATGTGAGACCGTAAAGCATTGACACCCATTGTGCAGCTTAATTTTCTTACAAACACGGCAAAATTCTTCGTCATCTTTACCGTCGACCGGCTGCAGCCATGTCCCGAATTCCTCGTTTTCCATCCGCTTTTGTTGAAATTAGCATTTTCCCCATTCTCTAGCTCTTTCTCCGCCCTTGAGTCCCTTTTCCGAACATTGTAAAAACATACGACTTTACGATCAGTCGGAAGCAGTTCCGCGAACAACGCGGAATCAGTTATATCTGATATAATATATCTGACGAAACTGTTTTTTTTAGAAAAAAATAAGGCATTTTTAATGCCACAGATAATCACATTTAATGAATTTTAATGCCAATTAAGGCCTTAATTTTAAAAAATTTCATTTAATGACTTTTAATAACTTTTAATGCCCCGCGGAAACCCTGTTTAAGTACGATGCCACTGAAACTTTTAAGCAAGCTTACTCTTCTATTTTCACTTTGTCCTGTAACTCAGTAGATAAACTAGTAGATAACTAATTCTAAAGTTTAAGACATAATTTACTCATTGCTCCAATTAAAGTGAAGGTTGCTTCTGGGAAGAAAAAAATCTTTGGAGAATTGCTCCACCAGTTGGAACTGAAACTCTTTATCCTCACTCCCATGACTGGCATTATTCTGTCCTTCTGCATTAACTATATGACATTGACTAAAACTGGCCTCTAAGCTTCAACTAACAATAACAGCAACAATAATAAACATTATAGAATGAACAGTGTTAGAACAAAATACAATAAAAAAAACAGGAAAGCGTTAATCACACAAACACAGTAAGGGAATTACTCTACTTATTTCTATTTTTTCCTGGGGTTGTAAAAAAAATAGTTAATGTAGAAACACAACAGGAAAACAGGACGTAGCCTATAGTTATTAAAATAGTATTCTTTGAAGACTCTCCCCTGTAATTCTTTCTTTTCCTGGTCAGCCAGTATGGATTGACATTCATTTTAATTAATAAAGCAGGGTAATTATTTATACACAGAGTGTAACCTTTAATGTTCTGTGTCACCTGAACAGATCCTAAACATTCTCATATCTGCCAAGTCTGGGATGGGATGGTAAAGAATTATTGCTAACCTCTAGTGATGGAGATAAACTAGTAGATAACTTTAATTCTAAAGATTAGAGGGAAAGTCTGTACATCCATATCAAGTCCAGTACCATAGCTGTCTCCAACTAGAACTGATTTTGGCAAAATGTCCCAATTTTGCCAAATAAACTACACAAACTTAGAAGAAATCGCACACTAAGTTCTTCCTAACCTTGCCTGCGGTATTCTTGTGGTATTTGTGTGTGTTTACATGAGAATCCATCTTGTACCCCTCTGGCTTCAATTGTTTGTGTCTGAACCAAAAACGGTTCGGGCTAATCACATTGCAGTATTGTGGAAGGCGGGACATACCAGTGAGATGAAAGCAATAATTGACGAGCCCACAGCTGAACCAACATAAACATGGCAGTGCAGGAGGACGCATGCATAGCTGCTGCTATCACATCTGCTTTGTAAGAATTAAGGATTTCTTCTTTGAAAGAAGAACAGCAAGAAGTGAATTAACTAGCTTACCATCTTGGGGTTTCTCATAAAGCCTGCTGCTTACGTTTTAATATGATGCCGTGATCGGCTAAAACCAACCTATGGTAGGCAGGCACTAGGTGTCTGTGTGTGTGTGTGTGTATATATATATATATATATATATATATATATATATATATATATATATATATATATATATATATATATTTATTCTGAATAGTAAAGGAATGCTGCAGAAAGTCTAACCACCAGAAGCAGTAAACCCAAACTGCAGAATATGAATTTAGACCAAATTACAATACAATTAAACAAAAGCCCTACATGATGAGCAAAGCCTCATACTACAATACAACTTTTGCACACTGTCTGAACATTTAGGAGAACAGATTGTTCATTCAAATTCTAACAAAAATCTGGCCAGTTTAAGCACCCTGATGTCTTCTCTTTGCACAAAAGCCTGCAATGTCCTGAACCAAACCGGATCCGTCCCAAATCTTGTGCCCTCTGCTATTGTCATTGTCATTGTGATCCATTCTCCTAACTGTTCAGCTTCGAGTTACTAAACTCAGCCCATCGAGCAGAATCCAACGTGGTCTCTGGGTTCAAGGAAGCTGTGACAGTTGCATTTCTTGTCTATAATGTTTGATGGAGTCCCGTTACAAATTCTTGATAATATGGCTCTGAAATCAAAAGCATCATTTTGTGTCAATTATTTGGCTGATTAGATCACTCATGTCAGCAGCTGAAATCGTTGCTGACAGCTACAAACCTGTGTCTGGCTCGATGAACGAATGTCGGATGAGGAAGTCTAGGACAACCATGGCAGAGTTGGGCTTGAAGTCATCCGTGGCCAGCAGATCCTTCACCTGAAATAGGACAAAGCAATCTGAAGATAGCCCTCTCAGCGCCTCTGAAGTCAGTGGACTATATGGAAGAACCAACTTTCTCTATCGACAGCAGGTAGAACTCTTGAACTTCTCCATCTCCTATGCAAGGCTTGAAGTCCAGAGGAAGTTCCAAATCAAAGACGAACTGGCTCTCTGGGAACACCCCCTCTTCATCCTCATAGGTGTAGCTGCAAATATATCCCAGTGGTTAGAGAGGGAGACTCACATGTCTTGAAATATTCATGGTAGCTACTCTACCACTCAAAAATAAGACATGGCAGTTCTGCTAAGAATAAAAAAGGGAGAAATCCTGCCAGGCATCTTGTATTTCTCACAAAGTAGTTTTCTCAGATCAATAAATTCAGTCATGGTCTAGTTGATTTCAGATAACTCAACGGGCAATCTTCTTTGCCTCTATGACACAAAAGGAGAAATAAGTAAGCCCTTCTCTACAGCTCCATCACATTTGCCATTTACCAAATGACATTTTGCCAAATCTTTTCTTCCAACCAAAGGTTTCAAAGCTGTTTGACTGGATTTTTACAACTCGGAAAAATCTGAAGTGTCAAATAGGAAAATTCAGATGTGCAGGAGTGAAAGTGCATTCTTTCAACTTTCGTTTTAAATCAGGTTTAACTGTAAACAATATTTGAATTAGCTGTTGCTGTGTTTCTACCAAAAAGAAAGTAATACAAGGAACAGCGAAAAAAAATTCTCTTGTTTTAAATCCCCCTTCTAGCAGTGTTCATTTGGATGTTTTATTTAGTTGGAAAAACTTCAATGTACTAAAAGGTTAAAGCAGAATGGCAAAAATCAATATAGAGCTAAAATGTCCACCTGGTAATTTCCTGTAGAGGTAGATCAAGGTAAAGGAAAGCATTACAGTCCTTGAAGGAGCAACATACAGCCAGCAGAGTATAATTACATAAAATATTATTAGAATCCAGAACACTGACTAAATAGATTTAGGCCATTTTAGTTTCCATTGGCTAGATCCGTGAAAGTGATGATGAGGCCAGTACTAAAATGTTCAAATAACAATTCTAGTTTCTTGTCAATGTTACTGAGGCATGTGTTGACAGTAATAATTTAACATTTATGCATACTATTCTTTTAACTCCTCTCCTGATGGAATATTTGCAGGATAAAGCACACCTTACTGTTGATACTGGATGGGCCTTCATAGTGATGTCTGCTGGGATACATGCTTCCTCTTCACACTCTTTAATCAGAGTGTATTTGATTCCAACACCAGCAGCCAGACCTCCAGCCACCTGAGGGAAGATATGAAGAGACTCATCAGTAGAAACAGAATGCTTAGACTTCAGGAAAGACCCATTTCACTGAGATTGTAAAGTCTCTTTAGCCCTTAATGAGATATAAGAATAGCTAGTAATATTACATAATGCTATAATAAGACATATTTCCTTTGTGAGTGTGTGCCAGATTAGAATCATTTTCCAGCAGCAGGTACAAAAATGTTGAGCGTAGTTTTGGATAAGATTGAAAGGAGTACCCCGCCTCCCGCCCCATGACCACTGGAGATAGGCACCAACCCTGCACAGATAAGCGGGTATAGTTAAAGGATGGAAGTTTCGATCCAGCTGTATAACTTTTATAGAATAGCTATTTGGTTAACATTGGTTAAAAAACATTTTCAAAGACTAGATATATTTCCAAATTCCATTCAAACCATGATATAAAAAATAAATGGCTTTCCAGAATGTACACACATAACGGAAATGAAAGAGTCCCAAGTACTGTGATGTTTCAAGCACACAGAGGGCAGTCTCATTCTGCAATCACCATGTTGTCCAGCAGGCCAGGATATGTCTGCTTGGTAATGGACCTTCGGGCTAGCCACAAGTGAATTTCCCCGCTGTCGCTGACAGTGTATCCATTGATATGAACTCCATACCTCTTGACACCAAAAAGACCTGCGAAATAACAGCACAGTCAGATTACACAACACCAGTGAGGTCCAAACCTCAAGAGCTGCCATGGTCTGTTGAAACATACTTGTTGCTGCCCTTTCCATCCACATCAAAGGCACATCACAGAATCTGGGTTTCACGTTGTACCTCTGAAGAATAAGATTGCTCCAATTGGATTATTACAGCATGCAGGGAAATGTTGCTACAGCTACAGAATCAATCAGCATGATTAATAAATCAGTAGACAAAAATTCTCCAAGTTCCACTAGAGTACCAACTTGGCACTTTAAAGGTGTGCCAGGGTTTATAAGTTTAAGCTGAAACCAGATAAAACACACTGTATAACATGGGTCCATCGTTGTCTGATATGAAATCAGACTAAAGTTTTTTCTGTTTTACGTCAGAAAGGAGGGTCCAGTGTATTTGCAGAATGCCAGAATGAGAGAATTTATTTATTCTCTTCTTTAAAGACAGAAGTTTGCATATACTAACATTAAAATGCAATTGAACAATTTCAGAAAGCCCAGAGAATATTATAGTTTTGTAAGCTAATGGCAGATACATACACTCACCGGCCACTTTATTAGGTACACCTGTCCAACTTAATTTGGACAGGTGTACCTAACACTTAATTTCTAAGCAGCCAATCACATGGCGGCAACTCAGTGCATTTAGGCATGTAGACATGGTCAAGAGAATCTCCTGCAGTTCAAACCGAGCATCAGTATGGGGAAGAAAGGTGATTTGAGTGACTTTGAACGTGGCATGATTGTTGGTGCCAGAAGGGCTGGTCTGAGTATTTCTGAAACTGCTAATCTACTGGGATTTTCACGCACAACCATCTCTGGGGTTTACAGAGAATGGTCCGAAAAAGAAAAAACATCCAGTGAGCGGCAGTTCTGTGGGCGGAAATGCCTTGTTGATGCCAGAGGTCAGAGGAGAATGGTCAGACTGGTTCGAGCTGATAGAAGGGCAACAGTGACTCTAATAACCACCCGTTACAACCAAGGTGGGCAGAAGAGCATCTCTGAACGCACAGTACGTCGAACTTTGAGGCAGATGGGCTACAGCAGCAGAAGACCACATCGGGTGCCACTCCTTTCAGCTAAGAACAGGAAACTGAGGCTACAATTTGCACAAGCTCATCGAAATTGGACAATAGAAGATTGGAAAAACGTTGCCTGGTCTGATGAGTCTCGATTTCTGCTGCGACAGTCGGACGGTAGGGTCAGAATTTGGCGTCTACAACATGAAAGCATGGATCCATCCTGCCTTGTATCAACGGTTCAGGCTGGTGGTGGTGGTGTCATGGTGTGGGGAATATTTTCTTGGCACTCTTTGGGCCCCTTGGTACCAATTGAGCATCGTTGCAACGCCACAGCCTACCTGAGTATTGTTGCTGACCATGTCTATCCCTTTATGACCACAATGTACCCAACCCATGATGGCTACTTTCAGCAGGATAATGCGCCATGTCATAAAGCTGGAATCATCTCAGACTGGTTTCTTGAACATGACAATGAGTTCGCTGTACTCAAATGGCCTCCACAGTCACCAGATCTCAATCCAATAGAGCATCTTTGGGATGTGGTGGAACGGGAGATTCGCATCATGGATGTGCAGCCGACAAATCTGCGGCAACTGTGTGATGCCATCATGTCAATATGGACCAAACTCCCTGAGGAATGCTTCCAGCACCTTGTTGAATCTATGCCGCGAAGAATTGAGGCAGTTCTGAAGGCAAAAGGGGGTCCAACCCGTTACTAGCATGGGGTACCTAATAAAGTGGCCGGTGAGTGTATGTGTTAATGGGAAGCATATCTAAGGATGTATTTTAAGGCTTCCGTTTGTGACATCATGGAAAAGTAAAAAAAAAAAATCAGTGGCAGATTTCAGGATACAAATTTTGGACCTTCACACACATCTGGTTGATCCTTTGGGTACAATTTCATTTAATTTTAAAGTTTATTTGGTAGGGACAGACACACATTGACATAGGCAAACAGAACACAACAGCAGTCCCATGTTTGCATGATAGTGCAATAGCAACAGCTAATTCGCAGCACTTGTCCCTAGGTGGGCTTTTTAAAAGTACCTCTAAAAATTAAGGTGATAGTCATTTAAACTAGCAGAACATAATATTGACAACATCTACAAACAAACAGTGAAACATAAAAACATAAAAAATGGATACAGTTCTGTTTTTGACATAACCAGAGTTTTGTTTGTTTTTTGAACATACTAAAACTGGTTACAGACTTTAAATCAACAGGACGTGAGTTCCAAACTGCAGATCCTCTCACGGACAGAACACTTTGAGCAAAAGTGGTTCTTTGAAAGGGGACCTTACAATTTCCATCAGAAGCCGCTCAATTTCATTCATCTGTTCAAAACATTATATACAAGCATAAGCAAAGGAATTTCCAGCCATCATTTAGCATTAAAAAAAGCAGACGGATTTGTGTCTCAGAGATGAACGTGTTTTGGTGTGAAATATGCATATTAACCCTAGAACTAGAGCAAAAAAGCTTGTAAAGATGCTGTTAAAGAGAGTCATTATCCAGTGAATCCATTCCTGTGCCAACATAAGCTCTCGGAGAAAAGAAAAAACATTACCCTAAAAAGCTACAAAAAAGCCAGACTTCATTTTGCAAAAACTCCCAGGGACAAAGAGCTCCTTGTATTGGAGACATTCTTTGGTGTGATGAAGCTAAAATTTTATTGTTTGGCAATAATATTCATCATTATGTAGAGGAGTAAATAAGGACAGCATTGCTCCTGAGCCCCAGCAAAGCTAAGGGACTGTTAGCCAATCAGGAGGGCAGGCATGGAAGGACTCTTGGCCGACCTGAAGAGCGAGCGAAGCTGAGGAGGAGGTGGGCAGAGAAGCACAGAGCTGTAGTGAAAAAGAAAGTAAGAAGTGACGAAAAACCAGAGGGGAAGCCTGTGAATACATTGCTGATGCTGAATAAGATAAGTGGTGAAGTGACAACAGCCTGTCAGGGACTTCTTTGAACTGAGTTAGCTAGCTTCCAGGAGTAGCTGTTGTTTCTGCTACCCTCCAGCCGCCATGTAAAAAATAGCCACACCAAGGGAGCAACATAAGGCACCTGTTTTCACCCCTACTTGGGAAGTGTGGAAAAGAAGGAACCTGGTTGTGAATGATTCTTCTCTATCATCCATTTTTAAGCGCCCTTATACCAGGATTTTCTTTGGGTGGGACTAATTCTGATCAGAATGACTGAGTCTGTTTTTGGTCTGCAGGAGTTTTCATCCATGCCACTAAACCCATTAAATATTCTTCTCTTTGGACTTCTTGAACCTATGTTGGTCTGACCTACAAATAATGAGACCTGTGTGAAATCAACAGTTTTATTTACCAAACTTCAAATCGAACAATATCACAAACACAATTTTAGGATAAGACCCAGAGATACTTTGCACCTCAGAGAATAGTTATCACTCTGCATCATCAAAATAGGTCTTCCATTTCTTTTTAAAGTCAACTGGATTTAAACCACTATATTTAACAGTCTCGAAAACATAAAACAGTCCTTAAGACTTGTCTAAGCAAAAGAGTTACACACTACAAAATAAAATAAAACAAAAAGCCAGCAATATTTTAAATCAACCCCCGTTGCCGGCCTAGTCATGACCTCACCACTGTTCCTAAGTCCACAATGTCTGTTGACAGTGTCCTGTTTCCCAGTCTCTAAGAGGACAAGTACTAAAATCCACACCCTTTCCTGGCAATGGTGGAGCGAAAAGGAAAGGCAAAACCCACAGCTGATCCCCTGCAATCAGTCTCTACCCAGGACAGGCTCCCCTGCAGGACCTCAGTGTTATGCCATTATGACATGACAAACTGCAACTCCCAGCATGCAACACAGTTGAACGGCCGCTCCGATGGAAACCTTATCTGGTCACCACGGAGACCGACTATAACAAGTCAAAGACAGTCCATTCTTGTTCTTCTTTTCTGGCAGTTTGCCTTGTTGAGAAGACCTTCAGCTGTCTCGCACGTTGGGCCCCCCACGTGGCACGTGATTCGATTCCCGGCTGGTCTGAGCTTTGCCGATTCACTTTTCCCCTGCACCGAATCAGGGAGGTCTTGACTTTAAAATAAACGTTAATTCATTTTTGATCCAACTTGAAGTTCCATTATCTTCCAGACATCGACGAGATCCGCTCCTCACAGTGAACTGTGCCAAGCCTACCCAAGACTCCGGCCGAAAGCAACGCTGGGTCAAGCCGCATCAATCTCCTCACTGGAGCGACATCGAGTAAAAGGATTTTGCTTTTTTTTATTTCCCTTTTTCCACCCATAAGGTGGTAATTTGTGCCTGGGCAGAATGTATTAGGAATAGTTTAATTCCTATTTAATATATTTTTTTAACTGTGCTGAATATTTCCAATGTGTGCATGCATTCTAAGTGATTTTTACTGTGTTTTTCTCTCTCGCTCTTTCTCTCTCTCGTCTTTTGTCTGAACTGGGTACCGCCTTATGTTCAAAGCCCGCCTTGTGTGTTAAATGTTATCTCGGAGCAGTCAGAGGTCATACGTCATTAGGGTCGCCTCCTTACGCACCGCACACAAGGTCGGAGGTCATATATCGCCATAGTCGCCATCTTGGGTGAGACACTGAGTAGCATGAAGCGGTTAGATGCAGGCTGTTGTGAAGGCACGCAAGCTTAGCTACCGTTAGCCAAGTGCCACCTTGAAGCCGTGCTAGAACAAGTTAGAAGCTAACCATACATGAACATTGCTAGCGGCTAGTTTTGCCAGAAGCGCTCCCCATCTTAGCTTCAGGTCTGTTTTGGCACACCAGTTTGGTACCTCAGAGCTATTTAGCTAATGTTCTTTCAATGCTGCTACTTCAAAGTGCTGACATGTTGAGTGTGATGGTTAATGGTGATGTCAATAAGATTTCTAAAAAATTGTTAATTGACTATACATTGCTACCTCTCAAGTAATCCATTTTGATTGACTTTATTTTTATTTGTTTCTTTTCATGTTCTATTGAGTAGTGAGTAGTGTTTTATTAAGCAGAATAATTGCTGTAACAGGGAATTATCAGTTTAATAAATAACAGCTTGTGAAATCGTAGGTGTTTGTGATTATTTTGAGTCAAAAGTTGAATGGTCTCTAAGATTTACCGAATTATCTCCTTTTGAGTGAAGGAGTAAGGATTAAAGCTCCAATTGCAATTATAATTAAAGTTATCGTTTGCTGGACAAATAACACTTTTCCAGTATAAATAAGATCATAACTGCTAATTAATAAACCTATCCTTTGATTTTGAATGATATATTATTGAATTGTAATTGCCAATTATAGTTAATAATTTTCATAATCAAACAGGTGTAATTGCATAACATCAGTCACCACCTCAGGCAAGCTGCTTCAGTCTGTCCTTTGGCTGTTTCTGAGCAATAGTGCAACGTTACGTTGGTGCACTTTAAAACGGACACACACAAAAACTCCCAAAATGTAGCTGTGGACTCACGAAATTCCCCGTTGCCCCCTCGCCTCGCTCTTCCCTCTAAAGGCCCATTCATACTTCACGTAAAAGACGGATACGTGTGGAATGTTTCATACGTTCTAACCGTCAATTTCGTCCGTATTTTGACACGAAAATTGGGAGCTTACGATTACGGACGAAACGGATCCTTACGGAGCAATACTACCGAAAAAGGTGGGGGCGCTATTGAGTTTGTAGTACAAAATGTCAACAAAATCACGAAGAAGGTTATAATTCTGGGCTTTAAACAATGGCGGGATTCGAGGAACGACTTGCGGACCTTGTCCACAACTACCCACACATATATGATGTGTCGTGTCCGGGGCACAGGGACAAACAAAAAGTTCTAAATAGTTTTCAAGAAATCGGGGAGGCTGTGGGCATGACAGGGGATGTCATACAATCCAAGTGGAACGCAATTAGGGAGCTCTATGTGCGCGCTCATAGCAAAATAAATAATAAAAAAAGTGGCGATGGAGCAAACGGGATGTCTGCCACCTAGAGGAAATATTGGTTATTGCGCACTTCAACATAAAAGACGGACGGAGGTATGAAGGAGTCAACGGATAGAACGTACGGACAGAAATACGGACGTGTAGGCCACACGTAGGGTATGAATGGACCTTTACCCACTTTGTCCTGCCCCTCAACCAATCATATTTTAGGAGAAGTGAAATCACCCAATAATGACTAATCTTAGGCAGAACAACAAACTATAACAGTCTGTCACATTACACCTCATGCTGCAATCTATACATGTCAAACAAACTGAGGTGGACATACCACAAAACTAATTTTACCAGTTATTTTTCTCTCTAAAATTAACTCCTACTCAATTATTTTAGGGTTAGGGTAAATAAAACGTAATAGCGAATCTTGAGGAGATCACTGGTTGGTTTATCAGCCAAGTTAATGGAAGCGAGGGGATAAACGCTGAAAGGTGACATGGCCACAGGTGGAAATAACTCATTAATTAACTGCAAGAGCAGCGACAGACACGCTTACCGATGAAGTTGTTGTCAGCTGTTCATTCCGGTGAACTTTATGACCTGCTGGTTTGCAAAAATCCAAAGAAAACTTTGACCACCGCTACTTTCAATCATGCCATATGAGGGCAGTTTAAAATGCTCTGCCAAAAGTTAAAATGATTGAACACCGATAAACCTCTGACTGGCAGATGTCCGCTTCACATAGACCCGCCCTACTCTCTTTCTGATTGGTTAATGTCCCGGGTGTGCCAGGTTTCATTGGATGAGAGCAGCTTCTATTTAATACCTTGCATAAAGAGTCTAGAGTATACGGAACTTTTTGCGGTCATTTTCCAAATGACGGAAATCTGTCGCAGCGACTGAGAACTTTAACCCATAACCTACTATGAAGAAAAAAAATTACAGAGAAGAGGTAAAAGATGAAATAACAATCAAGCAAAGCAAGAGAACAGTAGGAGAACTCAGCAGAGTGAGAGAAATAGACCCTGATGTCCTCCAGCAGCCTAACCAGAGTCGGCTTCTCACCGGGTGTGTCACTGAGTGGGAAAACTGTTAGAAATGCAGATGGGTTGGTGGTGACTTTGGGAATCTAGGGCTATGCTTCCTGCATATTGTCATCCACCTGGCCTGGTTACCCGGCTGATCGTGTGCTGCTGAAGGACCGCTACGTGAAGCTAATCTCTGGGGCTCTGTGCTAGCTAAGAAGCGGCTATCAGCTGTTTTTTCCAACAGCACGGAGCCGGGTATCCAATCCTGACACCCTCGCCTCCAAAGCTACAAAAACAATACATTTATTACATGTACCATTTTCACTAAAGGACGCAGAGGAATAATTAAACATCAGACACAGAGAGCAGGAGATAGGGGGAGACTTAGACAGAGACGGAGAAGCTGATGGAAGAGTAGGGGAGAAAGCCATTGTGAGACTAAAGCTAGGCTAAAGCTAGGCTAGTGACCTCTTACCACGCCGAGAAAAGCAAACCGTGTGAAACACAAGGAGTTCCCAAACATGAAGTGCAGCAACAGAGAATGTTTTAAAAGTGCTTATGTGTTAGAAACAGATGTCACAGCAAAGAGATTAAAGATAAAAACCAAAGAGTCTGAAACATCAAACAGCAATCCACACCGCAGCAACAGAAAACGAAAGTTACGACTGTAACTACTGTTTTATGAATCCCGGATGACCGCCACAGGCGGTGCTTAAAGCACTGAATGATCACTCTTGCGCATGCACAGGTCGAGAATCTTATACCAACATAGTCACGTGTGACCCCAGGTGACCTCGGAAGTCCATATAATCATGTGACAATGACAGCTCAGTCCCTTAATCTTCTCGCGAACAACACAATGATTCCGAGGGACCGAGCGTTCTGGCGGTCATCCGGGATTCATAGAACCGTAGTTACAGTCGTAACTTTCCTTCTATTTGATCCCTACTGACCGCCAGAGGTGGTGCTTAAAGCACTGGATGACGATTACCAACAGAGTCCTGAGGAATCACGCACACAAAGAAAACCCCCAAAAACATGCCCACCTTACTGGTGCTTGCTGGGTTAGGATCGCCTCCATTGGGTGAAAGGCGCCAAGTTAACCCTGTAAAACCTAGCAAAGGTATTCGGGGATGACCAAGAGGCTGCTGCACATATAGCCTCCAGAGTGACCCCAGTTATGGTGGCCCATGACACACTAATGCTCCTGGTGGAATGGCACCGTACACCAGCAGGGGGTTGGCGGCCCTGTAGAACGTACGCTTGTTCTACCACGTCCACAATCCAACGTGCAAGACGCTGTTTAGAAAGGGCCTGCCCCTTGTGGGGCCCAGCGTAGCAAACAAATAGACTATCAGACTGCCGGAGAGAAGCTGTGAGTCTGACATATGCCTCCAGTGCCCGATCAGGGCAGAGAGGCTCATCAGGCCCACCCACATCAAGGCGAGCAAGCTTGAGGGGCACAGTGTGGCTCGCAGATGAGGCCACTTTAGGAAGAAAAGCAGCATCAGGCCAGAGAGTAACGTCTCTGTCTCTCTTCGAGGTCGGTCGTGTCTTTTCTCTCCTCTGCAGCTTTTCACCCCCCCCCCACCCCTCTCCTGCTTTGCTATGTCTTGTCTTTCTGAGCACTTTCTTCATATCAACCGAACTCTGAAAAACATGGATCTGGTAAGCTGGTCTCTCAATACTATTGACCCGTCCGGTCCTGATTTGACTCATTTTGTGGGATACACCCTAAATTCCTGCATGGAAAACGGTGTGTCTTTCGACTTTGTCATTCCTGGACGTTTGAAACTTTTACATTGGTTTAAGGATACTTGGATCTCTACTTATTGTTTTTTGTGGATTTTTGAAGTATCAGCAAATACAGCGGATGTCGGTAGCCATTTGGCCTTGATCAGGCTGCCGGCTGCAAATGACGCGCTCACTAAGGCTGTGAACGGACAAACCTGGAAGGTGAAGGAGCAGAGCCGAAAGCTGGCAGTGCTGGAACGCAGACTGGCTTTGGTGGTTGAACTCAAAAGGGTGATGGGATCAAATCTGGAAGTGAAGCGCGGAAAAACCCAACAATTCAGAAAATTGGATTTACCATTTGGAGCCAGCAAAAGACTTAAAGCTGACAGGAAAGGCAGTGCAGCTTGCCCACATAACAAACAACATATTTGGATTATGCCCTCCCTATCTCTACTCCTGGATTGTTATGGCGGAGAGTGCTCAGAAAAGCTCCCGGCTACCCCCCTTCCCTGCGGACACCTGTGGATGCTTTTTCTGAACTGTAGGCCGGCTGATAACATCAAGGACAATGGCCTCTGGAGAGTGTTCACGGAGATATAAACACTTTCACCCAAACAGTTCACACATAACTGATGCTCATAAAACTGATTAACTTTACGTGCATGCGACGGGTCTCAAATGTTTACCTTCTGCATATATGTGTCTTGTGTTATTTGTGCTTTTCGTGCAATGAGGGTTTTTTTGTCGGTTGTGTGACTCTTTATTTGTGAGAGCAAAAATTGTCACGCATCTGTCTTTTTTTTCTCCCTCCCCTTCCCCCATGTTGTTGTAATCTTCCTTCAACAGATAAGGGCAGCGCCTTGTGGACAGTATTGTCCTTGGCAGCACGGCCTCAGTGAACCGTCTCCCCCCTGAAATGTTTGTGATGTTTATGTAATGGTGATGGTACTGAAACAGTAATTTCCCTCTGGGATTATTAAAGTATATCTGATTCTGATTCTGATTCTGAGAACCAGCCGGGTTCCAGCGGCAGCAGGACTCATGAACAGACAATGCATGTAGCTCACCCACCCGCTTCGCCGAAGCTATGGCGAGGAGAAAAGCTGTCTTTTTTGACACACACTCAAGGCTCGCCTCTGCCAACGGTTCAAACGGAGGAGATCGCAGGGCAGTGAGAACGACAGAGAGGTCCCACACAGGCACAACGGGGCGTGTGGGAGGGCGCAAATGTCGGGCACCTCTCAGGAACAAAGAAACATCTTTGTTACGGCCTATCGTTTCTCCACTCACCACCGAATGCCAGCAAGAGATGGCAGCAACATAAACTTTCAGAGTGGATGGAGACCGACCTTGAGAAAGCAGTGCTTGAAGGAAGGTTAAAATAACAGAAACAGGACAGTGTACAGGGTCCTCACGTCTTGCCTGACACCTGCTGCTAAAAATCTTCCACTTATGGGTGTACACCAGTCGTGTGGAAGGGGCCCAGGCATTAGTCATCGTATGTCCGATGTCTCCGTCATATTCCGAGAAGAACACGCCGGGCCCTGTAGCGGCCAAGCCCAGAGTTGGAGGCGACTGGGATTGGGATGCAGGATCTGACCCCCCAGTTGTGATAGAAGGTCCTTCCTGCGGGGAAGAGGCATTGGAGAGCTGCAACAGAGCCTGTGCAGCAGTGGAAACCAGATTCTCCCTGGCCACCGGGGGGCCACTAGAAGGACCCGATGCCCCTCCTGAAGGACCCTCAGGAGTGTCGGGCCTATCAGGGGAAGCGGCGGGAACGCATAGAGCAGCACTCTCGGCCAATCGTGTGCCAGTGCATCCTGGCCTAAGGGACTGGCATTGTCTGCCAGGGAGAACCAAAGGGGGCAATGTGTTGTCTCTTCGGACGCAAACAGATCTACAGCTGCTTTGCCGTACCTCTCCCAAATGACCGCCACTACCTCCGGGTGGAGCCTCCACTCCCCCGGCGGTGGGCGTCCCCGAGAGAGAATATCGGCTGGAACATTCTGCACACCTGGAATGTAGGCTGCCCTCAGGCTGGCAAAAAGAGGAGCTGCCCAGGACAAGAGCCTCTGGGTCAGCCTCAGCAATTTTATCGACCATGTTCCCCCCTGATGGTTGATGTGAAATACCACCGAAGTGTTGTCCGACCGTACCAGGACATGCCTGCCGCGCAGGTCTGGGAGGAAGTGTTTCAACGCCCGCTGCACAGCTTTCAGCTCCAAGGCGTTGATGTGCTGCAGCTTCTCCCGCGGAGACCATGTCCCCCGGGCGATCTGTCGCTGCCATGACGCCCCCCATCCTGTGGTGGAAGCGTCGGTAGAGACGACCTCTCGTCGAGATGGCAGAGAACCTAGTGGAACCCCTCTTGTCATAAATGCTGCATCCCGCCATTGAACCAGTGACGCGAGGCAATGAGAGGACATCCGCAGTTTCCTTCGACGGTGCAGCGCACAAGAAGGGTCCAGCATTAGGCTGTTGAGCCACATCTGCAGTGGTCGCAGAGACAGCAGCCCCAGGGGTATTACTGCAGCGGCAGCAGTCAGCTTGCCCAACAGGCGAAGATAGAGAATAAAGGGGGGTGCACGGCCTGGCAGAAAGGCGGGCAGCATTTGGAGAATGCCCTCGACACGCTGAGGCGACGGGCGAGCAGTCATAGTGAGGGAGTCCATCGAGATTCCGAGAAACGTGACCTCCTGAGATGGAACCAAGTTGCTCTTCTGCCAGTTCACCCGAAGACCCAATAGGCCTATATGATTGAGCAATGTGCGTGTGTCTACAGCGGCTTGAGCTTCTGTGGGCGCACAGATGAGCCAATCGTCTAAGTAGGGCAGGATCTTCAACCCCTTGGCCTGCAGAGGACACAGGGCTGCAGCTACGCACCGAGTGAACACACGTGGGGACAGAGAGAGACCGAATGGAAGAACCCTGAACTGAAAATGCTTGCCTTGAAATGCAAAGCGGAGAAACTATCGATGATGTGGTGCAATCGGGACATGAAAGTATGCGTCCTTCAAGTCGACCAAGGTGAACCAGTCGCCTGGGGAGATTGCTTGAAGCACATCCCTGACGCTCAACATGTGGAAGGGGATGGTCTTTAAAAAAACATTCAGACCTCTCAGGTCCAAAATTGGCCGGAGTCCGCCACTCTTTTTTGGGACTAAAAAATACTTTGAGTAAAAGCCCCCTGGATCCTGCAGGGGGTCGACAGGCAATATAGCACCCTTGGCCAGCAAGGCATCTATCTCTTGGCTCAGAGCCTGAGCCATTTCCCGGTCGCGGATAACCGTCATCCTGACTCGACCAGGAACAGGAGGGCAGCGGCGGAACTGCAGTTCGTAACCCCGGGTAATTGTAGACACCACCCATGGATCGGGAACGAGAGCGGCCCAGCAACTGAGCTGGTCCGGGGTAAAGTGTCCCACCGCCAGCTCAGTGATGTAATTTCCGAACCCCCCTGCCCTTAAGAGGGCGGGAGGGTTTCCGAGTGAACTGCCTGGGTTGGGAAGCGACATGAGCCCGACCCCTGGGTAGATCCCACTGGCCATGAGCAGGTCTTGCAGCAGGCGCTGCAGCAGGCCGAGGCTGCCCCATGGGGGGTGTAGTCTGGGCAACATAAGTGCGTGAAAGAGACGCAGAGGCACTCCCGTAGGACGCTGCAATCGTCTGCGATGAAGGCCGGCCAACTGCTGCCTGGTACGGGAAGCCTGGGCCGACCGCTCCAAGGCTGCAAGCGCAGCAGAGCCAAACAATTCTCCAGGAACCACTGGAAGGCTCATCAGGGTCCTTCTACAGGCCTCAGTTAGAGGAGACTGAGCCAGCCAAACTTGACGGCGTGCCTGAACAAGGGTAGACAGGACACGGCCGATTTCCCTCGACAAAAGGGCAAACGCATGAAGGGATGCGTCCATCAACCCCTGAGTAGGCGCATCAACCGTGAAGCTCTCCAAGGAGGCTGAGAGACCCAGTAATAGATGTGACAATGGATTACCAAGTTGCCCCAAACGAGACCCAGAGTCATAGGCTCTACACAGAAGATCATCAGTGACGCGGCACTGAGGACGAGGACACCTGGCATTAGCTCTCAAAGCCTCATCTGGCGCCACAATGAGGGATGCTATGGCTGGCTCAACAGAAGGCATATGGCCCAAGCCAAACTTGGGAGCATCTTGCATGGCCGCTAGGGCCCTGCCATCAGAGGTCGGCCGTGAGAAGGCCTTAGTGTCTGCCCAACAGACATGAACCTCCTTTACATATTCGGCAGATGGGGGAACCATAAAGGACGACCTAGCAGTAGGACGTCGAAAGAAGGCACTGGAAGCCACAGGTTGGTTCTGCGGAGCGTCCAGCTGCAACCGGGCAAGAGCAGTTCTCAACGCACCCACTATAGAACCGTCCTCTTCCGACTGAAAGCCGGAAGAGATATGTGATCCGGCTGCCGACAGATGCGAGCCGGAGTCAAACTGATCTTGAAAATCAGTGCCAGATGCTGCCAGGGAAATAGCATCGTCCTCCAAGGCAGAGAGTCCTAAACCCATGCTCTGCCCTGGGTCAGGGTCTCCAGTCAGGCCAGCGTCACGTCCGTCCCTAAGGGACTCGAGCAGCACTTTCATCTCCTCCAGCTCAGAAGTGAGATGGGCCACCAGCCCAGACAAGTCCTCCGAATCCGTGGAGCTCTTCTTGGTCCTCTTCTGGGGAGGCCCCATAGCCTCAGGAGCCATACACTTCGCAGGCTGGCTGGCGCCTTGACAGTCAGCCAAACGAGCAGTACGCAGGGACAAGGGCAGGACAGAACAATTAGGGCAGGCCGCATCAGTCAAGGCCTCTCTTAAGTGATCCGGTCCCAAACAAGAGGGACACAGATCATGCCCATCCTCCAAGTGGAGAGGAGCCAAACAAGCTCTGCAGCACGGCACATCCAGCATCTTACGCTCACAGGACAAGGTCAGGTCGAGCTGAAATCGCCACTCTTGACACTTAAGCCTTCAAGCGAGTAGGCCAGGAAACCCGGTTGAGCAGAAAACGCCACCAGGGGTTCCCCAGCAGCGCAAACAGCTGTAAGAAGCACTATGAGCACTGTAGCAACAGAAGAAATACAAACCAGCAAGTTTGCACCACTCAATGAGGAAAGCCGAACACGGCTGTACAATAAATTATAGGCAAGCCGAACACGGCTGCACAATAAATTATAGGCAAGCCGAACACGGCTGCACAATAAATTATAGGCAAGCCGATCACGGCTGCACAGTCAATAAAAAGGGCAAGCCCGAAAGCGGCTGCGATTAACAAAATACAGGCGAGCCGAACACGGCTGCACAGTAAATGAAGAAGGCGAGCCTGAAAACGGACACAATTAACAAGTATAGGTAAGCCGACACGGCTGAGTTTAACAAATACAGGGAAACCGAAACACAGTTGCATGGTAAAAGAAAAAGCAAGCCCGAAAACGGCTGCGATTAACAAAATATAGGCAAGCCGAACACAGCTGCACAGTCAATGAAAAAGGCAAGCCCGAAAACGGCTGCAATTAAATATAGGTAAGCCGACACGGCTGATTTTAACAAAACAGGCAAGCCGAACGCGGCTGCACAGTAAATGAAACAGGCAAGCCCGAAAAACGGATGCAGTCAACGAATAAAGGTAAGCCGAACGCGGCAAGCAGCAGGTTGGTCGGAGTCGCCAACCACCAGCAACAGGGAAGTCGACGCGGGGAGCGAACGCGTCCCGCTCCCGCTTTCTGTCGATCAAAGGAAACAACTTACCAAACGAAGTTGGATGAAGAGCTTGCGCAGCCTCTGGAGGCCTGCACAACCTGCATGCAAGAAGATGAAAAGGGACTGAGTTGTCGTTGTCACGTGATTATATGGACTTCCGGGGTCACCGGGGGTCACACGTGACTATGTTGGTATAAGATTCTCGACCTGTGCATGCGCAAGAGTAATCATTCAGTAATTTAAGCACCGCCTCTGGCGGTCAGTAGGGATGAAATAGAACAGGAAGTGACACAATACGCCTTAACAGTTACAATTACTCAATTGATAAATTACTCAATTACACCAGTTCTGTCAGGAAGAAAATTACAGCAAACTATTGTCAGAAAGCTCTGTCTCGTTATTCTGATATTTAGCAAATAGAAATTCTGTTGAGAATTCTAACTGACTTACAGCAGGAAATGCATTATCTCTTAACGTTGGACAGTGAGAAAATTATTGTTTTAAGCATACGTAAATACTTTTTTTCAATTGGACATTTTGAGTTTTCAGGAAGAGGAATTCGATTTTAAAGAGGTTTAGATTTTTAAACAGATCTATCTTTTAATTTATCCATTTTCATTTCACATTAATTTATTTTTTGCATAGAAAGGTAACAGCAGTTCAGTTAACGATGTTAATTAGCATTAGCCAGTCACTCATTACTTTATTAGAGTAATAAACAGCCTCTCAACAAAAGTCATCCCATGGTGCCATGAAAAGAAGCTGATATATGTCAATCCAATTTTCTTACAGACAATTCTAATTCAATTGTATTTATTCATTTCACATGCAGTGCAATAGTGACGATTAAATTTATATGTAATAAAGACATATTAATCAAAGAACAGAGGTGTGAAATCTGACCTCATCCCGCCATCCTCTGAGGCATTTCAGAGAGCTCTCCGTTCTAAAGGTCTCTAAAACCTCATTCACGGCCTCTGACCTCCTCTCATAACAGTCGAGACTGGGACAAAGGGAAACAGCGCCCTCTTGTGGCGGAAGGAACACATCTGCGTGCCGTGTGAGCAGTGAGGATACATGAGGAGGAATCCAGCCAACCTGGGCTCCGTCTATCTCAAACCTGCAGCAGCTGGACCGACTGGAACCTGCGAAGACAGCTCGATAGAAACAGTTCCTTGTTGTAGAACCGAATGTGTGACATTTAGGCTGATTACCTGCTGAATAAAAGTTGTTCATTCGGCGGAGGAGGTGCAGTATCTTTTCAGACCAGGCGTTGGAAGCCATTTTAAAACTACACGATCAAAAATGAGCTTCTTCCTCTACTTCTTGGCCGTTTCTCAATTCACGAGAACGCGAGTCCGAGAACGCGAGTACGGACTCGCGTTCTCGTCAAGTCTGGTCTTGGCGAGAACACAGGAAGATCGGACTTGACAAGAACGCGAGCACGCAGCACGTATGGTGTATTGGAACAGAAGCGTACTTGTGACGTCATGAGACGCACAGTTCTTTAGCATTTCTTTAACATTCAAAACTATTTACATACTACACCACAATCAATCTTATTGAAAAATTTTTTTAAAACAACATTTTTAATTTCTAAAAAGCCTAAAAATTATCTTGCCGCGGTGCATTCTGGGAAAGCGGTCAGTCTGAAGAACGCACTGGCCGTTTCTCAACATAGACATCATATACGTAGACGCCCCATTGTACGCTGCCGGCTGCTAGACCGACGTGCCTACAGGGCGGCCATCTTGGGTCAGACCACAGATCAGACATCTGCTGTCAAAATGAATAAGAGGCAGCTCAGATCTCATTTTAATCACATGTTCACAGTGATCGTGACCTTTCAGACAGATTACACATATTTATTCAGAACCAAAACTATTTAAACTGAAGTCAAACTGGATGAAAAATGTACACGCACTTACATATTTTGCAGTTACATGTTAATGTAATATACACACAAATTATACACAGAAATAATAATAAATAATATATATACACAGACACCGATCTACAGACAACAGCACTGATCTACATAGGTGCAAAACTATATACAGACAAGTGAGAGCAGAGGTGCCCATAATAGCATTTAAAAATTATATATTACAAACCGCAATCTGGGGGGGAAAAATCAACACAAAACCTAACGCATCTTAGAATCAAATACATTACAAAATCATAGCAAAAACTGTATAATATTTTACCCCCCCCCCCCCCCCCCCCACCAAATCATGTCTATCCAGTAATTTAGGACCATTTTGTTTGTTTTTGGTGTTTAATGTACTTTTCTCTACTTCCATCCCTGCTATCCATTAGCACATATTGTGTTTATGCCGGAAAAACTGTAACTGTAAAGCATGAGGATTATCTATCATAAAATCTTCCTTATGGAAGGTAATTCCCCAGGATGTGGTTCCTAGTGTCCTTTTATTTGCGCACCCATAAGCGGAGTAAAAGTCGGGCTTCCTGGGAAGGAGCTCTGGAAGTTTGCTTACTTTCAATACAAAATCGAAATTATTTATTAAGTTAGACAATAATTTAATTCAATCAATTGGTCCCATGTAGCCCCTAAAGGGGTGCCGTTTTCAGTCAGTTGATTTATCTGGAAATCGGGTGAGAATTCACCGGATTCAGAGTGTCTGAAAACATAAAGTACATTTTCCTGAATTGACTTGTATTCTGTCTGACTGCAGCTTGGTCTGACCTAAGATGGCCGCTCTGTCGGCACGCCTCTCACCCGAGGACGCGGCGTCTACGTATTCATGTCTGTGGTTTCTCAATTCACGAGAACGCGAGTCCGTACTCGCGTTCTCGTCAAGTCTGTTCTCGGTAAGAACACAGGAAGATCGGACTTGACGAGAACGCGAGCACGCAGCACGCACTGTGTATTGGAACAGAAGTATACTCGTGACGTCATCACATCCACAGCGCTTGAGCATTCCTTTAACGTTCAAAACTATTTATACACTACACCATCATATCTTATTGAAAACGTTTTTTATTTAAATTAATTTCTAAAAAGTATAAAAAATATCTAAAATAATTACAGAACTGTGGGTATAAAACCAGCAATAGCGTGAATTTCTTTGTGGGGAGTTGTAATTGTTGTAGTTGCAGAGGCGATTGAATCTTCTTTAAAAATCAGCACTTTGTAGAAGCAAAATGAGCGATACGAGCAATATTGCTGTTGCTTCGGTCGTTGGTCAGCTTTACCAGCAGGCTGAAGAGGAGGTGATGCAGTTGAGAAGGCAAATCCGAGCAAGGAGAAGATAGATGCGGCAGAGGAGGCTCAGAAGGCAGGCTTTGCTCACCCATCTATTGCCAACTGGTAGGCATTTTAAGATTGACAGCCTATTTCCTACTTTTATCTTTAAAAAAAACCCATTGATGATGATATTAAAAACGTGATCAGGTTGAAATTGTGACTATTTTTCCTATATTAATAAAAATGAAGACCCAGTTTTAACATTAATAACAGTAGGGTTAAGCTACTTTATTGCACCTACTGACCTTCACAGCATTGATCATTAAGAAAGTAAAAAAAATACATTTTTATGTCTGTCCACCTTTACAGTGATTAATCTATAAATTATGTGCAGTTAGTTCAGCCCATTTTTTCAGGGAAATGGTAAAAATACCACAGAAGGGAAGCCATTTGTTACATTTACTATACAACACTATACATTTTACCTTTTCTTTCTTGAGAACTATAATAATCTGCATGTTAAACAGGTATAGTTTATGCATAGAAAAGGTGACAAAAAACAATTCTGGTAACATTTGGCATTTTTTATTTACATGAAGAAACAGAAACAAAATATGTGAGGATAAACACCTCTGTGCCAATCCTCCAAATATTTTTTAATGAAGGGGACCTGAAACCAGCCTTCAGGCTAAACATGGCCACCATCGTCCTCCTCCTTCAGCTGCTGTCCATCCAGAAGGCCCATGGATGGCCACAGGAGATAGAGGTGCTGGTGACCCTCTACTGGCTGGCCAACGTTTGCCCCAAAAGTAATCGCCGCCTGCTGCATCCTCCACAGTATTAGTATAGAGGCAGGGGACCAGCTAGAAGTGGAGGACGAGGAGGTCGACCCAGAGGAGGACGGCCATCCGGCGGCTGAAGATAGGGAGCTGCTCCAGCTGGCTGCATGTTTAAGTGAACATGACTACACCTGACCTAATGTAGATCAGTTGAAGTCATGTTCACATGCTGCTTCATTTCTTTTTTTTTCACCACCTGGAAAAATACATAAAATAATGCGTAAATTAATTTCTATTCCAACTATTTTTAATTGTAAGTTTATAGGCATTGTCTATTTGTATGAGATCTTAATAGGAGTAATTTCTTTGTTTTAAACCATGTTAATAACTGTTAATAATTTGTTGAATATATTACACCTTCATTCTTTTCCAAAGATTAAACATTTGTATAAAATAAATGTCTGGTTTTTCATATACTATTATTACTATTATTTTCTTTCCCTCTTTCTCCTCTCAATTATTCGTGTCCTGACTCAGAAGAAACTCACTTAGATAGGAAAAACATTTATAGAATGTATTTATTTATTTATTTTATATGCTGCTGCCGTCCTAGGGAGACAATTACAATTTATTCCAGCAAGTATTGAGTTAATAAAGCAACACACGTCAGTCAGATAAACACAAAACAAATAAATCATAACCAGCGGTACTATGCACACTACTTTTTTTAATTACGGACTAACTCTGTAAACAGGCCACATAGGGAAGCTTAAAAGTATAATGTTCTCGCCTCAAACGATCTTAAAACGTACTTTTGAACAACAACAGCAGCAGAAAAGGGAATTTTTAACTTACCGCTGTGAGCTCTGTTTGCGCTGTCTGGAATCAAGCTGCGGCCGCGGTGCATTCTGGGCAAGCGGTCTGTCTGAAGAACGCACAAGTCTGCTCTGATGCATGCTCGATAAAGAGGGCGGGCGAGAACAACATCCGGGGAATTCGGCGCGTTCTCGATTTGGCGTTCTCAGCATTGGAACAGTGCTCGGGCTGAGGCTGATGACGTGTCACGAGCACACGAGCACACGAGAACGCTCAAGAACGCATATTGAGAAACGGCCACTGAGTCTGCTCTGATGCATGCTCGATAAAGAGGGCGGGGCGAGAACAACATCCGGGGATGTGGTGCGTTCTCGCTCTGGCGGAACAGTGCTCGGGCTGAGGCTGATGACGTGTCACGAGCACACGAGAACGCTCAAGAACATTGAGAAACCATAGACATCATATACGTAGACGCCCCATTGTATGCTGCCGGCCGCTAGACTGACGTGCCTACAGGGCGGCCATCTTGGGTCAGACCACAGATCAGACAGCTGCTGTCAAAATGAATAGGAGGCAGCTCAGATTTAATTTAAATCATATGTTCACAATGCTGGTGACCTTTCAGACAGATTACACATATTTATTCAGAACAAAAACAATTTAAACTGAAGTCTAACGGGATGATATATATACTCACAGTTATATATTTTCAGTTACATATCAATATAATAAACAGAAATTATACACACATCTCTCTCTCTCTCTCTCTCTCTCTCTCTCTCTCTCTCTCTATCTATATATCTATATATATATATTATACATATAATATATATATATATATTATACATATATTATATAAATATTATACATATATAAATATATAAATATTATACATATATTATAAATATATATATATATATACATATATATATATATATATATATATATATATATATATATATATATATATATATATATATACATATACATACATATATATATATATATGTATATATATATATATAAACATATATATATGTATAATATATTATATATATATATATATATATATATATATATATATATATATATATATATCTGCGACAGACTGGCGACCTGTCCAGGGTGTACCACGCCTCTCGCCCAGTGAACGCTGGAGATAGGCACCAGCAACCCCCACGACCCCATGAGGGATTAAGCGGTTTGGAAAATGGATGGATGGATGGATATAATATATATATATTATACATATAATATATATATATTATACATATATTATATAAATATTATACATATATAAATATATATATTATACATATATTATAAATATATATACATATATACATACATATATAAATATATATATATATATATATATATATATATATATATATATATATATATATATATATATATACATATACATATACATATACATATATATATAAAAACACATATATATATATACACACATATATATATATATATATATATATATATATATATATATATATATATATATATATATATTTATATATATCCTCAGTCAGATCTTTTAGAAATCAGGGTGTTTAATGTACCACCCCTGCTACCCATTAGCACATATTGTGTTTATGCCGGAAAAAACTGTAACTGTAAAGCATGAGGATTTACTATCATAAAATCTTACTTGTGGGAGGTAATTCCCCGGGATCTGGTTTGTAATGCCCTTTTATTTCCACACCCATAAGCCGAGCAAAAGACGGGCATCCTGGGACGTAGCTCTGGAAGTTTGCTGACTGTCAATACAAAATCGAAATTATGTATTAAGTTAGACTATCAATCTTTTAATTCAATCAATTGGTCTCATGTAGCCCCTAAAGGGGTGACGTCTTCAGTCAGCTAATTTATCTGGAAATCGGTTGAGAATTCACCGGATTCAGAGTGTCTGAAAACATAAAGTACATTTTCCTGAACTGACTTGTATTCTGTCTGACTGCAGCTTGGTCTGACCTAAGATGGCCGCTCTGTCGGCACGCCTCTCAACCGAGAACGCGGCGTCTACGTATTCATGTCTGTGTGAGAAACGGCCATTGAGAAACGGCGCTTGTTTTTGTTCTTCTTCTTTTTCTTGGATTTACTGGTGGTTGGCAACAAACTTTTAGTAGCATTACCGCCACTTACTGGTATGGAGTGTGGTTCGTGATGAATTATCTATCTATCTATCTATCTATCTATCTATCTATCTATCTATCTATCTATCTATCTATCTATCTATCTATCTATCTATCTATCTATCTATCTATCTATCTATCTATCTATCTATCTATCTATCTATCTATCTATCTATCTATCTATCTATCTATCTTCTACCCATCTATATTATACACACATTCATAAACACACCTTCTATAATCAAATTCTATGAAATAATTTGGTTTTCTTTAAAAATCGAAAAACTATTTGTATATGTTTACTCCCCAGATTCTTCCTCAAAATATCTAATAAATTAACTTTTTCCTTAATACATGTATATATGTATATATGTATACATAAATATAAGTATCATATACACACACACACACACACACACACACACATATATATATATATATATATATATATATATATATATATATATATATATATATATATATATATATATATATATATGAGAGAGAGAGAGAGAAATATGCATATGTGTATGTGTTATGAATATAGAAATCAATTGGTTAAATCTAAACATTGTGGTCTTCATTATTTCATAAAACCGTGTGAAGCTTATGAGAAAAAAGTCATAGGAGAATAAAGTAAAAAAAAGTGGTATTATTATGAGAAAAACTAATTAAGGGGGAACATTTCCAGAATAGTCACAGTTTGCAGAACTATTTTAGTCCTGGAGTAATAGAGTCTTTTAATTCTTTTTATTCTTTATGATAATAAAGTCAGGAGAATGAAGCCAAAGGGATACGAAAATAAACTCGTAATATTACAAAAATAAAAATATTACGGATATAAAGTATATTCTGAGATTAAAGTCCCTCTGATACTGTTTAAGTGTCTGAGTCTAACAGCAGACATTCAACATGATGGACGCTCTGACTCATCCGTAGCATAGGCAGAACCCGCCCAATGAGGTGTCTACGTATATAATGTCTATGGGTAGCAAACCATATGAAAACAAACGCCGCGAAGAGACGAGGAGAGGAGAGAGAAATTAATTTTCAGTTCAGAAGTGTTGGCCTGCCTCGTTCACTAGTCGAACGGGGCTACGACAGCGGATTTGGCTTATTTCAGAGTCCCCATGTAGCTAAGGAGAGGTTGCACCGACTGCTGCATATGGGCGTGGCATAACGCAAGTTAAAGTTAGCTGTAAAACTTGAATGCTGACTGCATGTTAGCTGACTGTGATCACTGATATTCACCCAGCAAGACGTGAAGTGAAGGTTGTGCATCACCAGGGTCATCATGAGGAACAGAGAGCTGAAGGATCTTCACCTGAGCTACAGGTAAATCTAAAAGCTCTGGCTATGACAGAAAACAGTAGGAACCCTCTCTGGGACCTTCCAGCTGGATTTCCATCATGATGTGAAAATATCTGGTCCTTAGATCAATAGTAAACTGTGATCTAAAGTGTATTCAGTTCAAAGCATTTATTCCTAGAGTAGCTAAACACATTAACAGGTCCTTCAGATCAACATATTGCTTCTCATTCACAGTGAGTGGGAGAGAAAAAAAGTGTTGCTTAATAAGCCAGTAAAATATAACAAGTAGGACACAGTAGTGAGTGGAAATGTCAGCCTCCCCTTTTCACGTGTTCTGTGCTGACAGTAAACTTGCAGCTTTGGGTTGTTTAAAGATGCAGAATTATTAAGAAAAAAATCATCACAATTAATCATAAATGTATCATTAATTAGTTAATTGTTTGCTCTTTCTGAATAATACATGTGATATTATTGTCAGGGTTCTCTGTTTTGGTCCGTGCTGTAACTCTGCTCCACAGGTGGCTCTAGTTGGCTGGGGGGCGTGGCCCACACCTGTGGCTCGTTGGGAGCGGCTTCCACTGGATCCACTGGATACTTAAGGAGAGCTCAGCCTTAACCCAGTTTTGTTCCAGAGTTTAAAATTACAATAGGAAAGAGGATCAGTGATAACATATCAGTATACACAGGAGAAATGGTAGCAATTCTGTTGGCAGTACAATGGGTAGAGGAAATAAGACCACTGAGAGTAATAATTTGTTCAGATTCATCTTCATCATTAATCAGTTTACAGAGAAGTCATTCAGATAGTAGACCAGATATTTTAATAGAAATCCAGCAAACATTGTTCAGAATTCAAATGATGGGAATTACAGTTATATTTTTGTGGGTACCAGCACATATGGGAATAAAAGGAAATGAAAAGGCAGATAAGGTTGCAAAGGAGGCTACAATTAGAGAAAACATTGATATCTCAATTAAAGTTAGTAAGATGGAAGTAAAGAGCATTATTAAACAGAAGATGAAGGAAAGGTGGCAAAAGCAATGGGAGGAAGAGAGGAAAGGACGGTGGCTGTACATGATTCAGAGGAGAGTGGGAGAAATGAGTTGTGCAGGGAGGAGCAGAAGGGAAGAAACAATCATATCAAGACTTAGATTTGGGCACACTGGATTAAATGGAACATTATTCAAAATAGGGAAGCATAACACTGGAAGATGTGAGTATTGTGGGGAGCAAGAAACAGTTGAGCATATTATGATATACTGTAAGAAATATGAAGAAGAAAGAAGGGAAATGGTTAAAAATTTGAAAAGGAAAAGAATAAAATTTGATTTAATAGAAATGCTTAGAAGTAATTCAAGAGATGAGTGTTATGGGATTATGTTTCATTATCTTAGACTAAGTAATTTAATTGATAGGATTTAATTTTTTTATTTATTTATTTATTTATTTTTTTTGGGTGTTTGTTTTATTTTGGTAGGTTGGTTTAATTTATTTTAGGTAGTATAAGTCATTCTGATCCACACTCCAAACCAGTTGGTGGCGGTAATGCACCGTTTCGTTGCGTGCCAACCGCCAGAAAAAACCATAAAGAAGAAGAAGAACCCAGTTTTGGTACGCCGTGGCCCCTGATCCTGAAACCTGTGCCTGTGAGTCTTTTTCGTATCCTGATTTTTTGACTAATATTGAGTCTCCTGTTTTTTTCGCAGTTTTGTGCTTGGATTTACTTACCAGTAGTGATGGTGAGATGAAGCCTCATGAGGCATTGAACCACTTGAGCCAATGGGGTACCGCGCACGTGACGTCACTGCCTCAATAGCAACGCCCCTTTTGCCGCTTAGGTAGGACAAACCGATAGAGAACGCACGCAGCAACCAGCAACAGAACCAGCGATATGACCGACTTTGCAGCCATTAAACTTTCCCAAAACGATGTCCCAGGCGCACGGTTTACTGGTGGCACTGTCGAAGAACACACTAACCTTCAGCTCAAACGATGGCTTGAGTGTCGAGGGCTTAAAAAGACCGGAAAACGGGCCGAGTCGATCGAACGGTAAGCTTTGTTTTTGTTTTTCCTGCGCGGCGGTCATGCCGTCGTCGGCCGTTTTTTTGTTTGTAATCACCGTCCAGGGATCGGTATATGTTTAATGTTTGTCTCATTTGAAATGTTTTTGAGTAGGCTATCCAGGTAGCAGGGTATCATGTTAGCGCCTGCTACCATGATAGCCTATATGCTATCATGGTAGCAGGCGCTTCATTATTAACATGTCGGCCACCAAAATAATCTTACCTGTTCACTACTTGATGTCGCTGGAATTGGGTCAGGATGTTCTTCGGTTGTGCCCTTTCCTCCGACAAAATCCTTGCTACATATGTAGGCCGACCGCACCGATGGACCAAGCGCACACATTTCTCCTTGGCACTCTTGAATTTCGGGAAAGTAATGAAGAAAACATCCTTCATATGCGGCCGATCAGCGTACCTCGAGTCGCTGTTGCACGTTCCATAGCAACAATGTTTATAAACCATGGTCTTAGATTTTGGAAAAAGCAGTCTTTTAAACGAGTACAACCTAGGCTAACGCACGTCTCTTCCACAGCAAAACAGCGGCGGGTTTGGGAGTTTGTCCTACTGCGTACCACGTGATGTGACGTCATCGTGACGTTACGTTTCTAAAAATAGCTCGCTCGCGGTACCCCATTGGTTCGAGAAAGGGTTCATTTCTTGATGCTTCATGTGCACACGACACCACCTACTGGCCAGGTGTATAATCACAGCCAGCTGTATCTTAACACGTGTGATGCATTGAATTTTTGTCTATTATGACTCTTGGGAATGACTTCACAAAAGTTGTAGGACGAAATAATTTGTCTACATAAATTTTGTATACACATGCGTATAATAAAACATTGTTTGAATGTATTGTCTGTGTGTAATTATTCCCAAAATAGTAGTCACATGATATGGCATGGTGTGTAATAATGTTTTTCTGTGACTCTAGAAAAATGGCATGGGCTTAATCAGGCAGAGGACAATGAAAGTGCTTGTGGAACTAGGCAGGGGGTAATGAATAGGCTAATGCTTGTGTAACTTGGATGATTTCATGCATTTTTATTAAGAAACAACAATTTCTCCACAGTTTTTGGTTTCAAATTATTTCTCTTTTTTGATACTACTTCTCCAACCTTTGAAAAGACACGCTCACATGGCACAGATGATGCCGGGTGCATAAATAAATAAGTGCAAGTATGTACAGATTGGGGTACTGTGACCAATGATTAGCCCAGTACTATACGGTCCCACAGTTTCCCCTCAGCAGCAACACTGAAGCACACAGAGGTTCCCGCTACGTCTTTACGCACGATCCAGCTGCTGATGTCTCCTCTCTTTTCAGCTCAATGCAATTCTAGACAGTAACAGTTTATAACCTATATCACCTTTCACAGCAACAGGTTTCTCATCTCAGTCGACCAGACAAATCTCTATTGCTCTCCTCAGTGCGCTCTGGGCGGTGAGGTGGGAGGATTTTATCCGATTGTGCGCTGCGTGCGAGGGATAAACAGGGTGGAAATGCATAAATAAAAACTGTAAAGGGCTCCTATACAGTGATCATAGGAGCTGACCGGTCTGAGATCAGCCTCCTGATGTTACAAGTTCTCAGCTCTCTTCCCCCGCCCCCCTCCCCTCCTGCGTACGCAGTACAGGACCTTACCGGCTCACTTTCACCACTGGTTAAGACTAAAATTATTCCTAACTCTGATCGCTCTTCCTGCTGCACTGTTAACATGAACTGCAGCAGGAATTACTGATGGCCACAAGCTGTGAAAGAAGCTTAAAAACATCTCAGCAGAAGGCGGAGTTTTTATCGTCCGCTGCCCAGATGGGCGTTGGGATTTTTATGCGTGAAAAATGCCATGTTTGCGTGTGACCGTGTGAAGTCAGTGACGGTCAATGCGTGATAGTTGAGAGCACTGATCTCCTATCTATCTATCTCTCTCCTAAACTCTCCAAACACCAAACTAACTGTCTCAAACTAAATAACCACTATCCAAACTCTGCTATCCAAACTATCAAAACTCTATCCACTCTCTCAACTGACCGCAACTCGCCTACAACAACCCACATTTTGAATGGAGCCTGTGGGGTTTCTAAAGCTGTCGAAGCCGCGCCAACATCTGAACCACTTCCCGAAGCAGTCACGTGGTACAGCCGGCCAGCGAGGCTTCGGACGTCATCGTTTTCGGCTCCTCCCCTAAATGAAGCAAGCCTCGATACGCGCTTCACGGAAACGCCCCCTCCATTACTCGACACACGCCTCGAAGACTCGGCACATAACGTAACATCACTACTTACCAGCCTTGACGTCTTGCTCGAAGAACCAGCACCCTAAGAATCCCCAACGCTCAGATGTTGCTCTGGCATTCCCCTCAGACTCCCTTGGTTTTACCAAGCCGGGCCTGAGACCCCTTCCCTGGATTCTGCTGGTTCACCTGTACTCTGGTCATCCCGTCTGTCCCTCCTGTCCATTGTGGTGCGCTCCGGATCTCTCGCCATCTGTCCGCCCTCAAGCTGCTAGCCACCTACCATCTACCGAGAGTTGCGGTCACAGAGTCCCCTCGTCATTACTCTCCCCGGATAGGTTAGCCCGACTAAATGGTAAGCGGCGCAGCTTCTGGAATTTCCCTCTGGTTGGATCACTCATAACGCTTCTCCTCTTTCTTTCCGCAGTACTCCTGCACTGACGTTCAGACCTCGACTGATCCCACAAGCAGTGTCGATCTCTGTAGCCTGAACCCTTAATAAACATCTTAAAGTATTACCTACTTTCCATCTGAATCTGCATGTGGGCTAAACACTTAAAAACCATGACAATTATGTATGTGTATGTGTGTGTATATATATATATATATATATATATTAGATTATACATAATCACAGATTATAAAATAAACATGGAGTTTTACTCAAAGTAACACCATTTTATTTATAGTTCTTAATATGTGAAATATTAATACTGATAACTGGACAAAGGATGAGAGTCCAGGAAAACTGCAGGATAAGGCTCTGTTACGTTTTGAACCTTTTTCTCCACAGTGTTTAATAGTAAAGCTGTTCTTACTGCTTACATGCTCAGTGGAGAACAACAGACTGTGTTGTAAAATGTTTTATTTATTATTTTCGGCCAGCAAAATGAAAATAGTTTCTTTATCAGAGGAATGAAGGGCTGGAAAGATGCAAGAAAACAACTGTTTCATGAAAGCAGGAACAGATTTAGAGAATCAATTTTAATCAATTGGTTAGAAAGCAGTCAATTAAAATAAACGATTTATTTTAGGATCTTACCATTAGATTAGGATTTAATAAATTATAGTTTCTGTGGTTCTCTGAGAACTAATTTTGTCAGACGGGGCAGAAATTCATATTAAGGTAGTTCTAAATATCCTAAAAGCTAAATGCTTATCTCCAGTGAATTCTTTTTTTAATCGGTCTCAAACTATGTGTCTCTTCATCCTTCAATTCAACTACTTTTATAAAATGGAAACAAAGTAAAATTATTTTAAATTTTTTTTGCTTGATTCACAATAATTTACAACTAAGTCAGGGGTTAAAGTTCTCCGTCGCTGCGACGGATTTCTGTCATTTGGAAGATGAGCGCAAATTGTTCCGTCTACACTTTTTATTCAAGGTTTTAAACAGAAGCTGCTCTCAACCAATGAAACCTGGCAGAGCCAGGACATTAGCCAATCAGAGAGTAGGGCGTGTCTTTGCAAAGCCGAGATCTGCCAGACTGAGCTTAAAGTAGTGGTGGTCAAAGGTTTTCTCTGGATTTATGAGCAGATTGAACAGCTGACAACTTCCTTGGTAAGCGTGTCTGTCGCTAACCTGACCCTAGCCAGATGTATTTCGCTCCGCCTAGCTCCACTCACATCCATCTGGGACTAATCCATAGGAATGGCCTTTTTTGAAGGCCATTCCTATTTTTATCAAAAATCCTTGCATATGATTGGATAAGCCACTTGTCTGTCATCTTTATCGACCTGCTATTTCAACCACTCACACCGAAGCTAACCCGTGACGCTGTGAGAGCGACGCAGGAAAAAACTAAACTTTTTTTTTTTTTTTAAATGTGTTTGCGGCTCTAGTGGCATGCGTTTTATTGACAGTGAGTTGACAGGAAGAGGGGGGAAGACAGCCAGCAAAGTGCCACGGGTCGGAGTCGATCCCGACCGCGTCGAGGACTAAAGGCCTCCTAACATGGTTCGCGCTAACCGCTCCGCCACGGGCGCGTCGTCCGCCACGGGCGCGCCCCAGAAAACAAAACTTGCCAAATCCGGTCAGGAGAAGGGCGAAAACATCGTTTCCACCAACAAAAGCCTTCAGAGCCGTTCTCTGATGTTCTTTTAATGAAACAATATTAGGTAGATTGGACAACACGGAAGAAATAGCAGCATCAATGTTAACGCTTGCTTCCTCGATGCGAGCCGCCATTGTCTGAATCAAAACAGTCTCACGGTCGCTTCTCCACTACGTCACATCTATGAAACTCCAGCCCTGCGTCCTGATTGGCTGGACAATAAAATTGGTTGGAGAAATCAGTTTCTATGGGAGAGGTCCCAGATGGATGTGAGTGAAGCTAGGCGGAGCGATATCAATCTGGCTAGGGTCAGGTTAGTCTGTCGCTGCTCCTGCAGTTAATTAATGAATTATTTCCACCTGTGGCCATGTCACCTGTCTGCGTTTATTCACTGGCTTCCAGCAACTTAGCTGATAAACCAACCAGGGACCTCCTCATTATTCGCTGTTATGTTTTATTTAAAACTCGAAGAGTAAAGCGCTAGCTCAGGCTAATTTAGCATGACACGCTTTTTTTGAAGAAAGGTCTGAATGTGAAACAGTGTCCCGCATTTGACTGGGTCTGATTTGGAAAAAGTAACAAAATAAAATAAATAATTTCACCTGCGCTTTTCTGCTTTTCTGCAGTCAGAGCGGCTATCAGTCAATAAACAGCAGCTCCACCTAATGAGCCGCTGCGCACCAGGACATCTTAATAAAATGACAAGGATTTTGATGTGTACAGATTATTAAGGAAACTACATCAAAAAAATAAACTGCAGCCACAACATGGACTGAGAGCATGGTTCTAACTGGGCGAGGCCAGAGGCGATCCTCAGATTCTCAGAGAGCTTTTATGAAGTTATTTTTTTATTTTTACACGGAATGGAGTGCGAGGTGAAGCGACACTGTAGAAGCGAGTGGCACCAGAACCTGCTGAAAAAGCCTCCTGTCTGTGGATCTATGGACTCATTTTACTCCAACCTCAAAACACCTGCCAGACAGACAATACTGCAGCCAAGATTACCTTCGACAATATTTAACTTTACGCAAAAGTTTAACATTTTTCTAATTAAAAAAAATATCACATTTAAAAGCAAGTTCAAGCCGTATCTGATGGGGAAACGCAGCTCAACGTCACATTGGGGGGTGGGGGCTCGTCCATCCTGGACAGGTCTCCAGTCACTGGGCTAGCATTTAACAGTTTTTTTAAACTTCAAAAAAGTTAAATAATGCCTTTTCATAAACTCATGAGTTGTGATAATTAATTGGTGAGCAATAACGGGCAAAGCAGAGACTGATTATTGTAATGTGCGATCTGTGTTAAACTAAAATGTATGTATCATAGTGTTGGTTATGTGTCCTGCATTGTCCAAGGCTGTGGTTGGCCTTGTATGATCATAGGATTAATGTATCCTGAATGTGACAGGGAGCCAGTGGAGGTAATGTTCAGATGTGAAGTAGATGATGTAATGATGCAAGCTGCTGTCTTTGGTACTAGTTGTAGTTTATTGAGGTTTTCTGGAGGACAGGGAGGCAAGGGAGCTAAAACTGTAAAGTGGACTGTGGACCAGTTTGGCAAAAGTGTGAAGGAAGAACTTGATGCTGCAAATATGAAAGTTAACCAGGTGATGTTCTGGATGTGGAAAGGGAAGGAGATTATGGAGAGGGCTGTCCAGGATGGCACCAAGGCTCTGAAGCTAAAAGGTGGGACAGAGACGGGAATGGCCATTGCATATTGTAAAGCTACCAGATTTGGTTAAAGTTGACTCTGCACAATAAGCAAGTGAGGTAACTAATGTGGCATTATTTCCACGGTCCCGGGAATATATGGGCTGACTCGAAATTTTTTTCAGTTAAACTGATTATTTTTGCTTTAACCCATGAACTAAGTGTATATGGGTGGGCTTCACGAAAGTTTGCCTAGGGCTCCAAGATGGCTAAATGTAGGCATATGCTTTTTTTTCTTTTTATTTAAATTAAAACTTTGCTTCTATTACAATAACAGTAGCCTTGACAAAAAACAATGGACAATAAAGAACACCAAGGGTGTTTCACCGTAGACGGAGCACGGTGAAAACAATAACAGGACATATCAAAGAAGAAAATTTTTTTTAGATAATCAAATGACAAAACATAGAAGTTAAGTACATGTATAATGCGAGTTACAGAGTTAAATTGTATGCATTACAGATATTTTGTTTTTATAGCTTTTCTGTTATTTGAATCTGAGATTGACTCAAGATACAGTTTAAGATCCATTACAAAGAGGTCAAAAACGGTTTCATATGCATCCCCTCCCTGGCTGCCACCTTACCGTGGTGGAGGGGTTTGAATGTCCCAATGATCCTAGGAGCTATGCTGTCAGGGGCTTTAAGCCCCTAGTAGGGTCACCCAAGGCAGACAAATCCTAGGTGAGGGACCAGACAAAGAGAAGCCCGAAAAGCCCCTTATGATGAGTAACATAAATGGATTTCGCCCGGACACGGGTCACCGGGGCCCCACTCTGGAGCCAGGCCTGGAGGTGGGGCACGTTGGCAAGCGCCTGGTGGCCAGGCTTTTACCCATGGAGCCCGGCTGGGCTCAGCCCGAAGAGGTGACATGGGTCCCCCTTCCAATGGGCTCACCACCTATCGGAGGGGCCAAAGGGGTCGGGTGCATTGTGCAATGGGTGGCAGTAGAGGGCGGGGACCTTGGCGTTCCGATCCTCGGCTGCAGAAGCTGGCTCTTGGGACGTGGAATGTCACCTCTCTGGTGGGGAAGGAGCCTGAGCTAGTGCACGAGGTTTGAGAGGTTCCGACTAGAGATAGTCGGGCTCACCTTGACGCATGGCTCTGGCTCTGGAACCAGTCTCCTTGAGAGGGGTTGGGCATTCTTCCACTCTGGAGTTGCCCCTGGTGAGAGGCGCCGAGCTGGGGTGGGCATACTTGTTGCCCCTCATCTCAGTGCCTGCACGTTGGGGTACACCCCGGTGAACGAGAGGGTGACCTCCCTCCGCATTCGTGTGGGGGGACGAGTTCTGACTGTTGTTTGTGCTTATGCGCCAAACAGCAGCTCAGATTACCCACCCTTTTTGGAGTCCTTGGAGGGGGTACTGGAGAGTGCCCCTCCTGGGGACTCCCTCGTTTTGCTGGGGGACTTCAACGCTCACGTGGGCAATGACAATGGGACCTGGAGGGGCGTGGTTGGGAGGAACGGCCCACCTTATCTGAACTCGAGTGATGTTCTGTTGTTGGACTTCTGTGCTTGTCATGGATTGTCCATCACGAACACCATGTTCAAGCGTAAGGGTGTTGTTATAAGAATTATTATTCTGAAGTCACTATGGCCTCACACCACTCGGACAGAGGAGGCCTGGAGACCTGATGTCTGTGTATAAGTTCCACTGTTTGCCGAGTGCAAGGCTGAATGCTGCGTAGAATGATTGTTGTCTATGATAGACTGTCTTTGTTATGTCTCAAACCAAGGCCACGGTGCAGTATTAGGGGAAGCCTGAAAAGCGAGGCAGGCAGAGACAGGGCAGACGCAGACTGCAGTGGGACCGTGGGGTGCGATTTACTTTCCATCTACAGGACTGTCTCAGAAAATTAGAATATTGTGATTAAGTTCTTTATTTTCTGTAATGCAATTAAAAAACATGAAATGTCATACATTCTGGATTCATTACAAATCAACTGAAATATCGCAAGCCTTTTATTGTTTATTGTTTTAATATCGCTGATTATGGCGTACAGCTGAAGAAAACTCAAAAATCCTATCTCAAAATATTAGAATATTTCCTCAGACCAAGTAAAAAAAAAAATTATAACAGCAAAACAAAATCAAACATTTGAAAATGTCCATTAATGCACTCAGTACTTGGTTGGGAATCCTTTTGCACAGATTACTGCATCAATGCGGCGTGGCATGGAGGCAATCAGCCTGTGGCATTGCTGAGGTGTTATGGATGCCCAGGATGCTTCAATAGCGGCCTTTAGCTCATTTGCATTGTTGGGTCTGGTGTCTTTCAGCTTCTTCTTCACAATACCCCACAAATTCTCGATGGGGTTCAGGTCAGGGGAATTGGCAGGCCAATCAAGGACAGTAATGCCATGGTCAGTACACCAGTTACTGGTGGTTTTGGCACTGTGGGCAGGTGCCAGATCTTGGTTGTGCAGCGTTTCCTGCCACATTTCCCCCTTCCAACACACTTTTTGTGAATGTGCTTTGAAACTGCACTCTGTGAACAGCCTTCTCTTTGAGAAATTTCTTTTTGTGTCTTACCCTCCTGATGGAGGGTGTCAATGATGGTCTTCTGGACAGCAGTCAGATCAGCAGTCTTCCCCATACTTGTGATTTAGTTTACTGAACCAAGCTGAGTGTTTTTCAAGGCTCAGGAAACGCTTGCAGGTGTTTCGAGTTAATTAGACGATTCAAGTGATTAGTTGAATAGCCTACTAGTATACTTTTTCACAATATTCTAATTTTCTGAGACAGTCCTGTATGTGATCTCTGCTCTGTTTCTCAATAAAAGTGCTGGAACGTCATCACCGCCGTCTCCTCATTTAGTAAATAGGGGAACTCAGTTATCTTTGCTTAGAATTCCTATAACATTTGGCGTCAACGAACAAGATCTCCGACCGACGAGCCGGGGAGTCCGGGGACAGGAGCTGCTTTGGCCGGCCTGGAGAGGTTATCCGGCCTCTGGTACCCCGAATGGATTTTCAAGGGAGGTGGAGGGGCTCCTGGTCTCGGAGCGTCTCTGGGGCGTCGGCGCGAAGATCCGAACCTTTCTTTCATGAGACGGTAAGGGGATTATTTTCCAGCTCTTTTAAAAAAACAAACGCAATTGCTCAAAAATGCTTGCAAGCTTTTAAAATTTAAACCCCATTTAAAGAATACCTCAAGAAATTTTAAAAGTTAGAACTGTAAACCTAAAAAGGTTGTAATAAGTAAAAGCCGGTAGAAATAATGAATTATATTTAATCCTTAAGGCAAATAAAACAGGATTCGCAATACAGAACGGTGACTAAAGTTTTAACATTAAACTAAAATTCAAAATTTAATTAAAATACGTTTTCAGCTGAAATGCGGACTCTCATGCTGGGAGGAGGAGGGGCAGAATGATTTTCACCTGGGGAACAAGACCGGGCTGAGCGATTTGCAGCTGGTCAATGGAAGTCCTTCTGTCCAGTGGGGCAGAGGCTGCCCACTAGTGTAGTGGGTGAAAGCGGCAGGGATGCTCAAGTCCCTGACTTCTGTGTAGACGTACACAGATTTGAAAGGAGATCTCGATCATTATACCCAAACGATATATCGTATGTAACTTGAATGTCATCTTCTAACTGTGTGTATGTATATCGTATGTAATTAAACGTTCGTCTGTGTGAATTCATTCGGTTAAAATTATGTTCATGGTTTCAAAATGTTCATTTGTTTTGGGAGAACTGCAGCTCCAAATGACATTTTAAGCATGGACTATGTTAACTAAAAACTAAAGAAGGGAAAAGAGAGATTTCCATAACAAGGTTTGTTTTTCCCACATTAAATATCCGGCCCGAATTAAATTGATACACGGAGAGATTAACATGGCTTAAACGAAAATATTTCAGCTTTGTTAGAAAATTGTAACTGGCAATGAGCTGTACATAAAAGCTTGTTGGGTTTACTCTCCACTATAGAATTAGGCAGTGACCCCATCATTTGTCTTAGCTCTAAAGTAATATAGAATTACTGAGATCTTATTGCTTGTCACAATAATGATTCATCACAAACCAGTCAATTTGAAAGAAGTTTGGAATACATGGTCTTTGATTTAAATATATGGGAAAAACTGTGCTTTGGCTTGGAGCAAACTGTATGGAACTAAATATGAATTGCTAATTGCTTTTCTAAGGGTTTTCTATTGATTTATTTTATTTCTTTTTACTTAGAATTTGAATCAGCAAAGGGGGCATTTTGAGAAGCGTCAAAATATCACAAGGCCACATAAAACGCGTCATCAGTTACAAAAACATCTGATGTTATCCAGACACGCTGACCTAAGTCGAACCTCAGAGGGACAGTTTTAACGGTGCCAGGACAAAAGATATGATAAACAAATCTGACCATGATGTAAACATCTGAATGTTTATGATGAGGCTGGGTCAGTGTGTTCTGGCTTGGGTGCACGAAAACTATGTCAGAGGGAAAAATAAAATGAAACCAGCTTCTGGAGGGTTGAATTCTAATTCTAATCTCGGTTTTGTTTTGGGCAGTCTTCCCAATGTGCTTACGGGAAATTCTTATCATTTATAGAGAAACACTAGAAGCTCAGAAACCTAAAAGACAAAATCCTTGCTTTAAGGTTTCACCCTTGACCAATTGAGATTTGGAAGTTATATATGAATAAAAGTATTACTAACGGTAAATACACATGGTCAAAGGACCAAAAGAACTCAAAAGTTGTAATAAGTAAAAAATGTATGACATATTGGAAAAGACAATTTTTTTGTCTTTTTTGTTTTTTTTCTTTTAGAGATGTTTCAAAAGAAAGGTGAGGAATAGATACCTTCCCAGGATCAGCAAGAGAAAAAACATCACGTTAAAGTGACACTAAGGGGACCAGGGTTTTAACTGCATGCTATTAACACTCTTGTTTTCTCTGAGTTATTGCTTTCAGATTAAAGGAGACGCCACCTTTCTGCCAACAGAAGACTCTGAGAAGACAGGTCTAGCAGTACGGTAAGGAGTCATAATCATATTTGGACACTAAATTATGCTAAGTTTTAACCAAGAGATCTTCCAGCGGAAGAAAGGTGGTGTCTTAAAAATGTTTGTTGCTTTCTGCTATTAACAGTTCTATCTTTCTGCTTCCTTTTCTTTGCAAAGAAACCTGGTCAATATGATAGGAATGTGCTAACATAGAGATTTAGTCTCATTTTAGACATTCTCAGATGCGAGAGAATACCAAAACAGTGCCGCAGTGACCGGGGGGCTGATCCTTGGGACAAGGAGAAAAGGTGATGTCATTGACTTCAGCCTGATCCGGTTTTGAGTTTTATTTTGTCAGAGGCAGAGTTTGATTTATTTTTTATCCTTTTATTTCTTTATGTTTGTCATTTTAGAGGGAACACTGTAGTTAAAATGTTTGTGACTGATTTGCTGTAATTTGTTTTCAACCTATGGAGCGTTTCTTTGGCAAAAAATGCTGGCAGAATTCATTCTGTTTGCAGACGTGGGCTCTTGAACGGAAGGAGAATGTTCTGCTGCTGAACTCAGACATTGGACTGAAAATGGACGATAGCAACGACTATGAGGCATCGGACAACCTTCTACAACAGACACAGATGAGTTCTGCAGACACGACTTCATGCATTTCACTTCAGATTTTCCTGTACACAATTAAAAAAACAAAACACATTAGAAACAAACACATCGGCGGATGCGCTTAGGAGAAAAATTTCAGATTAAAAGCAATCAAGATTATTATTAAACCCCTAGGATGTTAATTGTTTTAAGTCAGAGCTGTTATTAGCGAGCGATAAGAGAGTCAAACGCATTCGGACAAAAGGTTCTGGTCTGGACACAAGATGGTAGAAGCTCGCAAAGATAAGAAGGATTTTCTTTTACTTTTCTAACAAAGTTTTATTTAAACCATCTAAAACATATATAGGTATGTTTTGGAATTTTATTAACCCCACAAGGGGTTTGACTAAGATTCAAAGAGGCGCCTTTAAGATACAACAAGCTTCGTAAAATACATCATGCACGAGAAGAAATAGGGGACACCGCTAAAAAAATTCATTTTGCACCAAAATATTAAGTTACGTGATGAAAGCATAGAGCAGCTTAAGAAATGATGCTAAATCTAGAAAGGTTCGACAACTTATGAATATTGGTGATTAAAGGGGATACATAGAGGGACTGTTTAAACGTAAAAGGAAAGTGGATAAGAACAATGTATGCAATTCAGACAATATGGGAAAAGTACATTTACATCAATAAGAGATAATTATGATCATGAAAAACTAGTGGGCGAAAAAGCTGAAGTAGGCATTACAGCAGCAGTTAATAGCATAAACGAATCAATGAACGGGTGAGCAAGCTAATTTTTTCAATATAAGCAGAATAAACTCTGAACCTTTTAAGATACCTGTTGAAACGAAGGAGAAATTGTGAACACCGCATTTACTGGGTATCTTGAAGTAAGTAGGATGTAATTAGGATGCCTGTAAAATCTGCCACTCTGGCAGACATCAATAAAATACCACAAAGGTTAAGGATTTAAATGGATAAAACTGCAAGGTTAGAATAATGCCTTATTCTACTAAATAACATGGGTAAATTCGGGATTAAAGCACCAGTGAAAATAGTTTGGAATTGTACGCAGTTACCTAAACGGTTTGAGGAGACTTAACATCTCTCTTTTCGAACACAAAATATCACAATAGTTGTCTTTTAACGAGATGTTAAAACATCCAGAAGAGAAAAAAACCCACATAAACAGAGTTTAGCCAACTATTAACCTAGAGGTCTTTTAGACCAGGATAATCTAATGATCGTCCTCTTGCATACATACGGAAAAGAAATGAGGTCAATTAGATTAGTTGGACGTTTGGAATCTGGTCAGGACAGCAGAAGCGACTCCTGGACAAAAGATGATGATAAGAGTATAACAGCTTGACAATGATATCAAATGCATGACGGTCGGCTCTGAGGAACATCAGAGCTGCAATGGCACCCGACAGTGAAACTCCTGTTGTGCTACAAAACATCTTGAACAGGACTATGCATGACTGCTTTGCTTCACAGGTGATGGAATTCAACTACGAGGTTTCACGAACATGACATGGAGAGGTTGGCGTTCAGGAAACGCACCTAGAACACACTCCTGGACTCTTAACAAAAGAACATTTGAAAATGGGGATTCAACAATATGCAACTTGGGGTTAATGGGCTCGAAAGCGGGACACTTAAGAGGAGATAAACTGAAAGCCTGGGCATATGACGAGAGACATTTTACAGACAGGGGGTTTGGACACCCTGGAATAGCTGCTTTGGTTTAATGTCAAAGATTTGTCGCAGGAAGTGGAGTGTTTCGATGGCCCAGGAGCTTGGAACCAGGTTGGACCAAGGAGACAACGTCGTGTTCCCACAGGGATTACCTGTAACCTAACACTGACTGTGAACATTTTTGTTTTTGGGTTTGCTGGGGTTGCCAAGAGGAGCATCGGAGATGACTTTCTCTATCCTGACCAGGTTCACGCTTAAAACACAAAGAACAAAATTACAGAGACCTAAACAAATACGGACACAGAGACCTGTTCAAACAAAGAAATCCTATGATCCACAGATTAAAGTGCAGATACTAAGGCTAAACAAAGAATTAGAAGAAGGGCAAAACTTAATGCTGATCATTTACCAACGGGTGGTCAATATTTAAGAGGTTTCAAAGGAGCGGCACAATTTCTTCAATAATCACAACAGACCGTGATTGATGAAACAATAAAGCAAATTCTAGAAGGGGAATTTTTAATCTGCTGGGACAAAGACACGGTGCAAACATAAAATAAGGATTTATAGATCACTGGGTGATATAAGTTAACAAAACACAGATCCTAAATTTGGGAAAACTGTAGAAAAAGCAGCGGTAATAATAATAGATAAATGAGAATGTAAGAAAATCACTCGGAGTAATGTCTGCTTAAAGTTTTCAAGAGTAAACTAAACGCATGAGAACCGAGAACAAGATATTTATTAAAAGGTTGCATTAGATGGGGTTAAAATTATGCTTGGGTGTATTAACAATTAAACTAATGTTAGATGACTGAAACAGGTTTAAAGTCTCATAAAAACAATTATATCTAGAGTAGTATGGAGCAGTTATATGATCAGGGGGCGATGTTTTTAAAAGAAAAACAATGAATTACCGTTTTGCACAGCATACTACAGTTTAAAGGTTTGTTTCAAACAAGATTCAAACAGGGGGACATAAGGTGAGATCCTTACAATGAGAGTCGTTCCACACAGGGGGTGTGGAGACCCCTGGGGCACGGCACCCAGGACGAGCTGCTGTGGTCTGGAGCTGTTGTGGACTTGACACAGCTGGTGGAACCAGAGAGACGACAACGTGGTCCCACAGGTTACCTGACACCTAACACTGACTGTAAAGGGTTCTGGGTTTTCAGGGTTGCTGAAAACAGAAAGCTTCAGAGAACCTTAACCTTTCCTGACCAGGCACTCAGAAAACATAGATCAGATTACCGAAGCCTAGACAAATAGGAACGCGGAGACGTGTTCATCCAAGAACTACTTAATCAAAGTCCTTAATCCTCAGTTTAAGAAGATAACTAAATATATAATCACAATGTACACAATGTAAGGTTTATTTTATTTTAGGATTAATTTGGGAACTAATTCTGATTTGCTTAAGTAGCTTTGGTTGTTCAACAAAGTTAGAACATTTTCAAAAAGCTCTCCTGCCCACTGCTTTGTTTTTTAGAACCTTGTCATCCTTGAACAGTTACTAGCATGGTATAAATATTTTGTCTTTTCTGTGCAGAACAGCACCTCGCTTTCTTTCTTAAAAAAAAGAGAGAGAGAAAGAGGGAAAAGGCTTTCACATGGAAAGGCTTTCTTTTTCTCAGTTGGGTTTTTGAAATAAAACGGGAAATGACATGAAACGAATATGTTGATGAAATTATGTTGCAGAGAACTTCAACTGTTAGACAACAACAGTTAAGACACACAATAAAAGCATTCTGTTAAGCATTATTATGAATTTACTGCGGATACATTTGAACTTAAAGATTACTCTTTTAACTAATAATTAAATTGCAGAGCTCGGGGAGATAAATAATTGTGCACAGAAATATCTTGAATGTGAAAGCGCTTGGAGGATGTTTTTAATAAATGACACATGAATGGGGGTTTTGATAAGAACACTAATTACACCTTGTTTCTGTTCCCCAATAGAAACAAGGGCTCGTGTCTGCAGACCATCTTCACAAAGTGTTTTATTAGGCAGAAATGCAAAATGAAATGCTCATGGCCCAATCCAGAACTGAACACTTATTACCATCCAGCTCAATCGACCAGCCTGCGAGAGAGGAACCAAGAAGAGGACTGGGGCTGGAGAAGCCAGACAACTCTGATTACTTATTCTTCAACGGGAGGAGTTGCCTGAAGAACCCTAAGCGCAATTAGATTAATTTCTGCCTTGAGCCCTGAATTGCCTAAAGGCTTTCTTAACTTTGCGTTCTTGACGTTTCGGACTCTTCTATTCCCCTTGATCAGTGGTCCTATTTTAGACATGATTAATCTATCCTTAGTAAATGGATATGTGCCACAGGCTTTTAAAGTAGCTGTTATTAAACCTTTACTTAAGAAACCATCTCTTGATCAAGATGAGTTAGTAAACTACAGACCTATATCTAATCTTCTTTTCTTATCTAAAATTCTCGAGAAAGTAGTTGCTAATCAACTTTGTGAACATTTACAAAGCAATGACCTACTTGAGGAGTTTCAGTCAGGCTTCAGAGCTCATCATAGCACTGAAACGGCTCTGGTGAAGGTCACTAATGATATTCTCATGGCCTCAGATAATGGACTTGTGTCTATACTTGTCCTGCTAGATCTCAGTGCTGCATTTGATACAGTTGATCACAATATTCTCCTACAAAGACTTGAGCATACTGTAGGGATTAAGGGGAAAGCATTAGGCTGGTTTAAATCTTATCTGTCGGACAGATTCCAGTTTGTTCATGTTAATAATAAATCTTCTTCGAGCTCTAGGGTCACTTATGGAGTACCACAGGGTTCAGTCCTTGAACCAATTCTCTTTACTATATATATGCTTCCGATTGGCAAAATTATCAGACAGCAAGGGATTAATTTCCACTGTTATGCTGATGACACTCAGCTATATTTATCCATAAATCCTGATGAATCCAATCAATTACTTCGACTGCAGTCATGTCTTGATGACATCAAAAGCTGGATGACTTTAAATGTCCTTCACTTAAACCGGTTATGAAGCATTAATCGTTGAAGTGGCAGATCAGAGAGATTTTTCTCACAGATGATGTCCACATAGCTATTTATTAATTCTGATAATTTTTTTTCGGTCTCCTACCCGCATCTGTCGTTTTTTGCGTTCGCAAAATCCATGGGATCAAAACGATCTCGCCAGGCGGACTTTCCCACTGACGTCATAGCGGGAGTCACTGGAAGCCGGCACCCGCTGTACTGTCTGAGTACTAAATGGATAACGTTGTTTTGCTTTCACGGCTTTTTTTACAAGATGCCTCGTCATTGTGTCGCTATGTACTGTTAAAATGAAGATTGAAGATTGCATGAGTGGCCAAAAGACACACTTAGAGCCCGTTTGTGGCTCGTCCTTTTAAAGACGACTGCCTCGGTGCTCCGGGGGAGGGGGACTTTGGCTCTTCACATCACAACCGCTGCTCTTCCTCTTTAGATTTTAACGGTAGCTTGCATCCATTATTGTTGCACTACTGCCATCTATTGGATCCTAATATCTATTTCTCAAATTCTCTGATCCCAGTATTTTTTTTAAACCTAAAAATCTTATTTTTTCCCCTAAATACTATTTAGCTTATAAACCACATTCTCAAATTTAAATTCCTATTAAAACCTAATTCCGTTTTTAATAATCTTTGATTTACATATCTTCTACAATTAATAAAAACATGTTCTATTGTTTCCACATCATGACACCAACTACAAAAACCAGTAAGATGTTTCCTGTGACCGTTCTTATTCTATTTATAATTATTTCCTCCCTCCTGTTTATTCCTCTAATCCTTACTACATCAACTGTATTTTGTATCCTATATAAGTGCCTTCCATTTATTTAATTATCCCACCTACCTTTCCATATCTTCTTGCTTTCTCTCCAAACTATACTTTTGCCTTCAGATTTAGATAACTTTACTGGCAAATCAATACATTCTTTTTTAATAGCCTCCTTAGCCAACCTATCTGCTCTTTCATTACCCAAAAAACCTACATGAGCAGGAGTCCAAAATAAAATAAAATTTTTATTTTGTTCACATATTCTATGATGAACAGCCATAACCTCATATAATATATTTTCATGATTATTTGTACATCAGTTTTTGAATACTCAATGCAGATAATGACTACAAATTATTTTATTTATATTAGTATCCTCCACCCATTCTCAAGCTAATAATATAGCACATAATTCTACTGCATATATACTGAGATAATTAGATGTTCTTTTTTAAATAATCTTTGTCAGGAATCACCACTGCTATACTAGTTGCTTCACTCTTTGTCTTTTTATTTTCATGTATGTATATCTACATGTGTGTTGTCTTTTACTTTCCTGTATCTGTTTATTTGTGTGTAAATGCACCCCAGCAATCAAAAAAATGTTATGAGAAATTTTACTCACTGCTGCTTTTTGTTTCAGACTATGTAGACGACTGTTTCGAGATGCTGCTAGCAGAGCTGGAGAAAATAAAAAACTAACCAGATTGATGCAGCATCAGAGCCCCCATCACTGACAAGTTCATTTGTGAAACCAACAAAAGATGATGCCATCAATCTCTCATTCAGTCGATTTTCAAAAAGACCATGAAATCATTTTATTAGTAATTGCTTATATTACATAATAACCACAACAGTTTTGTTTAGATGCATGTTTTAGATTTTATTCTTTCAGCTTGGGTATTTTTTTTAATTGCCAACAGGTGACCTCTAAAGGTAAAATCATCTTCATGTCCTGGGGGTGGGAAGTGGGCCCTTATACAGCTGACTGCACACGAGGGTATCACAGCCCTGGTATCTTTGCCTAAATAGTCCCAACACCATCTCAAAAATTGTCTATAGGCTATATGCCTATGCTGTTGCTTGTATTGGGACCAAGCAACCTGCAATGTCCAAGCATTTAGACACACCGCTTCCATGTCAGGATGGTCTGTGATACAGCCAGGGATTTCTCCATCCATCTCCTCTCTGGCTTCTTCCATCTTAGCAACAACCAAGCCGATTTCCTGGCAACAGATGCACTCTCTCACAGAATCCATATTTGGCAGTGAGAACAGGAACACCTAAAAAATAAGATTGATTAATTGTACATTTGTATATGAATTACACACCATAACTGATTTGCTAAATTCACTATTAATGCATTTATGGTAAGTTGGAAATGGATTTACAATAAGGAAATCTTTAGGCCTCAATATTACTCAGTGTATATTTTTGATATATTATTATTTTTGACTTTTGTTATGCTAGTATGTAGGTAGGCTAAATATTATTATATGTACAGATACCGTTTATAAATTGTTGTCAAGTGATTCTTTATCATAAGTAGCACGTCATCATTGGGCCTAACTAGGCCATGGCATAAATTCATTTTTAGCTGTGAATACATGCTCATTCATTGTAGTGATACATTTTGTCCTCATCTCTTCATTTAAGATAAGATAAGATAAGATAGACGTTATTGATTTAACAGTGGAGAAATTCGCTTCTCACGTCGGCTCAGTAAAAGTGACAAAAGTTGGAAAAAGACCGATTATCTTGGCGTTTAAAATAACACAAAACAGCGCAAGAAGACCTCGTTTATTTATTTTTATTTTATAATTTTGTAAACAGCTGCCGATTAAACTGAAGGTTACAACCTTGACACGATTATATGCGTTGTTTTACCGAAAAATAAATTATACGAGCCGTGAAAACGGCTGCAAGGCGCGCTCCCGACAAAGGGAGGGGGGAAAACAGACAGATTTTCACAGGGGAACTGAATTTCGCACAACACCGGCATTTTATCCATTAAATATCTATGGTGCCTAAAATAAAATGATGTCAACATACGAATAAATATTTGAACTGCGTAGTTAAAAGAAAAAACGTGTCCTACCATTCATCTAATCTCCCGACGTCCAATCTCCACTCCTTGTCCGACTCGGAAGGCTGTAGTTCGTCCGCTGCCTTCTCTTCATCTGAAACGTCTGGGTCGAACATGTGAGGCTCGAGAAACAAACATTCTTCCTCCGACACATCAGAATCGTCACCTGGTAGGAATCGCTCGGTTGAAATCGAAATTTCACTTTCAGACTTCTTGTCGTCGAAGTGCAGTAATCCGCCATGTTGAGATGAACGCTCACGACATGACGTCACCACTTCCGGGTTGGAGGGCGCATGAAAAGTTATCAGAATCTTTAACGATTTTCTCTTAAATGTGAATTTTTTTTTAAAAAAATTCGGTGGTATATTTATTTTTTCATATTTTGCTATATATATACGGAAGGTTAAATCAAACTGTCGGACGCTTCATAACCGGTTTAAATTCTGACAAGACAGAAGTTATAATCTTTGGACCAGAGTCCTCAAAAAATAAACTTCTTAATCATTCACTGAATCTGGATGGCATTAACTTGGTCTCTGGTGGTAAAGTAAAAAATCTTGTTGTTATTTTCGACCAAGACATGTCATTTAAATCCCATATTAAACAGGTTTCCAGAGTTTCCTTTTTTCACCTCCGGAATATCGCCAAAATTAGAAACATTCTGTCCAGGGGTGATGCTGAAAAACTAGTCCATGCATTTCTTACTTCAAGGCTGGACTATTGTAATTCTTTACTATCAGGAAGTCCACAAAATGCAGTTCAAAGTCTTCAGCTGATCCAAAATGCTGCAGCGAGAGTTCTGATGAAAATTAACAAGAGGGATCATATTTCTCCAATTTTAGCTTCCCTTCATTGGCTTCCTGTTAAATCAAGAATAGAATTTAAAATTCTTCTTCTAACGTATAAAGCCCTTAATAATCAAGCTCCATCATATATCAGAGCTCTGATTACCCCGTATGTTCCTAACAGAGCTCTTCGCTCTCAGACTGCAGGTCTGCTGGTGGTTCCTAGAGTCTCTAAAAGTAGAATGGGAGGCAGATCCTTTAGCTATCAGGCTCCTCTCCTGTGGAACCAACTCCCAGTTTTGGTCCGTGAGGCAGACACCCTGTCTACTTTTAAGACTAATCTTAAAACTTTCCTTTTTGACAAAGCTTATAGTTAGAGTGGCTCATGTTATCCTGATCTACCTCTATAGTTATGCTGCTATAGGCTTAGGCTACTGGAGGACATCAGGGCCTATTTTTTTCACTCTACTGATTTCTACTGTTCTCAAGTCTACTGTTCTCCAGATTTGCATTGCATTACATTGAAATGACTGTTGTCATTTCAGCTTTTAACTTTTTGTTCTCTCTCTTTTTCTTCATAGTAGGTACACCTGGTCTGACGTTCTGTTGACTGTGAATTCATCCAGGGAGGACAGATCACCGACTATTACCATCTAATGTAGAACAGATTACTAGATCAATGTGTGCTTCTGTGCTTTTTGTCTGTCTTGTTGTGTCTCTGCTCTGTCTTCTGTAACCCCCAGTCGGTCGAGGCAGATGACCGTTCATACTGAGCCCGGTTCTGCTAGAGGTTTTTCCTTCCCGCTAACGGGTGTTTTTTCTTTCCACTGTCGCTTCATGCTTGCTCAGTATGAGGGATTGCAGCAAAGCAATGTACAATGCAGACGACTCTCCCTGTGGCTCTACGCTTCTCCAGGAGTGAATGCTGCTTGTCGGGACTTTGATGCAATCAACTGGTTTTCTTATATAGGAAAATTTTTTGACCAATCTGTATAATCTGACCCAATCTGTATAATATGATTGAACCTAACTTGTAAAGTGCCTTGAGATGACATGTTTCATGAATTGGCGCTATATAAATAAAATTGAATTGAATTGAATTGAATTGAATTCTCACATGGTGTTACTGTTTGTTTAACTGCTCTGTTCCACAGACTCACATGTTTGACTGTTGGTGTGATGACATCTACACTTTAATGTTACATCATGTTGATCAATATGGGTTTATGAAAAAATGGAAACTGTTTGCTTCAGACACACAAAGACCTATGGTTTATGCACCTTTTTGATTTGAAATAGGAAGAACCAGGATCGGATTGGCTCTAAAGATCCTTTAATATTAGCTGGTAATGTTAACACTTAGATTCAATACAGGGTTTTCAGGCTCAGATTGGCCGAGAGCAGATCTCCCTGGGAGGGGGCCCTAGCAGTTTTTAATACCCCCGGGGGGTAGCTTTTTCTGGGGTTCCCCTGCCCGCACTGAACCTCTCCTGCCTTTGCTCCTGGTGTTGTAAGTTTGGAGTGGTGGATTATTGTCCATCGGAGGGGTGAGTGGAGAAAGGAGTAGGAGGGTATGCAGGGTGGGGAAGAGTAGACGGATTCGACCTTGGTTACTGAGCAGGTTTTAGCTTACATAGTCTAATGTAATTTTAAAATAATGTGCGCATAGGTACCTAAAACAGGCCTTACTTAATTAGATGAACCCTAAATTGTAGATGAAAGCTAAACCTTTGATCTTGTGTGTTAAAGCTCTATGAAGCATTCATGTTGATCTGTACTAAAAGTTCCAGCACTGCCCGGTTCCAACACGGGAACCTCTTGGGTCCCACTTTACGAGTTTACAGAAATGGGTCCTCTGTGTTTTGTTCACATTTTCATATGATGGGTCATCTTGTTTTGTTTTGATGCCGACGACGCCATCATAAAAAAAAAAAAAAAAGAGAGGAATGTTATAAGAATTATTATTCTGAAGTCACTATGGCCTCACACCACTCGGACAGAGGAGGCCTGGAGACCTGATGTCTGTGTATAAGTTCCACTGTTTGCCGAGTGCAAGGCTGAATGCTGCGTAGAATGATTGTTGTCTATGATAGACTGTCTTTGTTATGTCTCAAACCAAGGCCACGGTGCAGTATTAGGGGAAGCCTGAAAAGCGAGGCAGGCAGAGACAGGGCAGACGCAGACTGCAGCGGGACCGTGGGGTGCGATTTACTTTCCATTTATGTGATCTCTGCTCTGTTTCTCAATAAAAGTGCTGGAACGTCATCACCGCCGTCTCCTCATTTAGTAAAGATGGGAACTCAGTTATCTTTGCTTCAAATTCCTATAACAGGTGTCCACATGTGCTCTTGGCACCTGCTTGGTCTGCTGGGAACGTCTGGCAGATTCCCCCGTGAGACGGAGCTTTAACTCCCACCTCCGGGAGAGCTTTGAACATGTCCCGAGGGAGGCGGGGGACATTGAGTCTGAATGGACCATGTTCCGCGCCTCTATTGTTGAGGCGGCAAGTCGGAGCTGTGGCCGCAAGGTTGTTGGTGCATGTCGCGGCGGCAACCCTCGAACACGCTGGTGGACACCGGCGGTGAGGGAAGCCGTCAAGCTGAAGAAGGAGTCCTACCGGGCTTTATTGGCCTGTGGGACTCCGGAAGCAGCTGATGTGTACCGGCAGTCGAAGCGGCAGGCAGCACGGCTGGTCGGCGAGGCAAAAACTTGGGCGTGGGAAGAGTTCGGAGAGGCCATGGAGAAAGACTCCACTATCCGGCGTCTCAGGAGGGGGAAGCAGTGCAGTGCCAACATTGTTTATAGTGGGGGTGGTGTGCTGCTGACCTCGACTCGGGACGTCGTGTGTCGGTGGGCGGAATACTTCGAAGACCTCCTTAATCCCACCAACATGTCTTCCATTGCGTAAGCAGAGCCTGAGGACTCTGGGTCGGGTTCTCCCATCTCTGGTGCTGAGGTTGCCGAGGTTGTTAAAAAGCTCCTTGGTGGCAAGGCCCCGGGGGTGGATGAGATTCGCCCTGAGTACCTTAAGGCTCTGGATGTTGTGGGGCTGTGTTGGTTAACACGGCTCTGCAGCACTGCGTGGACATAGGGGGCAGTTCCCCTGGATTGGCAGACTGGGGTGGTGGTCCCCCTATTTAAAAAGGGGAACCGGAGGGTGTGTTCCAACTACAGAGGAATAACACTCTTAAGCCTCCCTGGTAAGGTCTATTCCGGGGTTCTGGAAAGGAGGGTCCGTCGGATAGTTGAATCTCGGATTCAGGAAGAGCAGTGTGGTTTTCGTCCTGGCCGTGCAACACTGGACCAGCTCTACACCCTCAGCAGGATCCTGGAGGGGGCATTGGAGTTTGCCCAACCAGTCTACATGTGCTTTGTGGATCTGGAGAAGGCATTCGACCGTGTCCCTTGAGGGATCCTGTAGGGGGTACTCCGGGATTATGGAGTACCGGGCCCTTTAATAAGGGCTGTCAGGTCTCTGTATGACCGGTGTCAGAGTCTGGTCCGCATTACCGGCAGTAAGTCGGACTCGTTTCCGGTGAGAGTCGCCTCCAAAAGGCGAAGCTCTCGATTTACCGGTTGATCTACGTTCCTACCCTCATCTATGGTCACGAGCTTTGGGTCATGACAGAAAGAATGAGATCCCGGATACAAGCGGCCGAAATGAGTTTTCTCCGTAGTGTGTCTGGGCTCTCCCTTAGAGATAGGGTGAGGAGCTCAGTCATCTGGGGAGGACTCAGAGTACAGCCGCTGCTCCTCCACGTCAAGAGGAGCCAGTTGAGGTGGCTCGGGCATCTGGTTAGGATGCCTCCTGGACGCCTCCCTGGTCAGGTGTTCCGGGCACGTCCCACCGGGAGGAGGCCCAGGGGAAGACCCAGGACACGCTGGAGGGACTATGTCTCTCGGCTGGCCTGGGAATGCCTTGGGGTTCCCCCGGAGGAGCTGGCCCAACTGGCTGGGAAGAGGGACGTCTGGGCCTCCCTTCTGAAGCTGCTACCCCCGCGAACCGACCCCGGATAAGTGGAAGACAACGGACAGACGGACGGATGCATTTGCTTTTTATGGTGTTATGGTTTGTTTAATTTGTGTAATATATTGCTATAAAATAAAGCTAGTCTAATCAGATGTGTGGAGTTCTTAATGGAACAGTGAATTAAAAACGCACATTCACTTAGCTCACAGACACCCAAATAAACACACGCTGGAAAACAGATATAAATATCTCTATGAAGACACATTCCTTCTACAGACATCATGTGAGGTGACCACCCCTTTGGAGGGGTGTGTCTAAGCTTAGAAAAAGAGGATGTGAAGTCGACTCTTGCCTCTTTGTCTGCAGGATGATTCCTGGGATGGTTTTGTTCAACACATTCTCACTCCCCACTCGTCATGTATTGACGCTTTGTCAGGGTCCTCAGCATCAAAAGTTGACGCACCGGGTACCCCCTTTTCGTCATTATTTGACGTGCAAGGTGGCCTCGCAGAATATAGCAATGCAGCCTAAATTAAACATTTAAACAAAACTATTCCATTTATATTCATTTTAAAGGCATTTTAAAGCTTGCTTGAGCATTGCGACACTTGTTTGCAGCTAAAAACTGGAATAAGTACTTTAAAATGTATTTAGTTTTAAAATTAATCATGACAATGTAAACAAGATCTGTAAAATCAGTATTTATAACCTTAAGCGTTATAAAATTAGTCAATGACAATTATTTTCACTTTTCACTTTTATTTCCCTGCCAAGCACAAACGCTCTATGACAAGTTTCACCTGGTATGACCTCTGTGTCTACTGGTCTCTTTTCTCTCCATCATCTCCTCACTTCAACCTGCTGACAGAAAAACAATGGATTTTGTACTTTAAATGACAACAGAGTATTCAGTAAAATATTTTAAAATAATTTTTGGCAGTCAAAAAAGGACCCCAGTTAAGTCATTTTTATCACTTAATGAACAAAGCAAAGGTACCCTGAGTACCTTAAGGCTCTGGATGTTGTGGGGCTGTGTTGGTTAACACGGCTCTGCAGCATTGCGTGGACATCGGGCGCAGTTCCCCTGGATTGGCAGACTGGGGTGGTGGTCCCCCTATTTAAAAAGGGGAACCGGAGGGTGTGTTCCAACTACAGAGGAATAACACTCTTAAGCCTCCCTGGTAAGGTCTATTCCGGGGTTCTGGAAAGGAGGGTCCGTCGGATAGTCGAATCTCGGATTCAGGAAGAGCCGTGTGGCTTTCGTCCTGGCCGTGGAACACTGGACCAGCTCTACACCCTCAGCAGGATCCTGGAGGGGGCATGGGAGTTTGCCCAACCAGTCTACATGTGCTTTGTGGATCTGGAGAAGGCATTCGACTGTGTCCCTCGAGGGATCCTGTAGGGGGTACTCCGGGAGTATGGAGTACCGGGCCCTTTAATAGGGGCTGTCAGGTCTCTGTATGACCGGTGTCAGAGTCTGGTCCGCATTGCCGGCAGTAAGTCGGACTCGTTTCCGGTGAGAGTTGGACTCCGCCAAGGTTGCCCTTTGTCACCGATTCTGTTCATAACATTTATGGACAGAATTTCTAGGCTCAGCCAAGGTGTTGAGGGGATCCATTTTGGTGGCCTTAGGATTGCATCTCTGCTATTCACGGATGACGTGGTCCTATTGGCCACGTCATCCGCGATCTACAGCTCTCACTAGAGCGGTTCACAGCCGAGTGCGAAGCGGCCTGGATGAAGATCAGTGCCTCCAAATCCGAGACCATGGTCTTGAACCGGAAAAGGGTAGAGTGCCTCCTCCGGGTTGGGGAGGATGAGCTGCCCCTAGTGGAGTAGTTCAAGTATCTTGGGGTCTTGTTCACGAATGAGGGGAAGATAGAGTGGGAGATCGACAGGCGGATTGGTGCTGCGTCTGCTGTGAAGTGGGCGCTGTACCGATCCGTTGTGGTGAAGAGAGAGCTGAGCCAAAAGGCGAAGCTCTCGATTTACCGGTCGATCTACGTTCCTACCCTCATCTATGGTCACGAGCTTTGGGTCATGACAGAAAGAACGAGATCCCGGATACAAGCGGCCGAAATGAGTTTTCTCCGTAGTGTGTATGGGCTCTCCCTTAGAGATAGGGTGAGGAGCTCAGTCATCCGGGGAGGACTCAGAGTAGAGCCGCTGCTCCTCCACGTCGAGAGGAGCCAGTTGAGGTGGCTCGGGCATCTGGTTAGGATGCCTCCTGGACGCCTCCCTGGTCAGGTGTTCCGGGCACGTCCCACCGGGAGGAGGCCCAGGGGAAGACCCAGGACACGCTGGAGGGACTATGTCTCTCGGCTGGCCTGGGAATGCCTTGGGGTTCCCCCGGAGGAGCTGGCCCAAGTGGCTGGGGAGAGGGACGTCTGGGCCTCCCTACTGAAGCTGCTGCCCCCGCGAACCGACCCCAGATAAGCGGAAGACAACGGACGGACGGACGGATGCATTTGCTTTTTATGGTGTTATGGTTTGTTTAATTTGTGTAATATATTGCTATAAAATAAAGCTAGTCTAATCAGATGTGTGGAGGTCTTAATGGAACAGTGAATTAAAAACGCACATTCACTTAGCTCACAGACACCCAAATAAACACACGCTGGAAAACAGATATAAACATCTCTATGATGACACATTCCTTCTACAGACATCATGTGAGGTGACCACCCCTTTGGAGGGGTGTGTCTAAGCTTAGAAAAAGAGGATGTGAAGTCGAGTCTTGGCTCTTTGTCTGCAGGATGATGCCTGGGATGGTTTTGTTCAACACATTCTCACTCCCCACTCGTCACGTATTGACGCTTTGTCAGGGTCCCTCAGCATCACAAGTTGACGCACCGGGTACCCCCTTTTCGTCATTATTTGACATGCGAGGTGGCCTCGCAGAATATAGCAATGCAGCCTAAATTAAACATTTAAACAAAACTATTCCATTTATATTCATTTTAAAGGCATTTCTAGCAAGAATTATGTATATTATAATCTTTGGTCAGGTAAGATGGACAATCTTTCTTTCATTAGTTTAGCAAAAATACTGGGAAGTTTTCTGTGCCTGGGAACATTGGGGACTGAGCCCACACCCTCAGAGGGGAATCTGGGAACTTCACTGGGAAAAAAGGCTCTTTATTTAAGCTTGCTTGAGCATTGCGACACTTGTTTGAAGCCAAATACTGGAATAAGTACTTTGAAATGTATTTAGTTTTAAAATTAATCATGACAATGTAAACAAGATCTGTAAAATCAGTATTTATATTAAGGCATAACCTTAAGCGTGATAAAATTAGTCAATAACAATTATTTTCACTTTTCAATTTTATTTCCCTGCCAAGCACAAACGTTCTATGAAAAGTTTCACCTGGTATGACCTCTGTGTCTACTAGTCTCTTTTCTCTCCATCATCTCCTCACTTCAACCTGCTGACAGAAAAACAATGGATTTTGTACTTTAAATGACAACAAAGTATTCAGTAAAATATTTTAAAATAATTTTTGGCAGTCAAAAAAGGACCCCAGTTAAGTCATTTTTATCACTTAATGAACAAAGCAAAGGTAAAACCTATTCTTTCAAGGCAACACTATAGAAACACTACTCCAAGCCTTAATTTCAACATGGCTGGATTACTTTAAATCACTTTATCTCTAATTCGGTCAGTCCTCACTTAAATATCTGCTGCACACCTTTTAATGGAAAAACATAAAATAGAGCACATTACCCCATCCTGGCCTCCCTTCAGTGGTTGCCTGTTTATCCTGGAGTTCAGTTTAAAGAACTTCTGTTTTTTTAAGGTTTTAAACAGCTTTCCCCACCTTATTTGACTGGGCTTCACCTTTACACCCCCGCTCAGTCATTCATGTCTTCTGACCAACTGCTCATGGTCATTCACAGTTCTGAGCAGAAGCTTAGAGGGAACAGGGCCTTCTCTATTAGAGCCCCTAAGTTATAGAACAAATTACCTTTGTACATTTGACAGACCCCTCTGCTGTGCAGTTTAAAAACTGTCTTAAAACCTATTTTTACTCATTGGCCTTCAACCCTGAGATTTTATCTTATTCAACTTTTCTTGGTACTCATTATATGTTGTGCTGACTAGTTCTGTTTTATATTTATTATTATTATTCTACATTGTTGAGTGTTTAGCCTAGTCATTTTATTAGATGTTATCTCTTATCTAATGTATTTCTGGTGTTCAGCACTATTTTTTTACCTCTGGCTGGGTGTTAAAGTGCTCGTTAAATAACGATGACGATGATTATAATCATCATCATCATCATCATTTAAAGAGTGTAGAAAAAAAATAGTAGCAGGGGATTTACTTAAGTATTATTTTTTTAAATGAATGGAAAAATTGGACATGCTTAAATTATGAGAAATAGTCCTCAGACAAAGATTGTGCCTTTTCATCTAGGTCTACATTGAAAAATTCCTAACCCTAACACTAACCGTAAATTAATGAAATGTTTATTCTGGATATAGTGTAGGAACTCCTTTAATATAAACCCTTTGCATCACCTCCCACAAGCTGGAAAAATATGGAGCGATATTTGTGCCTTCTGGTTGAGCGCGCAAGAACCAATCCGAGCGCACAGTGAGACAACACGCGCGCGCTCAACTCTGAAAAACTCCTCTCAATCCAAACTGCGTGAAGCTGACACCCCACCCACGTAAAAAACTCGGTTAAATAGACAGAATGGTTAGTGCTTCGTTTGTGCAGGTTTGTGCCGTTAAAATTAGCGTTTGTGCTGTTTTGGTTTTGAAGATATTAAAGAATATTTGTTAAATTAATCTAGAGTTCACCATCCCCCCATTTTGCTTTGAATCCAACCAAACTGGTCAACCTTTTTAGTGCTTCGTTTGTGCAGGTTTGTGCCGTTAAAATTAGCGTTTGTGCTGCTTTGGTTTCGCAGATAATATAAGTTTTAATTTCGGCCAGTGACGTCACCATAGGCCGACGCTCCAAAATAAAGCGCTACCTTATTTCTTTGCTGGTGCTGAGCTGGAGCCAAAGCAAACCAGAGTGGGCTACTTCTTTAGTGCTGCGTTTGTGCAGGTTTGTGCTGTTAAAATTAGCGTTTGTGCTACTTTGGATTTGGAGATATTATGAATTTTAATTACAGCCGATGACGTCATCATAGCCTGCCGCTTCAAAATAAAGCGCTACGTTTTTCTTTCTTTGCTGGTGCTGAGCTGGATCCAAAACAAACCACAGTGAGCTACTTTTTCAGTGCTTTGTTTGCGCAGGGTTGTGCCGTTAAAATTAGCGTTTGTGCTGCTTTGGTTTTGCAGATATTAAATAATATTTGTTCCTGTAAATTCTTGTCAGCAATTTAGTCTGGGACAGACGTAAATCATATGTTATTGCCTACACTGGAAAAAACATAAGTCTTTTTAATATATTTCTACTGATAAATCAGTAACATTACTATGAAGTTGTGTCATTTACAGAGCCTATTTCCCCCCTACAGTGTTTTTATTAAATTATTATATATTCCTGCTTATTGGCAAAGCTCTCTTGGGAATATTTTTATTTTATTTTTTTTTAGTTTCCACTGTTATAAGTATGCTTATTTTATACAGTGGCTTGGTTGCCACATGGAAAGAAAAGTGATTATTCAACAACAGCAAGCCATGAAGTCGACACATGAAGGCAGTTTCACCACGAGTCCCCTCTCATGTATCTCAGCTTCCTGACTGAGGGGAAAGGCTGGAACAGTCGCTGTGCAGGATGGCTGGCGTCCTTAATGATATTCTTCATTTGTGTAAGAAGATGTGGCCAGATCTACTGTTTGGACTCCAAACAGTAGATTTCGTATTTTTCTTGTATCATGCAAGTTGTTTTAGCCTCTATTGTAAAATGTGTGTGTTATATTGTTTTGTACTTTATTCCTTAATAAATATTATGATTTCTTTTGTCTCCATTAAAGAACTTTACTTTAGATAGCAATGTCAAGTGAGCCACCAAAAAAGGCATTTCATTTATTAGAATGTGCAACTGTTTTCATAAAGTTCATTTTTCCTAATCAGAAATGTTTATTCTTCTTTGAGAATATAATGTTTATAAGATTTTCAAACAGTAACTTGGTTATAGTTGATCTTAGAAGTCATAGTTCATTACTCCTCTGAATTAATTAGAATAGAAAACCTTTATTGCTCTACAATAGGGAGAGTTGGGGGTGTCTGCCAAACAATAAGGCAATTAAAGTATACAGGCTTATATAACGCAGAAAACATACCCAAAAGGTTAGCCTATAAAGTATAACAACACTGTAAGGAACGATCTCCTAAAACGTTCCTTTGTCCACCAAAGCTAAACCTTTAATTAGGCTAAAGGACCACTCCACTTTTTACTAGCTTTATGCATGAAGTGGGAAATATTGTTCAACTATGAATATATTGACCGTGTTATCAGCTGAAAGTATAAAGAATATAGATTGAATTAGAAATGCCTAAACATATAGACCAATTTGGTTTGTTTTGTATTAAACTCAGCACAAAATATTAAAAACGTAACGCTCCGCAAAAACTATTGGGCAGCAAATCTTAATGAAAACTTTATTTTGTTTTATGCCAAGGTTGTTGTTGATAAATGAAATATCAAATATGGTTGTTCTATATAAGACTTGGTAATTATAATTTTTTTTTTTTAAAAACGAAGCGCTCCAGTTTATTTTGCAGCGCCGGCTATGATGTCATCGGCCGAAATAAAAATCATATTATCTGCGAAACCAAAGCAGCACAAACGCTTATTTTAACGGCACAAACCTGCACAAACGAAGCACTAACCATTCTGTCTATTTAACCGAGTTTTTTTACGTGGGTGGGGTGTCAGCTTCACGCAGCTCTCAATCCACTGCCCTCGCGCTCAGTTCCATCTCTGCGCGTGCTCGGCTCGATCTCTGCTCGCGCTCGACTTGCTCTCTCCGCGCTCTCTCCGCGCTCTCTCCGCGCTCTCTCCGCGCTCTCTCCGCGCTCTCTCCGCGCTCTCTCCGCGCTCAACACCAGCTGCGCGCTCGGCTGTGACTCCGCTCGCTGAACTATCTCTGCGCTCACGACTTCATAAATATATGTAAATGAACCACATCACCAGCCAATCACGCTCAGCTTTTTTTTCATCCAATCAAAGCATTCGTTTCAGATACTACATCCGGTTAAATGAAAAAAACTGTCCGAGAGGAGGATTGGCAGCATCCCTGGGCGGACGTTTTAAAAAATAAAAAAGGTAAGGTTTTAACTTGACATAAGGCAGAATAAAGAAATTTATTCTTTGATTTTATACCCTTACAATTTTAACTGTATCCATATGCTTGCCATTTTGCATTAGTATTAATTTCTCAAGCCACTATGGTTAATGCTTTATAACACTCAACCATTGTACCTTGGATAGGCAACTCACTGCAGTTCAACAATGTCGTCTACATCACAGTCACATGTACGTATGTTTAAAATATTTTTTTATAGCTTTAATAGATCTGATTTTCCTCCTGTGGCTGTTATCAGTTTCTGGACTTGTTTTTTATGCTATTCAAATTCAATTCATTCTGCTATATCAAAAGTCCATTTGCTAATATCAGTTCTTTCTCTGACCATCAGGATACACTAAGACATCAGCTCATGGAGGGACTTCTCACAAGACTGCAGTCTGCTTTAAACCAGCAGCCACTCAATTTAGATTATTTACAGTTTCTCACTCGTCATGAGTTAATCATGTTTGGCTCTTTCTCTGAGCAAATTGGCGGGGTGTCAGATATTTTAGAAGCCATCCAACATCTTTATGATCTAGTTCAGTGGGAAATGAATGCAAATGCAATGAGACGAGTGGATTATGAAACAGAATTAAGTCCAGGTTCCTCTCTTCCAAGAATTGTACTGGAGAAAGAAACACTGGAGAGACTGTTAGACACCCACCTACCAGTTGAATGCATTGCTAAATACCTTGGAGTTTCAAGGAGGACCATTTATCGCAGGATGCAAGAATTTAACTTGACTGTGAGAGGATCATACAGTACAATGACTGATCAGGAGCTTGACCAAGTGATTTCATCTATCAAACATCAGATGCCAAATGCTGGCTACCGCATGGTTCAAGGACATTTGGTTTCCATGGGTCACCGTGTTCAGTGGTGTAGGATGATGGCTTCTATGCACAGAGTTGATGCAGCAGGCATCTTCTCACGTATGACCGGACTTGGGTGCATTATGCGAAGAAGCTATTCTGTGCGAGGTCCTCTCTCTCTGCTCCACATTGACACTAACCACAAATTAATTAGGTAATGTATCATGCTAAAACAAAAATGTAAGAATCTACATAAGGAGATTGTCATTTTTTAAGTAAACCAAAAGTGAAGGATTTAACTAAACTTAAGTGAATCAGTTCACAACAAATGTCATTTCAAGGCGGGAAAAAAATAATTTCTTAATATACACAATATATCAATACAAACACAATACAATAACAGATTTGATTTAATAAAGCAGTCCAGTCTGATCATAGTGATATCACAAGACAATCTAGATTAGATTGAAATACCAACGTATAAAAAGTTATCTATGTAAGGAAGCCCATTAACTTATGAATCATATTACAGTTTTGATTTGAAGAAATGCCTTTTCAAAAGCTGTGTGTTTAAATGATATATAACTCAGTAACTATTACTGGGTAACAGCTATTGCATTCCAATGAATACATTGAGCGCAGCGCTGTAAACCATGTCCTGCATACTGGCAATAATATTAATGGTCAATTCATATGCTCAAAATAAGCAGTGTAAATCATAATGACAAAAGATTGGTATAGACTATTTTTTCCCATCCATCCATTTTCTGACCTGCTTAATCCAGCATGAGGTCGCGGGGGTTGCTGGTGCCAATCTCCAGCGTTCTATTTTTCCCCCTCATTTTTAATGAAATAGATATATACACACACAAAACTGATCTTAAGAAAAATATAGCTGTAGTAAACACTAAGGAAAATGTCTTCTCTTTCCTGGAACAGATATAACATTGTGATCTTTGGTGGAGTCGATGGCTACTCTAGAAAGGTAATTTCTCACCATAAAATGTATCATTATTTAAGTATTAAAGTCGGACTGCAAACCACAATGGCCTAAACTGATCTGTTTTGATGGGAGCATTTTGGGTTTCTTTACATCTTACTGACATGAAATAAGCAACGGGAATTTTTGAAAGGCAGCAACCTAACCATCAAATTACTGTACAGCTCTTACGTAGTATTTTTTTTTACTACAAGGCAAGATGTAAAATTATTTACAAGATAATTGGTTTAAAAATTATCATAATTTGTGATATTGTTCTCTTGCAGATTTTGTATTTGGATGCTGTAAAGATTGGGTTTACCGGGCTGCTGTTACATGTCTATTGAAAACCCATCTTTCCCAGTTCTGGATTTGGCCGCAAGTGAGAAGACATTAAACGAGAGGTAGAACAGTTTAAATACATATTTAATTCATAGAAATTAAATATGGAGACAGCTTACATTACCAATCAAGATGATTTCACCGCGCGGTCGAGAAGTCTGTCTGAAGTAAGTTTTACCAAGACATTCCTTTTATCAACGTCTAAACTCCTCCTGCATGGCTCAGTGGGAGGATGACTGACCCCCTCTCCTTCTGACCACCCCCTCAGGACAATAAAACTCCATGTTTATCTTACGCTGGAGCAGGAAAGGCAGACTCCCCTCTGCTTTCCTCAGTAACCCCAACTAAGATATATTTTTAATTCTCAACAACCCCTCTGTTTTGATCCCTCAAAGATCAAACCAATAACTAGGCTAAACTAAGTATATGTCTAGAAACCCTTAAACAAAATGTAAATGATAAGATGTAATATTGTAACCCACTGTCCCCTCTGTTGGCGACTTATGAAATCAAATGAAGTTCAAATGTTCCCCTTAAATGTAAAATAACCCAAGTATAAGCTAAAAAGCTACTAAACCTATCTGAATCTCTAACCTACTAGAATTAAGAAAAGTAAGCACCTTTATCCGAGAGGTGCAAGGCTAAGGTAAATGTGCAACTACCAGAGACTATTATATGATCTAAATATGACTTTAAGAGTCCTAACCTAGATTAACAAATTGCTTCTTAGAAATAAAGATAACCCATGAAAGCACTATACTCAGATCAAACCACAGAATAAAAAGATTTTCATGCAATACAAAACCAAGATTCTAATGATACTAATGTTGAACACCTTATGAATATGGAACTTATAAGACATATGCAGTGATTACAAAAACTCTCATTTTCTTTTTTCTCTTTTACACAATGCATTCAATTGTTGTCATGATGTCTTGCATCTCGGAGATGTCTTCTTCTCGCCTTTAAAGAAGATGGTTTAAAGAGTCAGTGTTCCAACCGCGGTCTCCACACAACTGTATGTTGATCTTTATTAAAAATAAAAAACGAAAACAAAATAAAATTCCAGCTGCCCCTTCCGTGGGTGGCTCTGCGAGATAAGTTGTTCCGGTGATGTCTCCCTGGAACCCTCTGGTGGCTGGTACACATGGCTCTGGAATCAGATTGGCCCCTGACCTCTGTAATTCCGGAGGTTGACTTTGGTCTCGAAAAACTCCTTTCAGTCATATGGAATCATATCCTGTAATGAAATTAACTGAACACTCCCACAAGAAACACACTTCACATCTTCCATTGTTCCATCTCCATCCTATTTTAGAAATGTAATAGTTAATGAGACATTTTATTGCAATTCCTCTTTCCTCGTCCTTACGCTGTCCTGTAAGAAAATGCAACGACCACACAAATACGTTAATCTCTGGTGAAGATTCCCCTGTCTGTAAAATAAAAAATTAGTTAATGCAGTTGTGAAATCAAAGTATAGTAACGAGACGCATTTGGGGCCCGTTTGTGCTGGACCAACCTTTTGTCTAAGTTTCCTTGAGACAGTGAGTCTGCTGCCTAACCTTTGACCGTCAAATTTAATCTCTTCTCTTAGCTCGGTTCCTGGGGTTAACTGGAACAATCGTAAAACCTTGTGACATGCACTTATCTGCTCACAAGACTGTCATCTCTCCTTGTTGCATCCTGTCCCTGACACATGGTTTACTGAAGTTTGAATGCACCCTTTGTTTCACGACCATCCCCATCCATCCAGGTCACTGGGCCAAAGTCAACATATGTATTACCCCAAACTACACCATTATATATAAGTGATTATATTTCCATAACACTGTTATCCTGTAAGAATGTCAGAATGTTCTTTAGATTAAAGATTAAAGATTACCATCCATCACACCACTCCACACAAAACCTTTCAGCACTCCAAATCTAATAGTATGTCACCACGCTATTAACTTCTGTACCCTTTACTCCATACTCAGATGTCCATGCTGCAACAAAGTTCCTATTTTTAATCTGAGAAAAAAAGCAAACCACCATCAGGTCATTTCATAAAATTTAGTCCCCTTGCACTAAATTCCTACCTTAGTTTTCCTTCTATAGATGCCATCCTCATGTCAAAAAGTCGTTACCCTCTTTTTTTCTTAGTATATATAAAGTTGTTTATTTCATTTAACATTCACTTTATTGTTCTGCTAAGACTGTGGGCCTGTTTTCAAAACCCCCCCTCATAAAAGCCACTTCTAATTTACGGTCCAGGCTTGTACCTTTGAGAGTCAACTGAACCAACATTGGAGAGCCATGGAAGAATTCTTTTGGGGTTTTATAAACAACGTTATCTGATTTGATTCGATTTGCAACGCAGTGACAGACCTCCCCCTTGGGGTCCTGCACAAGAACACCTCATCCACGTTACTGGTGCAAAGGGTTGATATAAGGGTTAAGATCTGTATAACTTTAAGATACACTATTATCATATAAATGTTTGTGTCCTATCCCTCTGTTTGAAACAAAATGAATTTTGTTACAAAACATTAACAAAGAATAGTATTAGTCATCATAGGGAATCAATTAACTGCAAATACTTATCTGAATCGAAGTAGGCAGAAGTTGCATAAGATGAGTGTATTGAAGTGAAATAATAACTAGGAGTTTATGTTCTCAGTGACACACCGCAATTTAACTTTCTGAGAATGCTGGATGTTCCAATGTATTTACATACTAAGACAGGGTGGTTTTTCTGAGCAAAAGACATATAAAACATTGTATAACCTAATTAAAATACCTGATAATAAAACAAATCCTGGTGATCGTCTGGTGTATCGCAGCTGGCAACTTTTATATAGAAAATGGAAAACTCTCATTAGCTTCAATAACACATTGTCTAACCCAGGATGTGCCTCACTGATAAGAAATAGTATTTTGTTTTAAAGCAGGATGTGGACCCAGACCACGACTTTGCATCCCACAGACTAGTCGTAAAAATGTCCTGCCAGGAAGTGTGGAGCCGATAGTAACCCCCCCGTGCTTAAATTTATGACATGCAGTTGTTCCCCAGAGAGACAACTCAACTGTGACCCCACACGAAACTGGAGCATGCAAAAAGTTTTCCCACCCCAGTGGATTTTCTGCCCATAGAAGATATGGTAAAATACACCTGCTGCTATTTAATTATGAGCAATATGGTCCTGGACATAATAGAATTAAAACTCATGTTTAAAAGGAACACATCAAAACAGCAAAAAATTTAATAGAAATTAGAATATTTTTCAAAACCGCAAACCTGTGCACTGGGATACGCTCAATTCGGCTGCCTTAAGAAATGTTTTACCCAACTCCAGTTCCATTTGCCTAGGAGCTCAAACATGGAGAGACAGAAAGAATATGAGAATACAGGCCATAGCACATTCCATTAAATTTGTTCAATAATATTGGTAGAAATAACTGTGTATGCTTTACCTTAAGAATGTTTGATACCAGGCTGCGGCACCTGAGATGGACTCGGATTGACATGCAACAGATTCAGGCAGACATGAGATCGGAGTTAAGACGTCATATTCAAGGCTTTCATGTGTGACACTCCACATTCCTTCCCCATGTGTTGCAAGAGCTGGTCGCTGCAATGTCTTTGCGAGCACCTCAGTGACAAAGTCCCCTTTTCATAACTCAGAGTCTGATGAAACAGGTGGCTCCAATGTGCGCAAAAATTCATAGTCACTTGGAATCTGCGCTGTTCATGAGCGCTAGCCACTTTTCCAGGGTGCAGAAACATTGTTCATGGGAGCGTTATCCCCTTGCTGGGATACTGACCTTCTGGAGGTGAGGTCGTATTGGGACTTCATGCCAGGACTTGGTGACTCGATGGCAGGCTGACTTGCTGATGCGTAACAGTCACATGCCCAGTGTCCAGTGTCTGTAGGTGTTTGAAAAGTTCTGACACGTCCACCTCGTGTATTTGGTCCGTTGCTCCGTTCCCCATGTCTGCCGATCCGCCACAATGCCATCCGGGTTCATGGCAGGAACAACAAATCTGGAATCAAATAAAGAACAGAAAAGTGGAGGAGACGCCCCCCCTCTTTTAATTAAATTAGAGACTTTGCTTGGTGTAATCTGCCGCTTACTGTCACTCCCATCCTATATTGTTTGCCAATAACTGTAATTTTAATAACTTTTAGTGATTAACAAACTCAAATGTTGTGTATCACCCCTCCTTTGAGTCACAGGCAAATCGTGTCTCAAGTGTTTTTTATCCACAACCATTCACATCAGAATGAAGAAAGTACCCCCATTTAACACGACTTCTTTGAATAATTCACCCAGAGTGGATCAATTCGGTTTAGGATCCACACCTGTGTGTTTGATCCATTTTTCTGTAGCTTGAGTTATGTAATCTTTAGGATGCTGTTGCAGGTCCCAGGCAAATTCAGGAAGCTCTACTGATGTGGATAATGGAAAGTGCTGTGTAATTGCAACTTCCAAGGAAGAAAGTACAAAAAACACTAAAGTTACATTTTAAAAATGGCTCCAAAATCAGTTTTGTGCCTTTGTTTAAAAAATAATTTAAGTCAAATTCTGCCAGCCACGATCGATCACCAGCAAATGATGTTGACAAGTTTATTCACCAGAATTTGCATAGTACCAAACGAACAAAGATTCCTCTGTTCTTAAATTACTGTGTGACAAGGGCATCTGCATTTTGTGGGACTATGAAAATGTGATTACATATAAGGAATAATTTAGGGACCGTCCTGTGATGATCCCGTAATATTTTCTGTATCTACTAGTTTCTGCCGTTCTGCAATATCAGTATCTATAATAAAACAATGCGAACCATTAACATTGGTCAAATTCCTCAATTTTAGCTGCTTCCTTTGAGGATAACTTCAAAACTGCCTCATGACTAAATGCAGGGTTAACAAAATCTATCAAATTAGCCGTAATATCCTTTTGCCCACACTATTAAAGTCCAGTTTAACATTAACTGTTAACTCTGTTTAATTCTACTTACTGTGTTTTTCCCAGGCCTGCAAATGAGCAAAAGCTGATAGGGTTTACTACTCTCTATTAATCAGCTAGATTGAAGTCTGACGAATTATATCTATTTATTTATTTATTATAACTAGGGCTATCAAACAATGAAAACCTTTTAATCACATTTTAATCGCAAACTATATTTTATTTCTGAATGTGTATACGTCCATTAGGCATTTTAAAATGCTATTTTGCAATAGATAACGCTAGTTAAAATTACACTCTAACAGAAGGTGTTAGAAAAATGTAAATGTCATCATTTTATTTTTATCAAGCCACAGACATTTGGTTTGCTTTAAGAGCTTGCTTCCAGGAAGGTTCTGTTGTTTTTAATCTTAGATAAAATGGTTTCCTCAGATAAGGAAGTCTCCCCCATCCAACTGCGCATGTAGCTGGTGATTTGATCATCACCCTTTGTTCTCCCCCATGTTGTAAACTCAAGATTGTGACCAAATCCTCCTGACCCCATGTGATGTGTGAGAACAAAGACAAGGGGACAGAGGCAGCCCGGGACAGTGAACCCAAGCTTGTGAAAGAACAAGTCTAATGCTCCTAAATTTTTCAACAACTTTTCCAAACGTCTAACCTCTTTCTAACTTTTAGACTACAATTTATAATAACATGTTCTCCAAAACTTACCAATTTCTCTTTCTTTCTCCAAATGAAACACTCACATCAGATGGTTAAGACTCCAAATCACTTTTTCTCCATTCAAGTTTTTCCTGCACTTCAACAAAAAGTCATTAGCACATCAACCTCTTTTTCCGAATTATTTCTAAATTCTCCTTAAGTTATACCCCAGATCACTATTTTTTAAACCCATGCAATCTGCTCCAGACTGCTTCTCTCTCTCAGACTCACACACGTTGGGAAAATCACACACAGAGTCATACACACGCAGACACCCACACTTCCAAGAGCCGCAGCCGCAAACAGTATCTCCTTTTCTCACAAAAAAGGATACCCATTCAAACCGAGTTATTCAAACGTCAGACAAGACAAACAAACATTTAAGACGGACAGCTTGCGCGTCACAGAGAGACCCTTGTCCCTTCCGTAGTCGACGGAACGTTCCCTTATTTTTAAAATCGCCTTGTCTAACCGTCGTGCTCCAGAACCCCGTTCTGGAGCTAGAAAACAATTCCTTTGTTCTCCTGGGGGCCCCCTTTTTTAATCTCTTATCTTCTATAACAGCTCACTTTAAAGGTCTTGCTGTCCTAGCCTCAACTTTTAGATATTTATGTATTCTTGGCCGTTCCTATCGCTACGTTTCTTTGGAGAGTCTCCTTTCTCCGAGATAACGTTTCATCTCAGTCCTAAAAACCACCAGTTCGTCAGTCTGGAGTTAAGATGACCAAACCTCGAGACTATTTTTATTCTTTGTATTTTATCTTTTTATTGTCTTTTATTTATATTTTTTACAGCCTCAACATTTAAGTTTCTCGACTGTTATCTCTGTTTTATTGTATTTTTCCGACAGTCTCACCATAAGGTTCTTGACTGTTTCTTCTATTTTATCGTTCTATCTTCTTTTCACGTTTATTTTGACGCAAACTTACACATAAATCCCATTCGCCCTTTTTGTGGTTTCAACATAAATTCCATTCAAACCTAGTTGTTCTGTTCAACCTCTGATATTTTGAGAATTGAGTCTCTTAAACCACAGCATCACTTAATTTAGCCTACACATCATTTTGCCAATGGAGAAAAATCTCCTTACTTTTTCGGTCGACCTGTGATGCTGCAGAATTAGTCCTCTTTTCGTGTCCAATTTTCAAACAGATTCTTTACTCACAGCCAAAATCCAGGGGTCACGGCACCATGTAAAGATTGGGTTTACCGGGCTGCTGTTACATGTCTATTGAAAACCCATCTTTCCCAGTTCTGGATTTGGCCGCAAGTGAGAAGACATTAAACGAGAGGTAGAACAGTTTAAATACATATTTAATTCATAGAAATTAAATATGGAGACAGCTTACATTACCAATCAAGATGATTTCACCGCGCGGTCGAGAAGTCTGTCTGAAGTAAGTTTTACCAAGACATTCCTTTTATCAACGTCTAAACTCCTCCTGCATGGCTCAGTGGGAGGATGACTGACCCCCTCTCCTTCTGACCACCCCCTCAGGACAATAAAACTCCATGTTTATCTTACGCTGGAGCAGGAAAGGCAGACTCCCCTCTGCTTTCCTCAGTAACCCCAACTAAGATATATTTTTAATTCTCAACAATGCAGCAACAGACAACAGAGCAAAAACAGCATTTTCATTCCTTCAAAGAGCAACCCAGCTTTATGGGTTACCATCAAGGTATTTTTTCCAGATTTATTTACTTTGATATTGCAGTTCATATTTTCAAGATGCAATAAATCTAACTAAATAGCCTAAAATGTAATTTTCATTATAGAGTTCGAGCAGATCAGGGTGTTGAGAACGTGGACATTGCGCGTTTTATGTTTACCAAAAAGGGAACAGGAAGAGCAAGCTTCATCTCTGGGAAGAGCGTTCATAATCAGAGGTCAGACTTCTGTTTTTTTTTTTTTTTCTAAAAGTCAACTGACTTTACAGTTGTGAATGCAAAAATACATAAATATTTTGATCATATGATTAATTACAGAATTGAACGACTGTGAAGAGATGTCTGGCTTGCAGTTACCAGCAAGTACTATCATACTCTAAATTCTCTCGAGGAGGATGGTGTACTTGACACTTCTGATGTTCTTCAGCTATTTGGTGTACACTACATCTTTGTCCCACGACTGAAGGTAGACCTTGAAACCTTTACGGAAGGATGGAATAACCATCCTCTACGGACAGAAGACGGACTAAGCCCTGAACAGCTGTGGACTTTGGGGCACCTCCAAGATCTAGATGAGGAGGAGAGAATTGAGGTGAACGCTAGTAATAGTAATAGTCGTAATAATTAATGATTTAAAAAAAAATGAGACCAACATGGATAGAATAATGATAATCTGTAGTTTTTTTATTGCCTGGATGTGAATCTGATAATTCATATTGTGCCTTTTATAATAAACTTAATATTTTCCTATCAAAGGTAGGAAACAAAGATTTCTCTTCCAGGGTCCAGTCAGCCACGCCCCCCAAAATTAACATAATCTCACTCTTAATTTTTGGTAAAAATTGAGAGGTCTGGTGAGGATTAATATTTTTGCCGGTAAAAAATATGCCTGGCCGGTTGATTTTTACATCTACCAGCCAACTTGGCCGGTGAATCAGGAAGTTAATTTCGAACACTGGATGTAAGAATGTAACAAATCGAAACCGTCACATCAAAACCTCAGAAATGACTAAGAAACATCACAGTAGGTTCTGTTGGTGCATTTATTTAAACAATACACAAATAGACGCTAAAAATAAATTCAAAAAGTTCACTTATGTCATTGTTTTTTCACTTCTCCTGTGTCTGGGCTTGAAGGACCTTCGGGACCCAGGAATTGACTGGGAGAGTGCTGTGCTCCAAGAAGACAACAGTGCAGTTGTGGTTCCTGAGGTTGAGTGCCCATTGGATGAAGACACGCTTGCAGAACTTCAGAGAACCATCAATCCTCTAGATCCTTCTGAAGAACATGGCCGAGACTTGTACATTGAATACAAAACGTGGGTTACTGACCTGGTAGCTGTGCTGTCGCTGGGTGATTCCAGGGTGGGTCTGGGGGCCTCGGGGGTTCCGGTTCCGGGGGGTGTCTGCCCCTGCACGGGGCCTCTGGTGCACTGGGGGGCCTCGGGGCCTGTTGAGCTGGTAGGGGGGCATGGTCATTAACATCTCAGGGCAGATGCTCTTCCCCTTCTTTGGATCGGCATTCTGCTAGTGGGGGGAGGGGAGGGAGGGGGAGTAGGGACTAACCCAGCCTGGATGTCTACTGTCGAATGTATGGTGAGATGTTTGATGTTTGAATGCTTGTGTCCGGCCCCCTGTCCCGGTCCGGGTCCGTGTAGTCTCCCGGTGCGGGCTTCGCCTGGGGGGGGGGGGGGGGGTTTGGGATGGCTCGTGCGGGCTGGCTGGCCGGGGTCCCCCATCTTATTAATTAATTTGTTTATTTATTTTTATATATATATATATATATATATATATATATATATATATATATATATATATATATATTTTTTTTTTTTTTTTTTTTTTTTGGGGGGGGGGGGGGTAAAAGCCAGTAGGCTTGGTGGGTGGGCTGGGGGGTTGTGGAGGTGTTGGTCCTGGTAGGTGGTTGGCTGGCGGGCCCTGCGGCCTCTCCCCGGCCCCCGGGCTATGGTGGTGCCGCTGGAGGGGCCCCTTTCTCCGGGTGGGGCTTTCGGGGAGCTGGGGTGCCTATTGGAGTCAGTAGGGGAGCTGGCTCCCTGGGTTGGCCCCCCAGTCCTTTGCTGCCCATCCCCAGACTCCTCCCTCTGCCTGCTCCATCACGCCGCCACACATGTAGGTCCTTGGGGAGGGGGCGTTACTGGAGGTTGCCACTTTCTGGTGACGTCCCTCTCCCCAATTTTATCATGCATTTTAGACACTTTCACTCCAAACATTTTCACAACGCACATTCATGTAGGCCACGGTATGGGGGGGTGGGGGTGAAGACGTCTGGGGGGGGCTTATGTTGTGTGAGCCTCGCCTCGGACGGCTCCCTTCACCCCCTCTCGCATTTAGACAGTGAGGGTCATGGATAGTTGCTTGGAGGGGGGGCGCTGGCACCAGCTGCCTTCCGGAGGGGGGGTGGGCTGTGCCGTGCACCCCCTTCGGTGCTCCCAGTTTTAAACACACTTGAGAACAACATGCAACAACACAACATCTGAGCGGGCGTAGGGAGGATCGGGGGTCTTTTGCATACCCCCGATCTCCGATCGCGGCACGGAGTCTGGGGCCTGGAGGAGGTGCGGGCCACTGGGTCCGGGGTCTTGGCGGGGGGCTGCTGTGGGTAGCCAGCAGCTTGCCGGGTCTGACGCCTCTGCTCTCCCCAGAAAGGGGTGGGGGGGGGGGGTGGGGGGGCAGGGGTGGCTAGGGTAAGGTTGGGGAGGGAGGGGGTTTATTAGGTATTTAGTGGGTGAGGGGGTTTATTAGGTATTTAGTGGGTGAGGGGGGTTCTGGTCGGGTGGCCCGTACGGGTCGTGTTGGCCCCCCCTCTTTGGGGGGCCTGGTCCGGGGGGTGTCTGGTCCGGGGGCGGGGGTCGGGCACAGGCAGTCGTTGTGGTGACCCCCCCCCCCCCCACTTGGGATTTTTGGATGTGAGTGTTATGTGGGAATGTGTGTACAGCGTCCTTTTTTTTGTGTCTGTGTGTGGTGAGTGGGGTACTAGGGAGGGATGGTGTGAATGAGTTTTTTTTTTTTTTTCCAAGGTTCGGGTCCGGTCTGCTCCCTCTCCCAAGAACATCTCAAGTCTCCGATAGGTGCGGAGCCCATCCCCCCACGTCCTGCCCTCTTCCGCTGCGCTGGCAGGCGCCTTGGCCCTCTGGCGCGTTGATGGCCCTCTGGTTTGGGGCGGGTTCCCGGGTGGGTGCCAGCCCATTCCCGGTGGCGGCTTCGCGGGGCCTGGCCCCCCGGGGAGCGGCCGGGGCCCCCGCCGTGGGGGCAGGGCGCCCCTGGGGCCTCTGGCCCTCAGGGCCCATGGCCGGGACCACTTTGGCGCGGCTGGCTGCTGGCGGAGCCCACGGGCTCGTCCCCGCGGCTTTTGGGGGCCTCGGCATTGCGGTGGCTGGGGGATTTCCTCGGGGTCGTCTCTCCTCTTTCCTTGGGGGGGGGGGGGTTGCAGATTTCCTGTGATGGCCCCTCTTGGGCGCACTGCTTTGGGGGCCCCTTTGGGAGTCCGGGGTTATGGGTCCCCTGACCCCTGCCTCTGTGCTCGGGGAAGGCGGGTCTTTGGTTCTCCACAACCACAATCGAGCTATTTCCTTTTGGATAATTTTCACCTAAACTAGTGCACTCTCACAAACTCCCACAGGTGCAGGGTTCCAGGTATTAAGTGTTCACTTATATACAGAAAACCTGTAATTTATTTATTTATTTTCTTTCACTTTCTTTTTTCAGGTATCACATTACATATGTCAGCTTAAATAATAATACATATGATTTAGCAATGGCGTCAAGGTGTTACTCGATTTTATCTGTTGCTTTATGTCTGTTGGTTGTGCTGTTCTTTTTGCGTCTCTTTCCAGGTGATGGAGCAGACAGAGGACATTTTATCATTCTCTCCCTTTTATCTCTTCTTTCTTTCACCTCTTCTCTTTCTTTTTTTCTCTTGTTGTTCTTCCTTTACTCTCCTACTTTCCCATTGTAGTGTCCATATAATTTGATTTCCCTGCAGAAATCACAATAAAGCTATTTACATGCACAAATCAAGCGGAGCACAATGGCGTAAGCTGTTGGCTCCACTTGTGAAAGCAAAATCTGTCGAGCTCTATTTGGCATTAAGACATCAATTCTTATTGCCACATTGCTAGACAGGACACTGGGGGGAAAAAAAGAAAAAAAAAGAAAAAAGAAAAAAAAAAGAATACAAAACATGGTGTCAAAACATCAACATTTGTGTATTTAGACTTTTTACAAAGATCTGGACAGTTTAAATAACACCTGCCAGTTTCATCAGTTCAGAACATCAAACAGGTTCTCCACACAGAAATTTACGCATTTTAATGTTATTTTAAGCTTCGTTTCCTGAGAGAGGCAGAAAAATTGATAAGTTGCTAAGAAATAAACTGTATAATATGATTGAACTTGATTTTGTAAAGTGCCTTGAGATGACATGTTTCATGATTTGGCGCTATATAAATAAAATTGAATTGAAAATTGAATTGAATTGACTGCAAATCATTTTGAAACTTCTATGTGATGTGTTTTCTTCAGTATTTCTATTTTCATTGAAATTAAACTCCCATCAAGTTAATTTTATTTTAACTTTATATTTATTTTAACTTATGAAATGGGCTAAATCAGCTGGGTGGGATGATTAGTTCCCCCAGTGTTAACTGCTTTCAAAAAGATATATAAATGTTAAACTCTGTGGAATCCACCACCATGCTGAACAGCTTCTTTCATGATCCTTTGAAACTCAGAGTAAGTTTTCAAATGTCGTACTGGAAATGTGACAGTACACGTACATGCACACACTACTGGATAGCAAATGGAGTGATCCCCTAAACGCTCCCTGCACTCATGGTCAAACCTGAATGTTATCTTAAAATCTTGCTTTTCACTTGGAAGAATGGGAGTGTGGGCTTGCCCTGTCATCCACTGAAGCACATGCTGGACTGCAAGACATTCTGACACTTCACCTGACGCACCTGCCGTGTCCCTTTCTATGAACAAAATGCATTTTGAAAACAATTCATTAAAAGCAATTCAATGCTTATATCTTAAAAAAAAGAAATCTAATGACTTCTCTGCATTTAACTCGCTATAACAGCAAATAATTTGACAAATACTTTATAATGTCAAATGTCAATGTCAAAATTTATTTATATAGCACTTTAAAACAGGCATAGAACTGCACCAAAGTGCTGTACAAGAGTGACAACAACACAAATGAATAAAAACAAAGTATCAAACACTAGTTTAATTAAATGCCAAAGAATAAAAATTAGTTTTAAGAAGCAATTTAAAATTATACAGGCTGTGGGCAGATCTAACTTTAATATTGAGTATGGTACCTGATATCTCAAGCTCCTCCAAGAAATCTTGCAGGAAGTTTATAATATTCCTCTGAGCTCGTTCTTTGATGTCCCCTTTTCACTGTATTGTGGCTGGCAATTCATCATGATAAAGTCAGCATCTGGCTAATGAGAAAATGTATATTTGCAAAAGTTTTGTAAGACATGCAATCTATAAAAAACACACAATACAAAACGCACCAAAGATATAATTGGGATGAGCAAGGCAAGTTATTTAAAATAAAAGTTACTTTGGTGATTGTCCCTGGAACAAACAGGGGTCGACAAGCCTCAGCATTTACATTCATCTGGTTGACCAGACCATAGAGTTCCAGGCCCTTCCTGAGTTGTTGCAGCATTGGAATTAGTCTCGTGGTGGAATGCAAAATAATAGCACTGTGGGAGGAAAAAGTTCTAAATTAACTGAAATTTTGAAGTTGAAGTTTTTCAAACAGAATTGAATACTTTTCTTACCAAACTATCCGTTCTTTGTTATCCATCTTGATCTGGGTGGTGTATCCACAGTTTACAAAGTCCTCCGCCAACAACATTAAAGACTCTGCATCTGCTGCATTTTCAACCTAATAGTAATATAAATATTCTCTGAATCTGTGGGTTGAATACTTTTGACATGAACTGTATGTCTCACTATAACAGTCTTACCCTGCTGATTAGTAGGGCAGAGTCCAAATCTGTTACATCCTCTTTATTCAGAGAGCCTAATTCCACTTCTCCACTGCAGAAAAAGTTGTAGCACCAGTCTTTAAAAAACGTTGGAGCTGGGCCACCTTGGGCCAGGCTAACAGCAAAGATTTCTCCAACAGTTCTGTAAAAAAACAAATTTAACTTAGCATATAGAAGAAAAGTATCATGGTTTAGTTTTTGTCTGGCTGTCTTCCCAGTTCTTCTTCTTCTTCTTTTCCTTTTATTGGCGGATTGCAAACCACTTATTGGTGCATACCGCCACCTACTGTACATGAGTGTGTAGCTCTATGGTTCCACCTACTATATTCTATTTTTTAATTTTGTGTTAAGTAAAAATAAAAACAATGCTTTATTAATTACCATATTTTCTTCCCTATCTCCATCTGTACCTAAAATTCCTTTAATACTCCAATCTCTCCCTTTTTCCATAATTACTTTCCTCATCCTCTCTCTTTCCGTTGCATATTTAATGCAATTCATCAAAACATGATCCACATTTTCTTTTTCTGCACAACCCTCACATATATCATTACTTATCTTCCCTATTATATACAAAAACTCATTCAAGTATGTGTGTCCAGTTCTTAGTCTAGTAAAAATTATCTCTTCCCTTCTGCTTCTTTTTCCATAATTTTTCCAGATTACAGATTTCTGAACCCTATATAACCTTCTTCCTTTCTCATCTTCATCCCATATTTTTTGCCATATTTGTGTTTCTTTCTTTTTAATTATTGATTTACCTTCCCCTTTCCCAAATGAAATCTGATCTTTATTCTGCTTTCCTAAAGCCCTTTTAGCTAGCTGGTCTGCTGTTTCATTTCCTTTCACCCCTTCATGTGCCGGTACCCAACAGAACTGAACATCTATTCCATACCTATATAACCTATATAAACTCTGATAAATTTCTATTACCAGATCTTTCCTATTATTTCCTCCTGAATGAATGCTTTCTATTGCAGCTTTTGAATCTGTACAAATTACCACCCTATCCGGTCTAACCTCCTCCACCCACTGTAAACTATAAATAATTGCAACTATTTCTGCTGTGTATATCGATAACAGGTCTGTTAATCTTTCACATATACATATATTAAACTCTGGGATAAATATCCCTATTCCTACATTTCCCTTTGAATTTTTTGACCCGTCTGTGTATATTTTTAAATAACTATAAAACGATTGTCTGATATATAAGCTAGCTTTAACCCCAACTTCATTATGTTTCCATTCTCTTTTCATTTCATGCATTTTTAAGTCAACTTTTGTTTCTGGAAACAACCATGGTGGCACAGCACTAATTGGGTTATTTTATGAGAATGTCTTATCCTCCAACTCGTACATTTTTGCCCATTCATTCACATTCCATCCAAATCCCTTTCTTGTGAATTTAGAATATTCCCAACAATTCTTTATTATGCTTTTTGCTGGATTTCCTTCACTACTGCTTTTAACTCTGATCCAATATGACAGTGATATTCTGACCCGTCTTATTTCTAACGGCGTTTCTCCAGCCTCTACTAAAAGAGCGTTAATGGGGGTAGTCTTAGTTGCTCCAGTAGCTATTCTTAATGCCCTATATTGTAATTTATCTGCAATTTGTAATGATGTTTTTGCTGCTGCTTCATATACCATACAACCATAATCTATTGCTGATCTCATAAGAGCTCTATATATATTCAATAGTGACTGCTTATCAGCCCCCCAATCATTCCCAGCCACTGCTTTCATGACATTTATTACTTTCTTACATTTTGTTTCTAGCTGCTTAATATGCATTTTCCATGTATATGAACTATCTAGCCATAATCCTAAATATTTGAATTCATCTACTCTTTTTATAGGTTGATCATATAACTTTATCTCTCCTATATCAATATTTATTTTATTACTAAAAATCATATAACAGGATTTACTTACCGACAATTTAAATCCCCATTCATGTGACCATTTTTCTATTTTATTAACAGCTCTTTTAATATTTTTAACTAAATGTGAGACATTCCTTCCCTTCATCCATATAGCTCAATCATCTGCAAAAAGTGCTGATTTATTGCATTCATCTAGATTTAAGAATATATCATTAATCATAATATTAAAAAGTAAAGGACTAATTACACTTCCTTGAGGAGTGCTGTTTTCTACTTTAAAATCTCTTGAGTATTCATCCCCAACTTTAACTCTAATTTTATTAAAAAATTGTAATATTAATTTAATGTTGCTTCCAGTAACCTTCTAAACATTGCATAACATAAATTATCATCCCCTGGAGCTGAATATCCAGTATCTTTTATAACTGTTTTTATTTCATTCATACTTATTTCTTCATCTAATGCTGAAACCCATTTATTTTTCTTTTTATAAATATCATTAGATTCTTTTAGTTTTTGTTCTTTTTGATTTCTATGTATATTTCCTAAATGCTCCCCACTATGCACTGCTGCAAAAGCCTCACCCAAAATGTCTGCCTTATCTTTATTTAACACCACAATTTCTTGACCTCTAACCAATGCTGGAATTTTAACTTGACTTCTTTTCCCACCCATTTTCTTAAACATTTTCCAAACATTTTGTAGTTTTATTTCTGCTCCTATGGAAGAACAATAACTTCTCCAAGTTTCCTTCTTAGCCTCTTTGATTATTTTATGAGCCTCTGCCCTTTTCTTCTTATATTTAATAAGATTTTCTCCTGTTAAATTTTTCTGTAGAGTTTTAAAAGCTTTACTTCGTTCTTTAATCACTCTGCTACAATCCTCATTCCACCATGGCACAATTTTTTCTTTCCTTTAATATTTATTTTTGGAATACTTATTTCTGCAGCATTTAGTATATGTTCCGTTACCTGTTTAGTGCACTCATCTATATTTCCTATTAATGTTACTAAATGACTTGTTTGCTCACATATTGTTTTAAAAATTTGCCACTTAGCTTTATTAAAACACCATCTTGATATTTTTAATTCATCTTGTTTAAATAAATTATCTTTAATGATTGTGCTAACAGGATAATAATCACTTCCTATTGTGGATTCTTCCCTCACACCCCACTCACAAGAACTAACTATCGAACTGGATACTAATGTCAAGTCAAGACATGACAAAGTACCTTTATATATGTCAATTCTTGTTCCTGTTATGATCGTGAATCAGGCAAACCCAGTATTCAAACCCAACAAGTGAGGTGAAGGCAAAAAACAGGATTTTAATAATGAAAACAGGAACAGGCGGGCTCAATAGTCAAAAGGGCAGTCCAAAATCCGGTACACAAAAAGCAGTCCAAAATAGGCAGAGGTACAGACAGGGCAAAGCAAGCTCGGATAACCATAGGACAGAAACTAGTCGGTAAACCGGTAAATCAGTCAGACAGGGCAGGAAAAACAGATCAGGGAACAGGCTGGCTCAGAATCAAAAAGGCTCTCGGGTTATCGTCAACAGGTCAATCAGAATAAAGAATGCTGGAACTAAACTCACCGTGGCTCGTTAAATGATCTGGCAGATAACTGAAGACCGAGGCAGAACTATATAGTGGAGTGAGCAGGTGAACGGGAGTGAAGACTAATTACAAGTGACAGGTGGAAACTGAACTGATTGGCTAGTGACTGGAGGTTGACAGATGAGCAGATGTGATAGGCTGGTAACTGGTGTTTGGGGGAGTGACAGATAAACAGATTGCTGGGAAGAGACATAACTGAACTGGAAACATAAATAAAATCAAACTACAATAAAATCTAACCTATTCCATAAACCAAAACTAACACAGAACCTAAACAGAAAAACATGTCTAAATCAAAACCAAACAAGACCCCAAAATCAGAAACTTAACTAATAAATCTGATAACATAAACCAAGACAAAACCCAAATCGTGACAGAACCCCCTCCTCAAGGCCGGATTCCAGACGGCCTCAGAAACAAAACAGACTAGCTCGGGTGGGTGGAGGGAGGTACAGGACGGAGGGCTAGAATCAAATAAATGTCCAAATAAAAACTCAAACAAAACAAGACGAGTCAAGTTCTCAGGCGGGCGTCCAGGAGGACGGCCCCGACGAGTCAGGGTCTCAGGCGGTCGTCCAGGAGGACGGCCCCGACGAGTCAGGTTCTCAGGCGGTCGTCCAGGAGGACGGCCCCGACGAGTCAGGTTCTCAGGCGGTCGTCCAGGAGGACGGCCCCGACGAGTCAGGTTCTCAGGCGGTCGTCCAGGAGGACGGCCCCGACGAGTCAGGTTGTCCGGCGGACGTCCCGAAGGACGGCCTCGGTGTGTCAGGTTGTTCGGCGGACGTCCCGAAGGACGGCCTCGGCGTGTCAGGTTGTCCGGCGGATGTCCCGAAGGACGGTCTCGGCGTGTCAGGTTCTCCGGCGGACGTCCCGAAGGACGGTCTCGGCGTGTCAGGTTCTCCGGCGGACGTCCTCGGCGTGTCAGGTTCTCCGGCGGACGTCCTCGGCGTGTCAGGTTCTCCGGCGGACGTCCTCGGCGTGTCAGGTTCTCCGACGGACGTCCTAGGCGTGTCAGGTTCTCCGGCGGACGTCCTAGGCGTGTCAGGTTCTCCGGCGGACGTCCTAGGCGTGTCAGGTTCTCCGGCGGACGACCTCTGTGAGACAGGTAATCCGGCGGGTGTCCTGAAGGACGGCCCCGGTTAGCAACGATGTCCGGCGGCCGGTGGCGGAGCAGGTCTCTCATAGACCGGCGGCCGAGCAGCAACCTCGGGGACCGTCGGTAGAACCGGACCCTCAGGAACCGACGTCTGGAGAGAGAAAGAACAGAACCTGCCGCCGGACTAAAGGCTGGAGACAACGCCGGACTAAGAGCTAGAAGAGAGGCCTGGTTAAAGAGTTCAGGAGGCGCCTGGCTACAGAGTTCAGGAGGCGCTTGGCTACAGAGTTCAGGAGGAGCCTGGCTACAGAGTTCAGGAGGAGCCTGGCTACAGAGTTCAGGAGGTGTCTGGCTACAGAGTTCAGGAGGAGCCTGGCTACAGAGTTCAGGAGGAGCCTGGCTACAGAGTTCAGGAGGAGCCTGGCTACAGAGTTCAGGAGGAGCCTGGCTACAGAGTTCAGGTTCAGTCGGCCCCTGGCTACTGGCTTCAGGTTCAGTCGGCCCCTGGCTACTGGCTTCAGGTTCAGACGGCCCCTGGCTACAGGCTACAGGTTCAGACGGGGCCTGGCTACAGGCTACAGGTTCAGACGGGACCTGGCTACAGGCTACAGGTTCAGACAGGGCCTGGCTACAGGCTACAGGTTCAGACGGGGCCTGGCTACAGGCTACAGGTTCAGACGGGGCCTGGCTACAGGCTACAGGTTCAGACGGGGCCTGGCTACAGGCTACAGGTTCAGACGGGGCCTGGCTACAGGCTACAGGTTCAGACGGGACCTGGCTACAGGCTACAGGTTCAGACGGGGCCTGGCTACAGGCTACAGGTTCAGACGGGGCCTGGCTACAGGCTACAGGTTCAGACGGGGCCTGGCTACAGGCTACAGGTTCAGACGGGGCCTGGCTACAGGCTTCAGGTTCAGACGGGGCCTGGCTACAGGCTTCAGGTTCAGACGGGGCCTGGCTACAGGCTTCCGGTTCAGGAGACCCCGGGCTACAGGCTTCAGGTTCAGGAGACCCCGGGCTACAGACTTCAGATGCTCCCAGACCCTTTAACACCCAGAACCTCATCAATAACCCTTCCAGAACCTCCGACAAAGACAGTTTGGTCAGCCACTTGGGAAATTGGCTGTCAAGCCAAAGATGAGGGGGTAAGAGCTTCCGAAGAGGTCCAGGGGCCTCTAAGTCTCCATGGGGCTCTGGGTGCTTGTCTTCTCGGCGAGGCCCCCGACGGAGCTTGTCGTTCGGGCGAGGGCCACGACGCCGCTTGTCGTCTGGGCGAGGGCCACGGCGCCGCTTGTCGTCTGGGCGAGGGCCACGGCGCCCAGTGTCCCGATGAGCCCCCGAGTTGCGGCCTGAAAGAGGGCTCGTCTGAACCCCCTCATCGTGGCCCTGTGGTAGACCCTCCTGGGTTCCCACGTCGCATACTGGCGGCGGACCCTCCTGGGTTCCCACGTCGCAGACTGGCGGCGGACCCTCCTGGGTTCCCACGTCGCAGACTGGCGGCGGACCCTCCTGGGTTCCCACGTCGCAGACTGGCGGCGGACCCTCCTGGGTTCCCACGTCGCAGACTGGCGGCGGACCCTCCTGGGTTCCCACGTCGCAGACTGGCGGCGGACCCTCCTGGGTTCCCACGTCGCAGACTGGCGGCGGACCCTCCTGGGTTCCCACGTCGCAGACTGGCGGCGGACCCTCCTGGGTTCCCACGTCGCGGGCCGGCGGCGGACCCCCCTGGGTTGCAGCGTCTCGGGCCGGCTGCGGACCCTCCTGGGTTGCAGCGTCTCGGGCCGGCTGCGGACCCTCCTGGGTTGCAGCGTCTCGGGCCGGCTGCGGACCCTCCGGGGTTGCAGCGTCTCGGGCCGGCTGCGGAGCCTCCGGGGTTGCAGCGTCTCGGGCCGGCTGCGGAGCCTCCGGGGTTGCAGCGTCTTGGGCCGGCTGCGGAGCCTCCGGGGTTGCAGCGTCTTGGGCCGGCTGCGGACCCTCCGGGGTTGCAGCGTCTTGGGCCGGCTGCGCAGACAGTGCTGCCTTATAGCTGCCGGAGGCCGGCACTGGAGCTGAGGTAGGAGGCGGGTCCTCTGGGACAGGTGCAGGTGCCGGGGCGTCGGCTGGACCCTTGGGGACAGGATTGAGTCCACTATAGAACCCTTGGAGAGCCGCTCTATAGTGCCCCTCGACCTCCTTTAATTTTGCCTCCAGCTCCTCTGAATACTGGCAGAAAAGAGCCTCCCTAAGGTCTTTAATAATAGGGGCAAAAGCTCTTAACTGGTCCTCCAGAGCCAGATCCTCAGCATCACGGGCGCCAACAGGAGGCGCTGTGGGCTGCTCAGCTCTGGGAAGCACCGGACTCCGATCCACTGGGCAGGAAGTGGCAACGGACGGGCGCGGTACTGACTCGCCTGTCGGCCGAACAGAACGGGTGAAGGAGCGACCCACAGGTTTCCGTCCCCTCCTCCGACGGCGGGACGGCAGGACTTGCTGGAGGTTTGATCCTGTCGGTAGAGCCGGGATCGGTGGAGCCCACAGCGTTCCCTGCATCTCCTCCTCTGGAGGGAGAGAGAAAAAAAGATCCGGACGAAGATCCCGCACCACCTCCGCTTCGACCTCCATAAACAAAGTTGGTTCTGGATAAAACCCATGGGCAGAGCCGACAGCGGTGTCGCTGGGTGAGTGATCCCTTCTATTCTGAGTTGAATCTGAATTTGTGACAAAGAGCCCTCCCAATCGTAAACTCGGAGCAGGCAGCGGGTTACTGCTGCTGCGGCTGCTGGAGAGATGGCGTCTGGGACCGATACCAGGGGGACAGAACGCCAATCTGGAACCCTCCCAAGCCATAGCGTGTGGAGGGGGAAAAAAAAAAAACCTCTAAAAACTTGTTGGGCGATAGGTTTTAGTGGGCCAGATCATTCTGTTATGATCGTGAATCAGGCAAACCCAGTATTCAAACCCAACAAGTGAGGTGAAGGCAAAAAACAGGATTTTAATAATGAAAACAGGAACAGGCGGGCTCAATAGTCAAAAGGGCAGTCCAAAATCCGGTACACAAAAAGCAGTCCAAAATAGGCAGAGGTACAGACAGGGCAAAGCAAGCTCGGATAACCATAGGACAGAAACTAGTCGGTAAACCGGTAAATCAGTCAGACAGGGCAGGAAAAACAGATCAGGGAACAGGCTGGCTCAGAATCAAAAAGGCTCTCGGGTTATCGTCAACAGGTCAATCAGAATAAAGAATGCTGGAACTAAACTCACCGTGGCTCGTTAAATGATCTGGCAGATAACTGAAGACCGAGGCAGAACTATATAGTGGAGTGAGCAGGTGAACGGGAGTGAAGACTAATTACAAGTGACAGGTGGAAACTGAACTGATTGGCTAGTGACTGGAGGTTGACAGATGAGCAGATGTGATAGGCTGGTAACTGGTGTTTGGGGGAGTGACAGATAAACAGATTGCTGGGAAGAGACATAACTGAACTGGAAACATAAATAAAATCAAACTACAATAAAATCTAACCTATTCCATAAACCAAAACTAACACAGAACCTAAACAGAAAAACATGTCTAAATCAAAACCAAACAAGACCCCAAAATCAGAAACTTAACTAATAAATCTGATAACATAAACCAAGACAAAACCCAAATCGTGACAGTTCCCTGTCCATTATTAAGAGAAACCAATGACCTTTCATCCATCATTTCTTCCACTATTTTACCATTATTGTCCGTCTGTCTGCTTCCCCATAGGCTATTATGTGCATTGAAATCCCCACACCAAACTTCTCTTCTTGTTATTGATCCTGAAATTTTATTAAATACCTCACTTTCCAACTTTTTACATGGATTATAGTAGTTGAAAATCCTAATATTACCATTTTTTTCCAAATTATATAATTCTACACTTACACATTCATACTGCCCAGGTACTTGATGTTCTTTATATGCCAATCCATCTTTCATGAAAGTTGCACAACCTCCTCCATTACTGTTGTTCCTCCTATCTCTTCTTATAGAACTGTAACCGGGAATTTTAAAATCCAAAGATGGTTTTAAACCAAGTTTCCTGAACACAAATAACATCTGGAACTATTTCTAATTTATGTATATATTTTTTTAATTCTTGACCATTTACTATAATTCTTCTAGCATTTCATTGAAGAATATGAATGACCTTTTTTTTTTTAATTAATCCTTTTCTTGATCATTTCCAACTGTACTCAGAAGTTTGTGTATTTGATCTGCTTGGACCCTTTCATGTCAAGAAACCTTCCTGCTGCTTCTACAATCGTTTTGATTTTATCACTTTTCTTCTTCATTTGCACTGTAACATTAATAATGTGACAGATAAATGCCACAAAATTATATTTTGTGCCATTGTATTTTTATCTATATTACATTTGTGCTTACATACATTACTTTCATCTGTTGAACTAACAATGGTTTTCTTTTGTTTTCTTTGTGAGTCATTTTCCTGATTTAAAACTCCTTGTATTGTTTCTTTATTTCCCAAGTTATTTGTACTTTCTTTTCTAACTTTCCTTATTGCCTCAGCATATGAAACCTTCTCTGTTATTTTTATTCTTTGTGCTTGCCTTGCTTCCCTCTGTACTATGCATCCACCATATGCTGCACTGTGTTCTCCTCCACAATTACAGCATTTAACTTTGGCGTCTTTCTCACATTTTCCATATTCATGCGAACCTCCACATCTTGCACACCTTATTTTCCCTTTGCATTCCTTAGCTACATGACCCATTCTCTGACAAATATAACATCTTATTGGATTGGGAATGTATTCTCTTACCCTGAAGTTTATGTATCCAATCTGCACAGATTATGGTACAACATTCTCAAACTGCAATATTATTGCCATGGTTTCTTTAACAACTCCATCCCTTTTATGTTTTATCCTTGTAGCTTTATTAACTTTGCCTCCTTTTATTTCTTGTTTGATTTCATCAACTGTCTAGTCAATTGGAACACCTGTAATCACTCCTCTTAATCTTGCAGCTGCGCCAGGGATGAATGTTTTGATTCTCTCACCTACCAGATTTGTCATTTTGAGAATCTGTTCTTGTTGTTTTTTACTAACAGCATAAATTAATATCTTTCTATTGTTCATAATCCTGGCTGACTTGATTTGTCCAATTTCTTTCTCAATTGCTTTAGTTAGTTTAACCGGATGTAAATGTCCTCCCTCTTCTTTGAACTCGACTGTAACTTTCCACTCCTCCTCCCCATTTGCTCTCTCTCCCTGCACTTGTTTTCCCGGGCTTGTATTTAGGCCCGAGCAGCTAAGCGCTGCGAAGGCCTATTGTATCTGTAGTGTTAATTAGGCCCGAGCAGCTAAGCGCTGCGAAGGCCTATTGTATCTGTAGTGTTAATTATTATTAGGCCCGAGCAGCGAAGCGCTGCGAAGGCCTATTGTATCTGTAGTGTTAATTAGGCCCGAGCAGCGAAGCGCTGCGAAGGCCTTTTATTGTATCTGTAGTGTTAATTATTAGGCCCGAGCAGCTAAGCGCTGCGAAGGCCTATTGTATCTGTAGTGTTAATTATTTATTATTAGGCCCGAGCAGCTAAGCGCTGCGAAGGCCTATTGTATCTGTAGTGTTAATTATTATTAGGCCCGAGCAGCGAAGCGCTGCGAAGGCCTATTGTTTCTGTGTTGTTTCTTATTATTAGGCCCGAGCAGCGAAGCGCTGCGAAGGCCTATTGTATCTGTAGTGTTAATTATTAGGCCCGAGCAGCGAAGCGCTGCGAAGGCCTATTGTTTCTGTGTTGTTTCTTCTTCTTCTTATTATTATTATTATTAGGCCCGAGCAGCGAAGCGCTGCGAAGGCCTATTGTTTCTGTGTTGTTTCTTATTATTAGGCCCGAGCAGCTAAGCGCTGCGAAGGCCTATTGTATCTGTAGTGTTAATTATTCTTATTCTTATTAGGCCCGAGCAGCTAAGCGCTGCGAAGGCCTATTGTATCTGTAGTGTTAATTATTATTCTTATTAGGCCCGAGCAGCGAAGCGCTGCGAAGGCCTATTGTATCTGTATCTGTAGTGTTAATTATTATTAGGCCCGAGCAGCTAAGCGCTGCGAAGGCCTATTGTATCTGTAGTGTTAATTATTATTATTATTATTATTATTATTAGGCCCGAGCAGCTAAGCGCTGCGAAGGCCTATTGTAACTGCAGATTTTATTATTATTATTATTATTATTATTTATTCTTGGGACTTTTGAAACGGCTTTTTGGAGGCCTAAACATGCATGAAAACTCACCAAACTTTGCCCAAAATTGTCCCCCGTGAGAAATCGCATGATTTTAGTGTAATTGAAAACGGGCGTGGCAAACCTGCTCAACAGCGCCAACTAGAGTGAGTTGGGCCAAACCGTAACACGTAGAAAGCTGAAATTTTTTACCTAGGTAGGTTTTTTAAAATTATGAAAAAAAGTCTCTTGGGTGTATGCTCTAAAACCCACAGGAAGTCTGCTATTTTGGGTCAAAGGGTAAAATATTGGCCGTTTTTGCCTCAAACTTTAACGAAGTAGTCCTAGGCATTTTAACCTATTACTTTCAATTTTTTTCAGCATGCAGTTAAGACATTGACTTTTAAAAGTTATCAAAGGTTTTATGAAATATGCATATTTGCCTGAGCTGTCGCATTGCAAAAATCAGGTTTGTGGAAAACCATTAAAAACGCATTAAATCAGTAAGCCCCAAGCCATGCTTTGTCTGAGAATTATGAAACTCAGTAAGTGCATGTAACTTCATAGGCCCTACAAAAAAGCCTCTTGAAGCAATGGGCTACCTCCTACAGGAAATCATTCATTTCTCATCAAAGATGTCATTTTCCCATATTTTTGGGTGTTACATTTGAATAAACTACTCCTAAACCGTTACACTTATGGCATTCAAAGTTACTCCAAAAAATTCCTCACACATAGAGGATCAAAAGTTATCAAAAACATTTTTGCTACGTCCAACCATATTTTTTTGACAATTATTTATAACATGAATTGTGTTTTGAAGGAAAAAACATTTATTATTTCCAACACTAGATGGCAGCAAACCCAAATGTTTGGGCGTCATCTGTAAGTCACGGTACATATTTTACCAAACCATTCATACACATTCGTCCAAAAGTGGAAGCAGCTTTAAAATATCTTTAGCTGGCCTTTAAAAGAAAGAAGCTTTGAATCTTTAATCCTATATAAGGGAACCAGTTGATTGCATAAAAGTCTTGACAAGCAGCATTTCCTCCTGAAGAAGCGTAGAGTCACAGGGAGAGTTGTCTGCATTGTCCATGGCTTTGCAACAATCCCTCATACTGAGCAAGCATGAAGCAACAGGGGAAAAAAACCTCCTTCATTAACATGAAGGACAAACCTCCAGCAGAACCGGGCTCAGTATGAACGGTCATCTGCCTCGACCGACTGGGGGTTACAGAAGACAGAGCAGAGACACAACAAGACAGACAAAAAAAGCACAGAAGCACACAGTGATCCAGTAATCTGTTCTATATAACCACAACTGTTATGACTTTGGGCAATAACTAATGTGCAATAATCTATTTAATACACTGTGCTATAAGACTTAGACTTTAGACTTAGACTTTCTTTATTGTCATTTTGTATACACAGAACCTGTGCAAGGATCCAGAAGAACTTCTTCTGCTTTCACCAAGTGAATATATGTCAGTACATGTGTATGTAGGCATGTGTATATATATATATATATATATATATATATATATATATATATATATATATATATATATATACACACACACTATTGAGCCGACAAGTGAATTTCTCCAATGTGAGATCAATAAAGACTATCTTATCTTATCTCATATCAAGACTTAGATTTGCCCACACAGGATTAGATGGTACATTATTCAAAATAGGGAAGCATAACACTGGCATATGTAAATATTGTGAGGAACAACAGACAGTTGAACGTATATGACACACTGTGAGAAAGTTCATAAAGATCAAGAGAAGAAGAAGACTTCCCAACAGCAGGGGGCGCACTCCAACAATCTGAAACGTGTCCGTTTGCCTGAGGAAGAAGTCCGTGATGTCACAGCTAACAACATTAGCACCACACATTGGAGAATTTAGGAGGGGAAACAGACAAACAGGTAAGGCTTTTTGGATTATATATGCATGTAGTGTAATATCCCCCACCACAACTTGAGGTGGGATGAGCAGTCTCAGTTCTGCGGCTAATTCTAGTGCCTTAAGGCGCTAATATTAGCGCTAATGCTAGCGCCTTAAGGCTAACGAGCAAGGCTCTTGTTTACATCCGGGTTCCGCTGGCTCAGAGCCTTTCTCTCTATGGCTCTGCGTTTGCTACCAGCACAGAGATGTATACGTAGACCAAAAGTTATGATCGGTGTTCAATCATAACTTTTGGAAGAACATCTCAAACTGGCCACAGATGCATGAATGAAAGCAGTGGTGGTCAAAGGTTTTCTTTGGGTTTATGCGAACCAGCAAGTCAGGAAGTGGAGCGGATTGACCATCTGACAACAACTTCCCTCGGTAAGCGTTTCTGTCGACAGACACACTGTCGCTGCTCCAGTTAATTAATGAATTATTTCCACCTGTGGCCATGTCACCTTTCAGCGTGTATTCACTGGCTTCCAGCAACTTAGCTGATAAACCAATCAGGGACCTCCTCAATATTCGCTGTAACGCTTTATTTAAAATTCGAAGAGTAAAGGCTAATTTACCATGACGCGCATTTGTCCCGCATTTGACAGGGTCCGATTTGGAAAAAGTTAAATAATAAATTAAATAATTTCACCTGCGCTTTTCTGAACAAAAGAAGGCAGAGCTGCAGTCAGAGCGGCTATCAGTCAATATGCAGCAGCTCCACCTGATGAGCCGCTGCGCACCACGACACTCTTAATAAAATGACAAGGATTTTGATTTGTACAGATTATTAAGGAAACGACGTAAAAAAAAAAACTGCAGCTACAACATGGACTGGAGAGCGGGTTCTAACTGGGTGAGGCCAGAGGTTATTCTCAGAGAGCTTTTATGAAGTAATTTTTTTTATTTTTACACGCAGTTGAGCGACACTGCAGAAGCAAGTCGTACTAGAAACCACTGAACAAGCCTCCTGTCTGTGGATCTATGGACTCATTTTACTCCAACCCCAAAACATCTGCCAAACAGAGTACTGCAGCCAAGATTAACTTCAACAATAACTTTACGAAATACATTAACATTTTGCTTATTAAAATGTCCATATTTAAAAGCAAGTTATGTTTTTTTCTGATAAACTTTGAGCAATTTTATTAAACTTTTTAAAAAATTAACATCCCATCCTTCATCGATTTATACCGGCTTTTCCCTACAGGTGTGACGTCAAGCCGTATCTGATGGGGAAACGCAGCTCGGCGTCACACGGGGTCGTGGGGGGTGGGGGCTCGTCCATCCTGGACAGGTTGCCAGTCACAGGGCAACCTGTCCTGTGACACATACATATGCCTACATACACATGTACTGACATATATACCTGGTGATAGCAGCAGAAGTTCTTTGGATCATTGGACAGGTTATAGCACAGTGTATTAAATAGATTATTGCACATTAGTTATTGCCCAAAGTTATAACAGTTGTGGTTACAGTTACTGATAGCAGCAGAAGTCACTTCTTTCAGGATTATTGCACGGGTTATCGCACAGTGAATTAGATTATTGCACATTGGTTACAGTTACAGTGCAGCACTGTATATTCTGATAGCAGCAGGAATGAATGACTTGCGGTAGCGCTCCTTTTTACAGACAGGGTGTCTAAGTCTGCCACTAAAGGAGCTGCTCAGCTGCTCTACAGTCTGGCGCAGGGGGTGGAAGGTGTTGTCCATGATGGATGTGAACTTGGACAACACCCTCCTCTCAGCTACTTCCTCCGCTGAGTCCAGAGTGCAGCCCAGGACAGAAGTGGCCTTCCTCACCAGCTTATTCAGACTCATTCGGTCCTGTTCTGCGCTGCCTGGAGCCCAGCAGACGACAGCGTAGAGAAGGGCTGAGGCCACCACAGAGTCATAAAAAGTCTTAAGCAATAAACTGAGTATCTCCATGTTTTGTTGACAGAACAAGAGATTTGGGAAACACTGACATTTTTCAAAATTTTGTAACATTTTATTATTATAGCAACCAATCAATTAATTGTTAAAATAATCAATAGATTAATCAACAATGGAAATAATCTAGACCCAGAGTTTGTCTTTGCATCGTGTTTACTCCTGTAAGATATAAAAATTAATTAGCTTTGAACTGTTTTTGTTCCCCCTTAGGTCACAGCAGTGTCAGACATTGGTGGGAGGACTGTGGATGAGGCCACAAGACGTATGATGTTCTTCATCATGGACTATGGCCTGTCAAGGCAGTACAACTTTGTGGGCTGGAATGGAAAGTAGGAATTCAGGACTTTAAATCTGTTTGAAGTCATATTTGGTAAGTGCATAATGGATAATAACTGTAATATAGTAACTTTAGGATATTTGTGTCTGTCGAGGGAAATTTATGTATGTTATGAATTTAATTTTCTAATGTCAATAATACCCTCACCTTAAGGACATAAATGTCCCCTCAAAACAGGTGCTCCAGAAATGTTATCATATAAGAAATGTTTTCAAGATTTTCTTGCACAGATCTTCCAGTCAACAGCTGTTCTTATCAAAAAAATTACATTTTGTAATTTTTCCTTGGTTTTTAATTTTTTTATGGGCAATTTAATAAAGCCAGATTTTAGAAAGAAGTAAAAAAATGTGACAGCCTTGGCCAGTCAGCTTTGAATTTTGATCTTTTTTTCTTAGCTTTTTCCCAGTTCATTCTGACGTTTGCAGGTTTGTAAAGTCAATTATGTAAAGGGATACTTCACCCAAAATTACAATTTAAATCTTGGGTAATTGATATAAAACTGATCATTTGTTGGTAAATTTCACCTTAACATAGTTGACTTTACAATTGTAGTTGAGAGTTGTGTTGGTACATATAAAGTGACCATAAGATATGTTTCCCGCAGGAGCTTTAAAGAACAACACATTAACCAGACAGATCACCTGGAAGGAATTGGAGAGGGCAGTGTCGAAATGGCTGATCGGATCAAGGGACAGGGGATGTAATAGAAAGGTCCAACAGGTCCCTCCTTCCCATATGATGGACCATGTTTTTTGTGTTCCATGTTCTTTTTTGATATATAACCATTATAACTAGTTTCTTAAATTGTTATAATGGTTATTATATTACGTATAATATCGTATGTGTGTGTGTGTGTATTATGTACCTGATACGTAAAATACAATCTATTATATCTATTATCTATTATAAGTAAGGCAGCATTGGAGGAATCTTTAGAACCTGCACAGTGTTTGAACTGTTTAGAAGCAGTAGAGCTTTCTGAGCTATCTAAAATCTTAGCTTCATCTAAAACTTCTACCTGTGTGTTAGACCCAATCCCAACTAAGTTGTTTAAGGAGGTATTCCCTTTGATCAGTGGTCCTATTTTAGACATGATTAATCTATCCTTAGTAAATGGATATGTACCACAGGTTTTTAAAGTAGCTGTTATTAAACCTTTACTTAAGAAACCTTCTCTTGATCAAGATGAGCTAGTAAACTACAGACCTATATCTAATCTTCTTTTCTTATCTAAAATTCTTGAGAAAGTAGTTGCTAATCAACTTTGTGAACATTTACAAAGCAATGACCTACTTGAGGAGTTTCAGTCAGGCTTCAGAGCTCATCATAGCACTGAAACAGCTCTGGTGAAGGTCACTAATGATATTCTCATGGCCTCAGATAATGGACTTGTGTCTGTACTTGTCCTGTTAGATCTCAGTACTGCATTTGATACAGTTGATCAAAATATTCTCCTGCAAAGACTTGAGCATACTGTAGGGATTAAGGGAAAAGCATTAGGCTGGTTTAAATCTTATCTGTCGGACAGATTCCAGTTTGTTCATGTTAATAATAAATCTTCCTTAAACTCTAGGGTCACCTGTGGAGTACCACAGGGTTCAGTCCTTGGACCAATTCTCTTTACTAAATATATGCTTCCGATCGGCAAAATTATCAGACAGCATGGGATTAATTTCCACTGTTATGCTGATGACACTCAGCTATATTTATCCATAAATCCTGATGAATCCAATCAATTACTTCAACTGCAGTCATGTCTTGATGACATCAAAAGCTGGATGACTTTAAATTTCCTGCATCTAAATTCTGACAAGACCGAAGTTGTAATCTTTGGGCCAGAGTCCTCAAAAAATAAACTTCTTAACCAATCACTTAATCTGGATGGCATTAACTTGGCCTCTGGTAATAAAGTAAAAAACCTTGGTGTTATTTTTGACCAAGACATGTCATTTAAATCCCATATTAAACAGGTTTCCAGAGTTTCCTTTTTTCACCTCCGGAATATCGCCAAAATTAGAAACATTCTGTCCAGGAGTGATGCTGAAAAACTAGTCCATGCATTTGTTACTTCAAGGCTGGACTATTGCAATTCGTTACTATCAGGAAGTCCACAAACTGCAGTTCAAAGCCTTCAGCTGATCCAAAATGCTGCAGCAAGAGTTCTGATGAAAATCAACAAGCGGGATCATATTTCTCCAATTTTAGCTTCCCTTCATTGGCTTCCTGTGAAATCAAAAATAGAATTTAAAATTCTTCTTCTAACGTATAAAGCCCTTAATAATCAAGCTCCATCATATATCAGAGCTCTGATTACCCCGTATGTTCCTAACAGAGCACTTTGCTCTCAGACTGCAGGTCTGCTGGTGGTTCCTAGAGTCTCTAAAAGTAGAATGGGAGGCAGATCCTTTAGCTATCAGGCTCCTCTCCTGTGGAACCAATTCCCAGTTTTGGTCCGTGAAGCAGACACCCTGTCTACTTTTAAGACTAATCTTAAAACCTTCCTTTTTGACAAAGCTTATAACTAGAGTGGCTCATGTTACTCTGAGCTACCTTTTATAGTTTTACTGCTATAGGCTTAGGCTACTGGAGGACGTCAGGATCTAATTTTCTCACTCTATAGAGTTCTACTGTTCTTCAATTATGCATTACGTGTTGTCATTTCTGCTTTAATTTTCTGTTTCTCTCTTTTATCTTCATAGTAGGTACACCTGGTCTGGCGTTCTGTTAACTGTGACATCATCCAAAGAAGACGGCTTACCCGCTATTACCATCTAATGTAGAACAGATTACTGGATCAATGTGTGCTTCTGTGCTTTTTTTGTCTCTCTTGTTGTGTCTCTGCTCTGTCTTCTGTAACCCCCAGTCGGTCGAGGCAGATGACCGTTCATACTGAGCCCGGTTCTGCTGGAGGTTTTCCTTCCCGTTAATGGGGAGTTTTTCTTCCCACTGTCGCTTCATGCTTGCTCAGTATGAGGGATTGCAGCAAAGCCATGTACAATGCAGACGACTCTCCCTGTGGCTCTACGCTTCTCCAGGAGTGAATGCTGCTTGTCGAGACTTTGATGCAATCAACCGGTTTCCTTATATAGGAACATTTTTGACCAATCTGTATAATCTGACCCAATATGTATCAACTGGTTTCCTTATATAGGAACATTTTTGACCAATCTGTATAATCTGACCCAATATGTATAATATGATTGAACGTAACTTTGTAAAGTGCCTTGAGATGACATGTTTCATGATTTGGCGCTATATAAATAAAATTGAATTGAATTATTGCATTTGACCTAATAAAAACATGAATAATGTATTTTATTAGGTCAAATGTGTGTATGTATATGTATATATATATATATATATATATATATATATATATATATATATATATAGTAGTGCATGCCATGCCAAGAGGCAACTCATGTGTTTTATATAAAGACAAATTAATTCTATCCAATTTTATTTATATGGTTCCAACATGTCATCTCTTTACAACCCCAGCGGTCCGGCCCGGTGGCCAAATGCATTATCATTATTCAACGGCTGTATCTCCTCGCTGCATCCACCAATCTGCACCAGATTTTTTGTGAGTCGTGGGGGAGCGCTGCCGAAAGGGTTCGTGTGAATCGCCCAGTGGACGGGCGGGGAAAATGCGTGACAGCTTCTGCGGTGGCTGGCGGCAGGCGGTGCGCGTACCCCAGCGGTGCTTGGCTGCGAGGGCCGCTCATCGCCGCTTGCGGCTTTAATTAGGCCCGAGCAGCTAAGCGCTGCGAAGGCCTATTGTATCTGTAGTGTTAATTATTATTATTATTATTATTATTCTGCCCCCCTAAAGAGGGGCCTTTTTGGGGGCTTTCTCATTTTCAAAAACTCACCAAACTTGGCAGATGCATGGTGACTGTTTAAAAATTTTGTATTTTAAGGTCGTCACAAAAATCTAAAGAAAAATGCCTCAACGGCGCCACCTAGAAATTTTCAAAGGACCCTTTGCTATTCACTTACTTCGTCGTAGAGACATGAAATTTGGTACAGTTGTAGAGCTCAACAAGACGCTCAGAATTTACAATTAATGTCATAGTGCAAATATCACAGGAAGTTGGCCATTTTAGACTGAAAGTCTGATTTTGACCCAATTTTTGACGTTTATAGCATTGGTATTTGATGGATCTCCTCCTAGAGATTTTGAGCGATCGGCTTGAAACTCGGGCAGTCTGATCATAAGGCATGGCCAATCAAAAGTTATCAAAACGGTGAGTTTTTGAGCTTGTTGAAGGGGCATTAGCAGGGGTCAAAGTTCACCTACTCGCCACAAAAAATAAAAGTGTTATATCTCCTACACAGAAACACACAGAGGCACCAAACTTTCTGTGATTGATCATCATCAGGTCTCCTATAATATCCAATGGTCAAATGATGACATTGCTTAGGCCACGCCCCCTGACAACAGGAAGTGTCATGTTTTGTTGTAAGCGGTCGCTATGTTACCCCTCTGAGCTAATCAACATGAAACTGTGTCCACAGACAGAACACATGTTGGTATGTTGTGGATTTCAGGCTCAACTGGATTGGATGGAGCAGGGGGGCGTGGCGGCGTGGCATATTCACCTCAAACGCTGCTGTCATACGTTTGGCTCTGAATTCCAAAGTTTTGGGCCGAGCTGCTTAAAACTCATTTGGATGCATCCTTATCCACCCCCCAACAGGAATCCTTAACAAACTTTAGTGAGCAGGACTTAGTTTCTCTATAGCGCCACCAAGCAAATTTCAAAGGACCCTTTGGTATTCACTTACTTCATCGTAGAGTAATGAAATTTTGTACAGTTGTAGATCTCAGCAAGACGCTCAGAATTTACAATTAATGTCATACTGCAAGTATCACAGGAAGTAAGCCATTTTAGATTGAAATCTGAATTTTGATACCAAGTTGACATGTAAAGCATATGTATTTGATCATACTTGTCCAGCAGGGGGCAGCAAGAGACCACAAATAAACCCCAAAGGAATTTCTCTTGGTAAGTAAGTGATCTTAACTCTTTGGTTTCCTTATATATTTAAGTTGAACAGATATACAAATCCTGCTTGAAAACTGACAAACTTACTCTTGTTCAATACATTTCAGTTTTTATTTATATAACGCCAAATCATAAAACATGTCATCAGGGGTGGACTGGGACAAAAAAAATCGGCCCTGGCATTTTGGATTAGACTGGCCCACCACATTTTTTTTGTGTACTGAATGTGTATACCAACTTTGCAATACCAACTGTGCAATACCTTGAGGCCAGGTTAATGGAAATTAGTGAGAGTGGACACTTAAAATACTTCCAAAATCTTAATTTATTACAGTTTTTTACAGTCGCTAGGACACATTTCTCAATACTTAGGTCACTTTTTCAAAACTCTTCACACAGTGAGGACAACAGAAGTATATGTGGGCTAAACTGTGGATCATTTATCATTGCTTTGGCACAAAATGCATTCAATGACTACATCTTTCAAATTACATTAATTCTTTTCTCACTTCGACACAACAACCGCCAAAACTCTGTGTACCTACAGGACAATTTGCACATGCTTACATACTGTTTTCAAAACTGTTAAACTTATGTTCAAAACAATAACATAATACAAAACTGAATAAGACAGCAATTTCCTACATTTCTACAGGAATATTTTAATGAAATATATTTTACATCTTAAAATTAAATGCTATAAAAATAAGTGGACAATTGGACCAACCACAGCTGATTCTCATTGTAGATGAACATCTACACAGGTGTTACTCTTTCAATTTCATTACAAAAAGAGACAACTGCTGAATAGTTTTGTATTGTGATGTAAACATGGACCCAGCCAGAAACAGAGAAGTGGCTGAAAGAGGAAGAAGAGGGGCTGGGAGGGGGCGAGGAATACGTATGCGTGGTGGAAGAAAAATAAGAGGAAGACCAAGAGCTGTTGTTTCAGATGAGATCAGAGCTACTGTAATTGATCATGTAGTAAATCATGGTCTCTCAATGAGAGAGGCTGGTCAGAGAGTGCAGCCAAATCTGCAACGCTCAACAGTGGCATCTATTGTTAGAGTTTTCCAGCAAACCAACAGGTAACTTGTATTCTGCAAGGGCATTTGACTGAGTTGCACATTACAGAAGTAAATAGACTTGTGTGTAATTGCTTCTGCATTTCTGCTTAGGACTCAACGGTTACCTCACACAGGTGGGAGAGGAAGGATGCTCACTGATGTGCAGGAAACTGCCATTGTTGATATGGTCATCAGAAACAATGGCATAAAACTCACTGAGATTCGAGACACAGTTTTGGCAGACAACATTACTTTTGCAAATATTCACAGTGTAAGCATCACAACTATTTCTAGAGTCCTGAAAAAACATCAGGTAAGGATGAAACAGTTGTACACTGTGCCTTTTGAGAGGAACTCTGAACATGTCAAGCAACTCAGGAACCAATATGTCCAGGTAAGATCACAATAAAATACAGAACTGTTTTTGAACAAAACACACACAAATAATTTTTTTTAGGTAATGTTTACTACTGTAACAGCTTATGTTGCCTTGTGGATTTATTATAGAGAGTCATGGAGATTGAAGGCAGGCAAACGCCCCACATTTTCATCTTTGTGGATGAGGCAGGTTTCAACCTGGCCAAAACACGGCGACGAGGAAGGAATGTGATTGGGAAGAGAGCCACAGTGGATGTCCCGGGCCAGAGGGGTGCCAGCATCACAATGTGCGCAGCAATATCCACTGATGGACTGCTGTTACACAAACCACTAATTGGGCCATACAACACTGAACGTCTCCTTGCGTTCCTGCATGATCTCTATGGAAGGGTTGTGCTAGGTGAGGAAAGGGATGCAGAGAGAAGAAATCCACCAACATTTATAATTGTATGGGACAATGTGGCATTTCACCACTCTCGTGCAGTCACCGAGTGGTTTGCAGCCCATCCCAGAATGGTGTCACTTTTCCTCCCACCTTACTCTCCATTCCTCAACCCCATAGAGGAATTCTTTTCCTCATGGAGGTGGAAGGTTTATGACCACCATCCACATAATCAAATGTCCCTCCTGGACGCAATGAATGCTGGATACCTGGACATATCAGCAGAAGATTGACAGGGATGGATCAGGCATGCCAGAAGATTCTTTCCTAGGTGTATTGCCCTAGATGACATAAGATGTGATGTGGATGAGAACCTGTGGCCAAATGGAGAAGACCGAGTAGATTAGCATTACTATTGTATCTGTATCAGTGGATGATGTGAATACAAATTCTTGTATTTTGGAATTACTCCTAAAAACAAATAAAAGACATAAAATATATTGAAGCATTCTGCATCATGTCTGATTCATTCCAGTAACCTCTATTGCAGTGAATTATTAACCGAGATTGTATAATGCTACATGTTGTTAGTGTTTTTTAGGTCATTGTTTTGTGGGTGACAAAGTGTGTTTGTTGGCTGTCAACCTTTGCTAGTGTTATGGAAGAATGTGTTGATTTGAGATATGTATGAAGTGATTTGGTAGTTTTAGTGCATTTTGAATGTGAAATGAACTGCTGTGCCAAGCTGAAAGTTGGTTTGGAGAACTGTGTGAAGAGTTTTGAAAAAGTGACTTAAGTATTGAAAAATGGGTCCTAGCGACTGTAAAAAACTGTAACACTGTAAAATGTAAACTCCACCACAGCACAGCAACTATTCTTAGATCAGAGAGAGAGAGAGAAAGAGAGGTGTCACGGTCAATCACACATATTATCACGTTACATCATTATAAGAAGTTATTGTAAGTTGCTCATCAGATCTATTCAGTCTTCCAGATACTGTAGGGTAACATTGGACTAATGTGCACTCACTGTGTAAAAAAGGATGCCAATGACAAAATGAACCAGAGAAATGCCTCACTTGTCATCATGGAAAGAAAGAAAATATATAATAACATAATATAAATTTTGATTTACTCAGTCATTTGTAATAAGTATTTTATTTATCTAATTTCCTAATTTTTGATCATATTTTCTTTAAAATCGCAGACTTTTCGCTATTTTTCATGTAAATCCTTGGTGGCGCTTCATAGCGAAGCCGGTGAGGCCGCAGCGAGCTTGGCCTCCCCTGGGATTGCGCAATCCCATGTTAACTGTGCTGACTTCCATTCTGTGAATGCATCTTCCTGTCTCTAGATCATAAATTCAATTGTTCAAACAGTTATGAACTGATTTTCCACAATTTAATATATGTGGATTACGAATTGTGTTTTGGTCATCAAACTGTGTGCAGATAACATGTTTTCGTGGTGCTGACCGATCATAAACAGCAAAGAACTGGTTGTAGGTGAGGCCGGCAGTTCCTTGGCCGCTAGGCAGGGGGCGCTCAAGGGGCACCGCTTGTGATCCCCAAATAGTAGAGTCAAAACAAGATATTGATGTTTTATTAGCGAGTTTTGCTAAACAAGTAAAGCACTAAAAAGACTCCACTGAGACCAAGAGAGTTTTAAATCTGAAGAAGATAAAGATAACTTTTACCGGAAAATGATATTTTTGTTCAGAAAGAGCGCCGCAGGGACTTAAATTATAAGTAGAGGTAAGACAGCGATACTTATTCATGTTTTGTTTTTGTGATAAAATGTGCGTAATGTGGGTTATAGTTTTAGAATGTGTTACAAATGCAGAAATCCATCATAACTCATAAACTGCTACCAATCAAATGACAAATTTTTTTTCATCAAAGAACCAATATTTTTCCATGTATCTTGGTGAATTTATTTGGCTCAATCAGTCTCCTTCAGCACTTTGCAACGAGTCTACTCTGTAGAGTGTATATATTTGTAAATCTGACTCTGATGACGTCAGTGCCTCACCAGCTATGAACCCTACCGCACGTAACTGGCTACAACCACCACCACCATATCTTACATCAGACACCGGAGCAGATGAAGGCCTGCTGTAGGGAACATGTCAGTGAGTTTGACACATTTCGCAGCATCCGTTTGAAGAACTCGTTTCTTTTTTTCGTGCAGTTTCTCTGCGCCTCCCATTACTACTGTGAACACTGCTGCACAAAGTTTCACATGGAGCGTGAAGGTGTTTTTCTACTTTATGATTGGCCTAGCCCTTTAGACTGTCAGGGATGATAACGAGGCAGATATATAAAATAATTAATAATAATAATAATAATACATATTTATATACATGTCGGGTCTGCCGGCCCAAACAGCACGTCGGCCCACCGGGAAAATGCCCGGTACGCCCGATTACCAGTCCATGCCTGCATGTCATCTAAAGGCAGTTTACAATGTCAAAATCAATCAGATTATACATATTAGGTCAGATTATCCAGATTGGTAAAATAAATTCCTATATAAGGGAACCAGTTGATTGCATCAAAGTCGTAACAAGCAGCATTCACTCCTGAAGAAGCGTAGAGCCACAGGGAGAGTCGTTTGCATTGTACATGGCTTTGCAGCAATCCCTCATACTGATCAAGCATGAAGTGACAGCAGAAGGAAAAACTCCCCATTAACAGGAAGGAAAAACCTCCATCAGAGGCGGGCTCAGTATGAACGGTAATCTGCCTTGACCGACTGGGGGTTACAAAAGAGAGAGAAGAGACACAACAAGAGAAACAAAAAAGCACAGAAGCACACATTGATCCAGTAATCTGTTTTACATTAGATGGTAATAACAGGTGATCTGTCTTCCCTGGATGATGTCACAGCTAACAGAACGCCAGACCAGGTGTACCTACTATGAAGATAAAAGAGAGAGAACAGAAAGTTAAAAGCTAAAATGACAACAGTCATGCAAAATTGAAGAACAATAGACCCTGATGTCCTCCAGCAGCCTAAGCCTATAGCAGCATAACTATAGAGGTAGCTCAGGGTAACATGAACCACTCTAACTATAAGCTTTGTCAAAAAGGAAAGTCCCAAGAGCCAGCTTCTAGTGGAGGAATTCAAGTATCTTGGGGTCTTGTTCACGAATGAGGGGAAGATGGAGCGGGAGATCGACAGGCGGATTGGTGCAACATCTGCTGTGAAGCGGGCGCTGTAGCGATCCGTTGTGGTGAAGAGAGAGGTGAGCCAAAAGGCGAAGCTCTTGATTTACCGGTCGATCTACGTTCCTACCCTCATCTATGGTCACGAGCTTTGGGTCGTGACTGAAAGAACGAGATCCCGGATACAAGCGGCCAAAATAAGTTTTCTCCATAGTGTGTCTGGGCTCTCCCTTAGAGATAGGGTGAGGAGCTCAGTCATCCGGGGAGGACTCAGAGTAGAGCCGCTGCTCCTCCACATTGAGAGGAGCCAGTTGAGGTGGCTCGGGCATCTGGTTAGGATGCCTCCTGGACGCATCCCTGGTGAGGTGTTCTGGGCACGTCCCACCGGGAGGAGGCCCAGGGGAAGACCCAGGACACGCTGGAGAGACTCTGCTGGCCTGGGAACGCTTTGGGATTCCCCCGGAGGAAGTGGCCCAAGTGGCTGGGGAGAGGAAGGTCTGGGCCTCCCTCTTGAAGCTGCTACACCCGCGACCTGACCCCGGATAAGAGGAAGACGATGGATGGATGGAAAAAGGAAAGTTTTAGGATTAGTCTTAAAAGTAGACAGGGTGTCTGCCTCACGGACCAAAACTGGGAGATGGTTCCACTGGAGAGGAGCATGATAGCTAAAGGATCTGCCTCCCATTCTGGTTTTACAAACTTTAGGAACCACCAGCAGACCTGCTTTCTGAGAGTGAAGTGGTCTGTTAGAAATTACTAAAGTTTGTACACAACATACACATGTGGAATATTGCTAACGTGTTACTTTAGCAATATTTCAATTGCTAAAGTGTTACTTTTACATTATTACTTTTGGGTGTGTATCCACCAATTTAACTGTCAAATTTTCATAAAAGCTGTCTTAATGCAAGAAACGAAACCCTTAAGCACATGAAATAATTAACTTTAAATAACTAAAAAGGTTTTGTTAACTTTTCACATGAAGCTGGATTAACAGCTAGTAAAATACCTTTGATTAAATTTGTATACTAGTGTTTAAACCAGGGGTGTCAAACGTACGGCCTGCGGGCCGGATCTGGCCCGCCGAACGATTTAGTCCGGTCCGGTGGCCAAATGCATTTTCATTATTCAACGGCAGTGTCTCCTCGCTGCATCGAGCGATCTGCACCAGATTTTTTGTGAGTCGTGGCGGAGCGCTGCCGAACACGTTCGTGTGAATCGCCCAGTGGACGGGCGGGCAAAATGCGTGACAGCATCTGCGGTGGCGGGCAGCCGGCGGTGCGCAAATCCCAGCGGTGGCCAATAGGCCAGAGCGGCGCTTTGCTGCGAGGGCCGATCATCACCGCTTGCGGTTTTAATTATTATTATTATTATTCTGCCCCCCTAAAGAGGGGCCTTTTTGGGGGCTTTCTCATTTTCAAAAACTCACCAAACTTGGCAGATGCATGGTGACTGTTTAAAAATTTTGTATTTTAAGGTCGTCACAAAAATCTAAAGAAAAATGCCTCAACGGCGCCACCTAGAAATTTTCAAAGGACCCTTTGCTATTCACTTACTTCGTCGTAGAGACATGAAATTTGGTACAGTTGTAGAGCTCACCAAGACGCTCAGAATTTACAATTAATGTCATAGTGTAAATATCACAGGAAGTCGGCCATTTTAGATTGAAAGTCTGATTTTGACCTCAATTTTGACAGTTACAGCATCGGTATAAGATCTAACTCCTCCTAGAGATATCGAGCGATCGGCTTGAAACTCGGGCAGTCTGATCATAAGGCATGGCCAATCAAAAGTTATCAAAACGGTGAGTTTTTGAGCATGCTGAAGGGGCGTTGGCAGGGGTCAAAGTTCACCTATTCGCCACAAAAAATAAAAGTGTTATATCTCCTACACAGAAACACACAGAGGCACCAAACTTTCTGTGATTAATCATCATCAGGTCTCCTATAATATCCAATGGTCAAATGATGACATCACTTAGGCCACACCCCCTGACAACAGGAAGTGTCATGTTTTGCTGTAAACGGTCGCTATGTTACCCCTCTGAGCTAATCAACATGAAACTGTGTCCACAGACAGAACACATGTTGTTGTGTTGTGGATTCCAGCCCCAAGTCGATTCGATGGAGCAGGAGAGCGTGGCGGCGTGGTGAAGTCACCTCAAACGCCGCTGCCATACGTTTGGCTCTGAATTCCACATTTTTGGGCCGAGCTGCATAAAACTCACTTGGATGCATCCTTATCCACCCCCCAACAGGAATCCATAACAAATTTTGGTGGGCGTGACCTAATGCCTCAACGGCGCCACTTAGCAATTTTCAAAGGACCCTTTGCTATTCACTTACTTCATCGTAGAGACATGAGATTTGGTACAGTGGTAGAGCTCACCAAGACGCTCAGAATTTACAATTAATGTCATAGTGTAAATATCACAGGAAGTCGGCCATTTTAGATTGAATGTCTGATTTTGACCCCATTTTTGACGTTTATAGCATTGGTATTTGATGGATCTCCTCCTAGAGATTTTTAGCGAGCGGCTTGAAACTCGGGCAGTCTGATCATAAGGCATGGCCAATTAAAAGTTATCAAAACGGTGAGTTTTTGAGCTTGTTGAAGGGGCATTAGCAAGGGTTAAAGTTCACCTACTCGCCACAAAAAATAAAACTGTTATATCTCCTACACAGAAACACACAGAGGCATCAAACTTTCAGTGATTGATCACCATCAGGTCTCCTATAATATCCAATGGTCAAATGATGACATTGCTTAGGCCACGCCCCCTGACAACAGGAAGTGTCATGTTTTGTTGTAAGCGGTCGCTATGTTACCCCTCTGAGCTAATCAACATGAAACTGTGTCCACAGACAGAACACATGTTGGTATGTTGTGGATTTCAGGCTCAACTGGATTGGATGGAGCAGGGGGGCGTGGCGGCGTGGCATATTCACCTCAAACGCTGCTGTCATACGTTTGGCTCTGAATTCCACAGTTTTGGGCCGAGCTGCTTAAAACTCATTTGGATGCATCCTTATCCACCCCCCAACAGGAATCCTTAACAAACTTTAGTGAGCAGGACTTAGTTTCTCTATAGCGCCACCAAGCAAATTTCAAAGGACCCTTTGGTATTCACTTACTTCATCGTAGAGTAATGAAATTTTGTACAGTTGTAGATCTCAGCAAGACGCTCAGAATTTACAATTAATGTCATACTGCAAGTATCACAGGAAGTAAGCCATTTTAGATTGAAATCTGAATTTTGATACCAAGTTGACATGTAAAGCATATGTATTTGATCATACTTGTCCAGCAGGGGGCAGCAAGAGACCACAAATAAACCCCAAAGGAATTTCTCTTGGTAAGTAAGTGATCTTAACTCTTTGGTTTCCTTGTATATTTAAGTTGAACAGATATACAAATCCTGCTTGAAAACTGACAAACTCTTGTTCAATACATTTCAGTTTTTATTTATATAGCGCCAAATCATGAAACATGTCATCAGGGGTGGATTGGGACAAAAAATTGGCCCTGGCATTTTGGATTAGACTGGCCCACCACATTTTTTTTGTGTACTGAATGTGTATACCAACTGTGCAATACCAACTGTGCAATACCTTGAAGTCAGGATAATGGAAATTAGTGAGTGGACACTTAAAATACTTCCAAAATCTTAATTTATTAACACTGTAAAATGTAAACTCCACCACAGCACAGCAATTATTCTTAGATCAGAGAGAGAGAGAGAGAAAGAGAGGTGTCACGGTCAATCACACATATTATCACGTTACATCATTATAAGAAGTTATTGTAAGTTGCTCATCAGATCTATTCAGTCTTCCAGATACTGTAGGGTAACATTGGACTAATGTGCACTCACTGTGTAAAAGAGGATGCCAATGACAAAATGAACCAGAGAAATGCCTCACTTGTCATCATGGAAAGAAAGAAAATATATAATAACATAATATAAATTTTGATTTACTCAGTCATTTGTAATAAGTATTTTATTTATCTAATTTCCTAATTTTTGATCATATTTTCTTTAAAATCGCAGACTTTTCGCTATTTTTCATGTAAATCCTTGGTGGCGCTTCATAGCGAAGCCGGTGAGGCCGCAGCGAGCTTGGCCTACCCTGGGATTGCGCAATCCCATGGTAACTGCGCTGACTTCCATTCTGTGAATGCATCTTCCTGTCTCTAGATCATAAATTCAATTGTTCAAACAGTTATGAACTGATTTTCCACAATTTAATATATGTGGATTACGAATTGTGTTTTGGTCATCAAACTGTGTGCAGATAACATGTTTTCGTGGTGCTGGCCGATCATAAACAGCAAAGAACTGGTTGTAGGTGAGGCCAGCAGTTCCTTGGCCACTAGGCAGGGGGCGCTCAAGGGGCACCGCTCGTGATCCCCAAATAGTAGAGTCAAAACAAGTTATTGATGTTTTATTAGCGAGTTTTGCTAAACAAGTAAAGCACTAAAAAGACTCTAAACATACAGCTGGAACAGGACTGATCAGGGAAGGCTTTCCTCCCTGGCAGTGAGCTCCACTGAGACTGAGAGACTTTTAAAACTGAAGAAGATAAAGAGAACTTTTACCGGAAAATGATGATATTTTTGTTCAGAAAGAGCGCCACAGGGACTTAAATTATAAGTAGAGGTAAGACAGCGATACTTATTCATGTTTTGTTTCTGTAATGAAATGTGCTTAATGTGGGTTATAGTTTTAGAATGTGTTACAAATGCAGAAATCCATCATAACTCATAAACTGTTACCAATCAAATGACAATTTTTTTCATCAAAGAACCAATATTTTTCCATGTATCTTGGTGAATTTATTTGGCTCAATCAGTCTCCTTCAGCACTTTGCAACGAGTCTACTCTGTAGAGTGTATATATTTGTAAATCTGACTCTGATGACGTCAGTGCCTCACCAGCCATGAACCCTACCGCACGTTAGAGACTGACATTTTTTCGGGAATCCCGCGGGTCACGTGATTCCCACGGGAATCCCGCGGGATGGGAGTCAACATCAGTAAATATCACGTGATTGGGACGGTACAGGATTAAATATAAACGGGAGCAGACGGGAGCGGGAGTAAACCAACAACAGGTACAATTAACTAGGATCGAAGCCAAAAGATTAAATAAAATAGAAAATCAAAAATGTAGGTTCGCCGCCGCCATTTTGTAGTTTTTTTCCAAGAAACCGAAACTATAATGCTGGTCAAAGAACTACACGACCCAGAAGCCAACAGTGCATCCGGTTTATTTTTTCCGCCAGCGCTCAAAAAACAGAATGGGAGTGGGGGGGGGGATCAACCGCTAGTGGCGAACTCAACCTGGAAAAGTTGGATCGGCAACGCAAAGTCAAAAGTAAGGACTTATTTATTAAACTCACAGCGCAACTGTAAAGTTGCAAATATTAACAAACTTGAGGAGAGTTGAATGTCACGGTGTTAACACTCAGTACCTGCTTGTAAAACGTGTTTCCTGGACTAATTTCCCAATGTGCAACAGTGTAATAATACGGCCAATAACTTAAAACTACTTTATTATTTTATTTAGTATTGTCTGAACAGTTGTGTTTTTTTCTGTTTTAACCCAATAACTGAACAATGTGTTAACACTTCTGTTTCACTATTTAACAAAAGTAAAACATGTACTTCCATGTCTGGTCGGGTAAAAATGAGACGGAGCCGACTGGACCGGCTGTTCCTGGGTCCAGTTAGCTCCGCCTCCAGCTCCGCATCATCCCCGAAAATTAACATAATCTCACTTTTAACTTTTGATAAAAGTTGACAGATCTGTCTAAGAATGTGTTTAATGTTCAATGAATGTATTGGTTCTGATAGTAAACCCTAATTAGTTTGTGGATATTTTATTGCAAATGGAAAAATACTAATATGCTTGAATGATATTCAACTTTTTTGTAATTTTTTGTTTTACTAAACTGAGTTTTTGAACCACTTCGGTACATTATCTAAATTGTGACAGTAATGCCTTTATGCACTTTTTTCTTAACTGAGTATAGATCTCTTTCTCGGTGCATTATTCTTTAGTTTCAGCAATTTGAAATGTAAAAGTAACTTCATTGTTCATGTGAAACAATTACTTAATGAATTAGTAAAAAGCAACATTGTACATTTTGTTTATTCAACTAAGATAGGCATGGTCTGTTTCCGTGTTTGTTACTTTATTTATTTATTTATTATTATTCCTTTCACTTTAACTGGCCTTTACTACAGCTAAAACAGGAACTTAACTGACCCTTCATAGACATTCAGGTTTAATGTATTTCCAGAAAACTTAATGAAGACAACAAGAATGGGAGTAGGGCAGGAGCGGGAGTCATTCTGAGTGGGAGCGGGATGGGAGTGGGAGTAATTTTACCAGGAGCGGGACGGGACAGGATTTTTTTTTCTACTCTGGCCCGGGATTGGGACGGGACACAATTTTTATCAGTGGGAGTGGGACGGGACAGGAGTGAAAATCCACTCCCGTGTCACTCTCTACCGCACGTCACTGACTACAACCACCACCATATTTTACACCAGACACCGGAGCAGATGAAGGGCCTGCTGTTGGAAACATGTCAGTCAGTTTGACACATTTCGCAGCATCCGTTTGAAGAACTCGTTTCTTTTTTTCGTGCAGTTTCTCTGCGCCTCCCTTGCGTTTCTTATCCATTACTACTGTGAACACCGCTGCACAAAGTTCCACATGGAGCGTGAAGGTGTTTTTCTACTTTATGATTGGCCTAGCCCTTTAGACTGTCAGGGATGATAACCAATGGGCTGCAGTAGCCTGTGGTAAGGGCTGGATGATCGGAACAGACTCTTGCGCTGCTGATATTTTTCTTCATGCATTATGCAAATATAACGAGGCAGATATATAAAATAATAATAATATTAATAATAATAATACATATTATTAATATACATGTCGGGTCTGCCGGCCTGCATGTCATCTAAAGGCAGTTTACAATGTCAAAATCAATCAGATTATACATATTAAGTCAGATTATCCAGATTGGTAAAAGAAATTCCTATATAAGGGAACCAGTTGATTTCATCAAAGTCGTAACAAGCAGCATTGACTCCTGAAGAAGCGTAGAGCCACAGGGAGAGTCGTTTGCATTGTACATGGCTTAGCAGCAATCCCTCATACTGATCAAGCATGAAGTGACAGCAGAAGGAAAAACTCCCCATTAACAGGAAGGAAAAACCTCCAGCCGAACCGGGCTCAGTATGAACGGTCATCTGCCTTGACCGACTGGGGGTTACAAAAGAGAGAGAAGAGACACAACAAGACAGACAAAAAAGCACAGAAGCACACATTGATCCAGTAATGTGTTTTACATTAGATGGTAATAGCAGGTGATCTGTCTTCCCTGAATGATGTCACAGCTAACAGAACGCCAGACCAGGGGTACCTACTATGAAGAAAAAATAGAAAAAACAAAAAGGTAAAAGCTGAAATGACAACAGTCATGCAAAATTGAAGAACAATAGACCCTGATGTCCTCCAGCAGCCTAAGCCTATAGCAGCATAACTATAGAGGTAGCTCGGGGTAACATGAACCACTCTAACTATAACCTTTGTCAAAAAGGAAAGTCCCAAGAGCCAGCTTCTAGTGGAGGAGTTCAAGTATCTTGGGGTCTTGTTCACGAATGAGGGGAAGATGGAGCGGGAGATCGACAGGCGGATTGGTGCAGCGTCTGCTGTGAAGCGTGCGCTGTACCGATCCGTTGTGGTGAAGAGAGAGCTGAGCCAAAAGGCCAAGCTCTCGATTTACCAGTCGATCTACGTTCCTACCCTCATCTATGGTCACGAGCTTTGGGTCGTGACCGAAAGAACGAAATCCCGGATACAAGCGGCTGAAATGAGTTTTCTCCATAGTGTGTCTGGGCTCTCCCTTAGAGATAGGGTGAGGAGCTCAGTCATCCGGGGAGGACTCAGAGTAGAGCCGCTGCTCCTCCACATTGAGAGGAGCCAGTTGAGGTGGATCGGGCATCTGGTTAGGATGCCTCCTGGACGCCTCCCTGATGAGGTGTTCTTGGCACGTCCCACCGGGAGGAGGCCCAGAGGAAGACCCAGGACACGCTGGAGAGACTATGCTGGCCTGGGAACGCTTTGGGATTCCCCCGGAGGAAGTGGCCCAAGTGGCTGGGGAGAGGAAGGTCTGGGGCTCCCTCTTGAAGCTGCCCCTGCGACCTGACCCCGGATAAGTGGAAGACGATGGATGGATGGAAAAAGGAAAGTTTTAGGATTAGTCTTAAAAGTAGACAGGGTGTCTGCGTCACGGAACAAAACTGGGAGTTTGTTCCACTGGAGAGGAGCCTGATAACTAAAGGATCTGCCTACCATTCTGGTTTTACAGACTTTAGGAACCACCAGCAGACCTGCTTTCTGAGAGTGAAGTGGTCTGTTAGAAATTACTAAAGTTTGTACACAACATACACATGTGGAATATTGCTAACGTGTTACTTTAGCAATTTTCCAATTGCCAAAGTGTTACTTTTACATTATTACTTTTGGGTGTGTATCCACCAATTTAACTGTCAAACTTTCATAAAAGCTGTCTTAATGCAAGAAACGAAACCCTTAAACACATGAAATAATTAACTTTAAATAACTAAAAAGGTTTTGTTAACTTTTCACATGAAGCTGGATTAACAGCTAGTAAGATACCTTTGATTAAGTTGGTATACTAATGTTTAAACCAGGGGTGTCAAACGTACGGCCTGCGGGCCGGATCTGGCCCGCCGAACGATTTAGTCCGGCCCGGTGGCCAAATGCATTTTTATTATTCAACGGCTGTGTCTCCTCGGTGCATCGACCGATCTGCACCAGATTTTTTGTGAGTCGTGGGGGAGCGCTGCCCAACGCATACGTGTGTATGGCATGGTAGACGGGTGAGGAAAATGCATGACAGCTTCTGCGGTGGCTGGCGGCGGGAGGTGCGCGTACCCTAGCGGTGGCCCTTAGGCCAGAGCGGCGCTTGGCTGCGAGGGCCGATCATCACCGCTTGCGGTTTTAATTCTTCTTATTATTCTGCCCCCCTAAAGAGGGGCCTTTTTGGGGGCTTTCTCATTTTCAAAAACTCACCAAACTTGGCAGATGCATGGTGACTGTTTAAAAATTTTGTATTTTAAGGTCGTCACAAAAATCTAAAGAAAAATGCCTCAACGGCGCCACCTAGAAATTTTCAAAGGACCCTTTGCTATTCACTTACTTCGTCGTAGAGACATGAAATTTGGTACAGTTGTAGAGCTCAACAAGACGCTCAGAATTTACAATCAATGTCATAGTGCAAATATCACAGGAAGTTGGCCATTTTAGACTGAAAGTCTGATTTTGACCCAATTTTTGACGTTTATAGCATTGGTATTTGATGGATCTCCTCCTAGAGATTTTGAGCGATCGGCTTGAAACTCGGGCAGTCTGATCATAAGGCATGGCCAATCAAAAGTTATCAAAACGGTGAGTTTTTGAGCATGCTGAAGGGGCGTTGGCAGGGGTCAAAGTTCACCTATTCGCCACAAAAAATAAAAGTGTTATATCTCCTACACAGAAACACACAGAGGCACCAAACTTTCTGTGATTAATCATCATCAGGTCTCCTATAATATCCAATGGTCAAATGATGACATCACTTAGGCCACACCCCCTGACAACAGGAAGTGTCATGTTTTGCTGTAAACGGTCGCTATCTTACCCCTCTGAGCTAATCAACATGAAACTGTGTCCAGAGACAGAAAACATGTTGTTGTGTTGTGGATTCCAGCCCCAAGTCGATTCGATGGGGCAGGAGAGCGTGGCGGCGTGGTGAAGTCACCTCAAACGCCGCTGCCATACGTTTGGCTCTGAATTCCACATTTTTGGGCCGAGCTGCATAAAACTCACTTGGATGCATCCTTATCCACCCCCCAACAGGAATCCATAACAAATTTTGGTGGGCGTGACCTAATGCCTCAACGGCGCCACTTAGCAATTTTCAAAGGACCCTTTGCTATTCACTTACTTCATCGTAGAGACATGAGATTTGGTACAGTGGTAGAGCTCAACAAGACGCTCAGAATTTACAATTAATGTCATAGTGCAAATATCACAGGAAGTTGGCCATTTTAGACTGAAAGTCTGATTTTGACCCAATTTTTGACGTTTATAGCATTGGTATTTGATGGATCTCCTCCTAGAGATTTTTAGCGAGCGGCTTGAAACTCAGGCAGTCTGATCATAAGGCATGGCCAATTAAAAGTTATCAAAACGGTGAGTTTTTGAGCTTGTTGAAGGGGCATTAGCAGGGGTCAAAGTTCACCTACTCGCCACAAAAAATAAAAGTGTTATATCTCCTACACAGAAACACACAGAGGCATCAAACTTTCAGTGATTGATCACCATCAGGTCTCCTATAATATCCAATGGTCAAATGATGACATTGCTTAGGCCACGCCCCCTGACAACAGGAAGTGTCATGTTTTGTTGTAAGCGGTCGCTATGTTACCCCTCTGAGCTAATCAACATGAAACTGTGTCCACAGACAGAACACATGTTGGTATGTTGTGGATTTCAGGCTCAACTGGATTGGATGGAGCAGGGGGGCGTGGCGGCGTGGCATATTCACCTCAAACGCTGCTGTCATACGTTTGGCTCTGAATTCCACAGTTTTGGGCCGAGCTGCTTAAAACTCATTTGGATGCATCCTTATCCACCCCCCAACAGGAATCCTTAACAAACTTTAGTGAGCAGGACTTAGTTTCTCTATAGCGCCACCAAGCAAATTTCAAAGGACCCTTTGGTATTCACTTACTTCATCGTAGAGTAATGAAATTTTGTACAGTTGTAGATCTCAGCAAGACGCTCAGAATTTACAATTAATGTCATACTGCAAGTATCACAGGAAGTAAGCCATTTTAGATTGAAATCTGAATTTTGATACCAAGTTGACATGTAAAGCATATGTATTTGATCATACTTGTCCAGCAGGGGGCAGCAAGAGACCACAAATAAACCCCAAAGGAATTTCTCTTGGTAAGTAAGTGATCTTAACTCTTTGGTTTCCTTATATATTTAAATTGAACAGATATACAAATCCTGCTTGAAAACTGACAAACTTACTCTTGTTCAATACATTTCAGTTTTTATTTATATAACGCCAAATCATAAAACATGTCATCAGGGGTGGACTGGGACAAAAAAATCGGCCCTGGCATTTTGGATTAGACTGGCCCACCACATTTTTTTTGTGTACTGAATGTGTATACCAACTTTGCAATACCAACTGTGCAATACCTTGAGGCCAGGTTAATGGAAATTAGTGAGAGTGGACACTTAAAATACTTCCAAAATCTTAATTTATTAACACTGTAAAATGTAAACTCCACCACAGCACAGCAACTATTCTTAGATCAGAGAGAGAGAGAGAAAGAGAGGTGTCACAGTCAATCACACATATTATCACGTTACATCATTATAAGAATCTATTGTAAGTTGCTCATCAGATCTATTCAGTCTTCCAGATACTGTAGGGTAACATTGGACTAATGTGCACTCACTGTGTAAAAAAGGATGCCAATGACAAAATGAACCAGAGAAATGCCTCACTTGTCATCATGGAAAGAAAGAAAAAATATAATAACATAATATAAATTTTGATTTACTCAGTCATTTGTAATAAGTATTTTATTTATCTAATTTCCTAATTTTTGATCATATTTTCTTTAAAATCGCAGACTTTTCACTATTTTTCATGTAAATCCTTGGTGGCGCTTCATAGCGAAGCCGGTGAGGCCGCAGCGAGCTTGGCCTCCCCTGGGATTGCGCAATCCCATGTTAACTGTGCTGACTTCCATTCTGTGAATGCATCTTCCTGTCTCTAGATCATAAATTCAATTGTTCAAACAGTTATGAACTGATTTTCCACAATTTAATATATGTGGATTACGAATTGTGTTTTGGTCATCAAACTGTGTGCAGATAACATGTTTTCGTGGTGCTGACCGATCATAAACAGCAAAGAACTGGTTGTAGGTGAGGCCGGCAGTTCCTTGGCCGCTAGGCAGGGGGCGCTCAAGGGGCACCGCTCGTGATCCCCAAATAGTAGAGTCAACACAAGTTATTGATGTTTTATTAGCGAGTTTTGCTAAACAAGTAAAGCACTAAAAAGACTCTAAACATACAGCTGGAACAGGACTGATCAGGGAAGGCTTTCCTCCCTGGCAGTGAGCTCCACTGAGACTGAGAGAGTTTTAAATCTGAAGAAGATAAAGAGAACTTTTACCGGAAAATTATATTTTTGTTCAGAAAGAGCGCCGCAGGGACTTAAATTATAAGTGAGGTAAGACAGCGATACTTATTCATGTTTTGTTTTTGTGATAAAATGTGCGTAATGTGGGTTATAGTTTTAGAATGTGTTACAAATGCAGAAATCCATCATAACTCATAAACTGCTACCAATCAAATGACAAATTTTTTTTCATCAAAGAACCAATATTTTTCCATGTATCTTGATGAATTTATTTGGCTCAATCAGTCTCCTTCAGCACTTTGCAACGAGTCTACTCTGTAGAGTGTATATATTTGTAAATCTGACTCTGATGACGTCAGTGCCTCACCAGCTATGAACCCTACCGCACGTAACTGTCTACAACCACCACCACCATATCTTACATCAGACACCGGAGCAGATGAAGGCCTGCTGTTGGGAACATGTCAGTCAGTTTGACACATTTCGCAGCGTCCGTTTGAAGAACTCGTTTCTTTTTTTCGTGCAGTTTCTCTGCGCCTCCCATTACTACTGTGAACACCGCTGCACAAAGTTCCACATGGAGCGTGAAGGTGTTTTTCTACTTTATGATTGGCCTAGCCCTTTAGACTGTCAGGGATGATAACGAGGCAGATATATAAAATAATTAATAATAATAATAATAATAATACATATTATTAATATACATGTCTCTGCCGGCCCAAACAGCACGTCGGCCCACCGGGAAAATGCCCGGTACGCCCGATTACCAGTCCATGCCTGCATGTCATCTAAAGGCAGTTTACAATGTCAAAATCAATCAGATTATACATATTAGGTCAGATTATCCAGATTGGTAAAATAAATTCCTATATAAGGGAACTAGTTGATTGCATCAAAGTCGTAACAAGCAGCATTCACTCCTGAAGAAGCGTAGAGCCACAGGGAGAGTCGTTTGCATTGTACATGGCTTTGCAGCAATCCCTCATACTGATCAAGCATGAAGTGACAGCAGAAGGAAAAACTCCCCATTAACAGGAAGGAAAAACTCCCCATTAACAGGAAGGAAAAACCTCCAGCAGAACCCGGCTCAGTATGAACGGTAATCTGCCTTGACTGACTGGGGGTTACAAAAGAGAGAGAAGAGACACAACAAGAGAGACAAAAAAGCACAGAAGCACACATTGATCCAGTAATCTGTTTTACATTAGATGGTAATAACAGGTGATCTGTCTTCCCTGGATGATGTCACAGCTAACAGAACGCCAGACCAGGTGTACCTACTATGAAGATAAAAGAGAGAGAACAGAAAGTTAAAAGCTAAAATGACAACAGTCATGCAAAATTGAAGAACAATAGACCCTGATGTCCTCCAGCAGCCTAAGCCTATAGCAGCATAACTATAGAGGTAGCTCAGGGTAACATGAACCACTCTAACTATAAGCTGTGTCAAAAAGGAAAGTCCCAAGAGCCAGCTTCTAGTGGAGGAGTTCAAGTATCTTGGGGTCTTGTTCACGAATGAGGGGAAGATGGAGCGGGAGATCGACAGGCGGATTGGTGCAACGTCTGCTGTGAAGCGGGCGCTGTAGCGATCCGTTGTGGTGAAGAGAGAGGTGAGCCAAAAGGCGAAGCTCTTGATTCACCGGTCGATCTACGTTCCTACCCTCATCTATGGTCACAAGCTTTGGGTCGTGACCGAAAGAACGAGATCCCGGATACAAGCGGCCAAAATAAGTTTTCTCCATAGTGTGTCTGGGCTCTCCCTTAGAGATAGGGTGAGGAGCTCAGTCATCCGGGGAGGACTCAGAGTAGAGCCGCTGCTCCTCCACATTGAGAGGAGCCAGTTGAGGTGGCTCGGGCATCTGGTTAGGATGCCTCCTGGACGCATCCCTGGTGAGGTGTTCTGGGCACATCCCACCGGGAGGAGACCCAGGGGAAGACCCAGGACACGCTGGAGAGACTCTGCTCGCCTGGGAACGCTTTGGGATTCCCCCGGAGGAAGTGGCCCAAGTGGCTGGGGAGAGGAAGGTCTGGGCCTCCCTCTTGAAGCTGCTACACCCGCGACCTGACCCCGGATAAGCGGAAGACGATGGATGGATGGAAAAAGGAAAGTTTTAGGATTAGTCTTAAAAGTAGACAGGGTGTCTGCGTCACGGACCAAAACTGGGAGTTGGTTCCACTGGAGAGGAGCATGATAGCTAAAGGATCTGCCTACCATTCTGGTTTTACAGACTTTAGGAACCACCAGCAGACCTGCTTTCTGAGAGTGAAGTGGTCTGTTAGAAATTACTAAAGTTTGTACACAACATACACATGTGGAATATTGCTAACGTGTTACTTTAGCAATATTCCAATTGTTAAAGTGTTACTTTTACATTATTACTTTTGGGTGTGTATCCACCAATTTAACTGTCAAACTTTCATAAAAGCTGTCTTAATGCAAGAAACGAAACCCTTAAACACATGAAATAATTAACTTTAAATAACTAAAAAGGTTTTGTTAACTTTTCACATGAAGCTGGATTAACAGCTAGTAAGATACCTTTGATTAAGTTGGTATACTAATGTTTAAACCAGGGGTGTCAAACGTACGGCCTGCGGGCCGGATCTGGCCCGCCGAACGATTTAGTCCGGCCAGGTGGCCAAATGCATTATCATTATTCAACGGCTGTGTGTCCTCGGTGCATCGACCCATCTGCACCAGATTTTTTGTGAGTCGTGGGGGAGCGCTGCCCAACGCGTGCGTGTGTATTGCATGGTAGACGGGTGAGGAAAATGCATGACAGCTTCTGCTGTGGCTGGCGGTGGGAGGTGCGCGTACCCTAGCGGTGGCCCATAGGCCAGAGCGGCGCTTGGCTGCGAGGGCCGATCATCACCGCTTGCGGTTTTAATTAGGCCCGAGCAGCTAAGCGCTGCGAAGGCCTATTGTATCTGTAGTGTTAATTCTTATTATTCTGCCCCCCTAAAGAGGGGCCTTTTTGGGGGCTTTCTCATTTTCAAAAACTCACCAAACTTTGCAGATGCATGGTGACTGTTTAAAAATTTTGTATTTTAAGGTCGTCACAAAAATCTAAAGAAAAATGCCTCAACGGCGCCACCTAGAAATTTTCAAAGGACCCTTTGCTATTCACTTACTTCGTCGTAGAGACATGAAATTTGGTACAGTTGTAGAGCTCAACAAGACGCTCAGAATTTACAATTAACGTCATAGTGCAAGTATCACAGGAAGTTGGCCATTTTAGACTGAAAGTCTGATTTTGACCCAATTTTTGACGTTTATAGCATTGGTATTTGATGGATCTCCTCCTAGAGATTTTGAGCGAGCGACTTGAAACTCGGTCAGTCTGATCATAAGGCATGGCCAATTAAAAGTTATCAAAACGGTGAGTTTTTGAGCTTGTTGAAGGGGCATTAGCAGGGGTCAAAGTTCACCTACTCGCCACAAAAAATAAAACTGTTATATCTCCTACACAGAAACACACAGAGGCATCAAACTTTCTTTGATTGATCATCATCGGGTCTTCTTTAATATCCAATGGTCAAATGATGACATCACTTAGGCCACACCCCCTGACAACAGGAAGTGTCATGTTTTGCTGTAAACGGTCGCTATGTTACCCCTCTGAGCTAATCAACATGAAACTGTGTCCAGAGACAGAAGACATGTTGTTGTGTTGTGGATTCCAGCCCCAAGTCGATTCGATGGAGCAGGAGAGCGTGGCGGCGTGGTGAAGTCACCTCAAACGCCGCTGCCATACGTTTGGCTCTGAATTCCACATTTTTGGGCCGAGCTGCTTAAAACTCACTTGGATGCATCCTTATCCACCCCCCAACAGGAATCCATAACAAATTTTGGTGGGCGTGACCTAATGCCTCAACGGCGCCACTTAGCAATTTTCAAAGGACCCTTTGCTATTCACTTACTTCATCGTAGAGACATTAGATTTGGTACAGTGGTAGAGCTCACCAAGACGCTCAGAATTTACAATTAATGTCATGGTGTAAATATCACAGGAAGTTGGCCATTTTAGATTGAATGTCTGATTTTGACCCCATTTTTGACGTTTATAGCATTGGTATTTGATGGATCTCCTCCTAAAGATTTTTAGCGAGCGGCTTGAAACTCGGGCAGTCTGATCATAAGGCATGGCCAATTAAAAGTTATCAAAACGGTGAGTTTTTGAGCTTGTTGAAGGGGCATTAGCAGGGGTCAAAGTTCACCTACTCGCCACAAAAAATAAAACTGTTATATCTCCTACACAGAAACACACAGAGGCATCAAACTTTCTGTGATTGATCACCATCAGGTCTCCTATAATATCCAATGGTCAAATGATGACATTGCTTAGGCCACGCCCCCTGACAACAGGAAGTGTCATGTTTTGTTGTAAGCGGTCGCTATGTTACCCCTCTGAGCTAATCAACATGAAACTGTGTCCACAGACAGAACACATGTTGGTATGTTGTGGATTTCAGGCTCAACTGGATTCGATGGAGCAGGGGGGCGTGGCGGCGTGGCATATTCACCTCAAACGCTGCTGTCATACGTTTGGCTCTGAATTCCACAGTTTTGGGCCGAGCTGCCTAAAACTCATTTGGATGCATCCTTATCCACCCCCCAACAGGAATCCATAACAAACTTTAGTGAGCAGGACTTAGTTTCTCTATAGCGCCACCAAGCAATTTTCAAAGGACCTTTTGCTATTCACTTACTTCATCGTAGAGTAATGAAATTTTGTACAGTTGTAGATCTCAGCAAGATGCTCAGAATTTACAATTAATGTCATAGTGCAAGTATCACAGGAAGTAAGCCATTTTAGATTGAAATCTGAATTTTGACACCATGTTGACATGGTATCAAATACCATCATCCTCCAGCAGGGGGCAGCAAGAGACCACAAATAAACCCCAAAGGAATCTCTCTTGGTAAGTAAGTGATCTTAACTCTTTGGTTTCCTTATATTTTTAAGTTGAACAGATATACAAATCCTGCTTGAAAACTGACAAACTCTTGTTCAATACATTTCAGTGTTTATTTATATAGCGCCAAATCATGAAACATGTCATCACGGGTGGACTGGGACAAAAAAAAATTGGCCCTGGCATTTTGGATTAGACTGGCCCACCACATTTTTTTGTGTACTGAATGTGTATACCAACTGTGCAATACCAACTGTGCAATACCTTGAGGCCAGGTTAATGGAAGTTAGTGAGAGTGGACACTTAAAATACTTCCAAAATCTTAATTTATTAACACTGTAAAATGTAAACTCCACCACAGCACAGCAACTATTCTTAGATCAGAGAGAGAGAGAGAAAGAGAGGTGTCACGGTTAATCACACATATTATCACGTTACATCATTATAAGAAGTTATTGTAAGTTGCTCATCAGATCTATTCAGTCTTCCAGATACTGTAGGGTAACATTGGACTAATGTGCACTCACTGTGTAAAAAAGGATGCATATGACAAAATGAACCAGAGAAATGCCTCACTTGTCATCATGGAAAGAAAGAAAATATATAATAACATAATATAAATTTTGATTTACTCAGTCATTTGTAATAAGTATTTTATTTATCTAATTTCCTAATTTTTGATCATATTTTCTTTAATATCGCAGACTTTTCGCTATTTTTCATGTAAATCCTTGGCGCTTCATAACGAAGCCGGTGAGGCCGCAGCGAGCTTGGCCTCCCCTGGGATTGCGCAATCCCATGTTAACTGTGCTGACTTCCATTCTCTGAATGCATCATCCTGTCTCTAGATCATAAATTCAATTGTTCAAACAGATATGAACTGATTTTCCACAATTTAATATATGTGGATTACGAATTGTGTTTTGGTCATCAAACTGTGTGCAGATAACATGTTTTCGTGGTGCTGGCCGATCATAAACAGCAAAGAACTGGTTGTAGGTGAGGCCGGCAGTTCCTTGGCCGCTAGGCAGGGGGCGCTCAAGGGGCACCGCTCGTGATCCCCAAATAGTAGAGTCAAAACAAGTTATTGATGTTTTATTAGCGAGTTTTGCTAAACAAGTAAAGTACTAAAAAGACTCTAAACATACAGCTGGAACAGGACTGATCAGGGAAGGCTTTCCTCCCTGGCAGTGAGCTCCACTGAGACTAAGAGAGTTTTAAATCTGAAGTAGATAAAGAGAACTTTTACCGGAAAATGATGATATTTTTGTTCAGAAAGAGCGCCACAGGGACTTAAATTATAAGTAGAGGTAAGACAGCGATACTTATTCATGTTTTGTTTTTGTGATAAAATGTGCTTAATGTGGGTTATAGTTTTAGAATGTGTTACAAATGCAGAAATCCATCATAACTCATAAACTGTTACCAATAAAATGACAATTTTTTTTCATCAAAGAACCAATATTTTTCCATGTATCTTGGTGAATTTATTTGGCTCAATCAGTCTCCTTCAGCACTTTGCAACGAGTCTAGTCTGTAGAGTGTATATAATTTTAAATCTGACTCTGATGACGTCAGTGCCTCACCAGCTATGAACTCTACCGCACGTCACTGACTACAACCACCACCACCACCACCACCATATTTTACATCAGACACCGGAGCAGATGAAGGGCCTGCTGTTTGGAACATGTCAGTCAGTTTGACACATTTCGCAGCATCCGTTTGAAGAACTCGTTTCTTTTTTTCGTGCAGTTTCTCTGCGCCTCCCTTGCGTTTCTTATCCATTACTACTGTGAACACCGCTGCACAAAGTTCCACATGGAGCGTGAAGGTGTTTTTCTACTTTATGATTGGCCTAGCCCTTTAGACTGTCAGGGATGATAACCAATGGGCTGCAGTAGCCTGTGGTAAGGGCCGGATGATCGGAACAGACTCTTGCGCTGCTGATATTTTTCTTCATGCATTATGCAAATATAACGAGGCAGATATATAAAATAATAATAATAATAATAATACATATTATTAATATACATGTCGGGTCTGCCGGCCCAAACAGCACGTCGGCCCACCGGGAAAATGCCCGGTACGCCCGATTACCAGTCCATGCCTGCATGTCATCTAAAGGCAGTTTACAATGTCAAAATCAATCAGATTATACATATTAAGTCAGATTATCCAGATTGGTAAAAGAAATTCCTATATAAGGGAACCAGTTGATTTCATCAAAGTCGTAACAAGCAGCATTCACTCCTGAAGAAGCGTAGAGCCACAGGGAGAGTCGTTTGCATTGTACATGGCTTTGCAGCAATCCCTCATACTGATCAAGCATGAAGTGACAGCAGAAGGAAAAACTCCCCATTAACAGGAAGGAAAAACCTCCAGCAGAACCGGGCTCAGTATGAACGGTAATCTGCCTTGACCGACTGGGGGTTACAAAAGAGAGAGAAGAGACACAACAAGACAGACAAAAAAGCACAGAAGCACACATTGATCCAGTAATGTGTTTTACATTAGATGGTAATAGCAGGTGATCTGTCTTCCCTGAATGATGTCACAGCTAACAGAACGCCAGACCAGGTGTACCTACTATGAAGATAAAAGAGAGAGAACAGAAAGTTAAAAGCTGAAATGACAACAGTCATGCAAAATTGAAGAACAATAGACCCTGATGTCCTCCAGCAGCCTAAGCCTATAGTAGCATAACTATAGAGGTAGCTCGGGGTAACATGAACCACTCTAACTATAAGCTTTGTCAAAAAGGAAAGTCCCAAGAGCCAGCTTCTAGTGGAGGAGTTCAAGTATCTTGGGGTCTTGTTCACGAATGAGGGGAAGATGGAGCGGGAGATCGACAGGCATCGGATTGGTGCAACGTCTGCTGTGAAGCGGGCGCTGTAGCGGTCCGTTGTGGTGAAGAGAGAGCTGAGCCAAAAGGCCAAGCTCTCGATTTACCAGTCGATCTACGTTCCTACCCTCATCTATGGTCACGAGCTTTGGGTCGTGACCGAAAGAACGAGATCCCGGATACAAGCGGCCAAAATGAGTTTTCTCCATAGTGTGTCTGGGCTCTCCCTTAGAGATAGGGTGAGGAGCTCAGTCATCCGGGGAGGACTAAGAGTAGAGCCGCTGCTCCTTCACATTGAGAGGAGCCAGTTGAGGTGGCTCGGGCATCTGGTTAGGATGCCTCCTGGACGCATCCCTGGAGAGGTGTTCTGGGCACGTCCCAACGGGAGGAGGCCCAGGGGAAGACCCAGGACACACTGGAGGGACTATGCTTGCCTGGGAACGCTTAGGGATTCCCCCGGAGGAAGTGGCCCAAGTGGCTGGGGAGAGGAAGGTCTGGGCCTCCCTCTTGAAGCTGCTACACCCGCGACCTGACCCCGGATAAGCGGAAGACGATGGATGGATGGAAAAAGGAAAGTTTTAGGATTAGTCTTAAAAGTAGACAGGGTGTCTGCGTCACGGACCAAAACTGGGAGTTGGTTCCACTGGAGAGGAGCCTGATAGCTAAAGGATCTGCCTACCATTCTGGTTTTACAGACTTTAGGAACCACGAGCAGACCTGCTTTCTGAGAGTGAAGTGGTCTGTTAGAAATTACTAAAGTTTGTACACAACATACACATGTGGAATATTGCTAACGTGTTACTTTAGCAATATTCCAATTGCTAAAGTGTTACTTTTACATTATTACTTTTGGGTGTGTATCCACCAATTTAACTGTCAAACTTTCATAAAAGCTGTCTTAATGCAAGAAACGAAACCCTTAAACACATGAAATAATTAACTTTAAATAACTAAAAAGGTTTTGTTAACTTTTCACATGAAGCTGGATTAACAGCTAGTAAGATACCTTTGATTAAGTTGGTATACTAATGTTTAAACCAGGGGTGTCAAACGTACGGCCTGCGGGCCGGATCTGGCCCGCCGAACGATTTAGTCCGGCCCGGTGGCCAAATGCATTTTCATTATTCAACGGCTGTGTCTCCTCGGTGCATCGACCCATCTGCACCAGATTTTTTGTGAGTCGTGGGGGAGCGCTGCCCAACGCATACGTGTGTATTGCATGGTAGACGGGTGAGGAAAATGCATGACAGCTTCTGCGGTGGCTGGCGGCGGGAGGTGCGCGTACCCTAGCGGTGGCCCATAGGCCAGAGCGGCGCTTGGCTGCGAGGGCCGATCATCACCGCTTGCGGTTTTAATTATTAGGCCCGAGCAGCTAAGCGCTGCGAAGGCCTATTGTATCTGTAGTGTTAATTATTAGGCCCGAGCAGCTAAGCGCTGCGAAGGCCTATTGTATCTGTAGTGTTAATTATTATTATTATTATTATTATTATTAGGCCCGAGCAGCTAAGCGCTGCGAAGGCCTATTGTATCTGTAGTGTTAATTATTAGGCCCGAGCAGCTAAGCGCTGCGAAGGCCTATTGTATCTGTAGTGTTAATTATTATTATTCTTATTCTTATTCTTATTCTGCCCCCCTAAAGAGGGGCCTTTTTGGGGGCTTTATCATATTCAAAAACTCACCAAACTTTGCAGATGCATGGTGACTGTTTAAAAATTTTGTATTTTAAGGTCGTCACAAAAATCTAAAGAAAAATGCCTCAACGGCGCCACCTAGATATTTTCAAAGGACCCTTTGCTATTCACTTACTTCGTCGTAGAGACATGAGATTTGGTACAGTTGTAGAGCTCAACAAGACGCTCAGAATTTACAATTATTGTCATAATGCAAGTATCACAGGAAGTCGGCCATTTTAGACTGAAAGTCTGATTTTGACCTCAATTTTGACAGTTACAGCATTGGTATAAGATCTAACTCCTCCTAGAGATATCGAGCGATCGGCTTGAAACTCGGGCAGTCTGATCATAAGGCATGGCCAATCAAATGTTATCAAAACGGTGAGTTTTTGAGCATGCTGAAGGGGCGTTGGTAGGGGTCAAAGTTCACCTATTCGCCACAAAAAATAAAAGTGTTATATCTCCTACACAGAAACACACAGAGGCACCAAACTTTCTGTGATTGATCATCATCAGGTCTCCTATAATATCCAATGGTCAAATGATGACATTGCTTAGGCCACGCCCCCTGACAACAGGAAGTGTCATGTTTTGTTGTAAGCGGTCGCTATGTTACCCCTCTGAGCTAATCAACATGAAATTGTGTCCACAGACAGAACACATGTTGGTATGTTGTGGATTTCAGGCTCAACTGGATTCGATGGAGCAGGGGGGCGTGGCGGCGTGGCATATTCACCTCAAACGCTGCTGTCATACGTTTGGCTCTGAATTCCACAGTTTTGGGCCGAGCTGCCTAAAACTCATTTGGATGCATCCTTATCCACCCCCCAACAGGAATCCATAACAAACTTTAGTGAGCAGGACTTAGTTTCTCTATAGCGCCACCAAGCAATTTTCAAAGGACCTTTTGCTATTCACTTACTTCATCGTAGAGTAATGAAATTTTGTACAGTTGTAGATCTCAGCAAGACGCTCAGAATTTACAATTAATGTCATACTGCAAGTATCACAGGAAGTAAGCCATTTTAGATTGAAATCTGAATTTTGATACCAAGTTGACATGTAAAGCATATGTATTTGATCATACTTGTCCAGCAGGGGGCAGCAAGAGACCACAAATAAACCCCAAAGGAATCTCTCTTGGTAAGTAAGTGATCTTAACTCTTTGGTTTCCTTATATATTTAAATTGAACAGATATACAAATCCTGCTTGAAAACTGACAAACTCTTGTTCAATACATTTCAGTTTTTATTTATATAGCGCCAAAATCATGAAACATGTCATCAGGGGTGGATTGGAACAAAAAAATCGGCCCTGGCATTTTGGATTAGACTGGCCCACCACATTTTTTTTGTGTACTGAATGTGTATACCAACTGTGCAATACCTTGAAGTCAGGATAATGGAAATTAGAGAGAGTGGACACTTAAAATACTTCCAAAATCTTAATTTATTAACACTGTAAAATGTAAACTCCACCACAGCACAGCAACTATTCTTAGATCAGAGAGAGAGAGAGAAAGAGAGGTGTCACGGTCAATCACACATATTATCACGTTACATCATTATAAGAAGTTATTGTAAGTTGCTCATCAGATCTATTCCGTCTTCCAGATACTGTAGGGTAACATTGGACTAATGTGCACTCACTGTGTAAAAAAGGATGCCAATGACAAAATGAACCAGAGAAATGCCTCACTTGTCATCATGGAAAGAAAGAAAATATATAATAACATAATATAAATTTTGATTTACTCAGTCATTTGTAATAAGTATTTTATTTATCTAATTTCCTAATTTTTGATCATATTTTCTTTAAAATCGCAGACTTTTCGCTATTTTTCATGTAAATTCTTGGTGGCGCTTCATAGGGAAGCCGGTGAGGCCGCAGCGAGCTTGGCCTCCCCTGGGATTGCGCAATCCCATGTTAACTGCGCTGACTTCCATTCTGTGAATGCATCTTCCTGTCTCTAGATCATAAATTCAATTGTTCAAACAGTTATGAACTGATTTTCCACAATTTAATATATGTGGATTACGAATTGTGTTTTGGTCATCAAACTGTGTGCAGATAACATGTTTTCCTGGTGCTGGCCGATCATAAACAGCAAAGAACTGGTTGTAGGTGAGGCCGGCAAATCCTTGGCCTCTAGGCAGGGGGCGCTCAAGGGGCACCGCTCGTGATCCCCAAATAGTAGAGTCAAAACAAGTTATTGATGTTTTATTAGCGAGTTTTGCTAAACAAGTAAAGCACTAAAAAGACTCTAAACATACAGCTGGAACAGGACTGATCAGGGAAGGCTTTCCTCCCTGGCAGTGAGCTCCACTGAGACTAAGAGAGTTTTAAATCTGAAGAAGATAAAGAGAACTTTTACCGGAAAATGATGATATTTTTGTTCAGAAAGAGCGCCACATGGACTTAAATTATAAGTAGAGGTAAGACAGCGATACTTATTCATGTTTTGTTTTTGTGATAAAATGTGCGTAATATGGGTTATAGTTTTAGAATGTGTTACAAATGCAGAAATCCATCATAACTCATAAACTGTTACCAATCAAATGACAATTTTTTTTCATCAAAGAACCAATATTTTTCCATGTATCTTGGTGAATTTATTTGGCTCAATCAGTCTCCTTCAGCACTTTGCAACGAGTCTACTCTGTAGAGTGTATATATTTGTAAATCTGACTCTGATGACGTCAGTGCCTCACCAGCTATGAACCCTACCGCACATCACTGACTACAACCACCACCACCACTATATTTTACATCAGACACCGGAGCAGATGAAGGCCTGCTGTTGGGAACATGTCAGTCAGTTTGACACAGTTTGACACAGAAGCACACATTGATCCAGTAATCTGTTTTACATTAGATGGTAATAACAGGTGATCTGTCTTCCCTGGATGATGTCACAGCTAACAGAACGCCAGACCAGGTGTACCTACTATGAAGAAAAAATAGAAAAAACAAAAAGTTAAAAGCTGAAATGACAACAGTCATGCAAAATTGAAGAACAATAGACCCTGATGTCCTCCAGCAGCCTAAGCCTATAGCAGCATAACTATAGAGGTAGCTCGGGGTAAAATGAACCACTCTAACTATAAGCTTTGTCAAAAAGGAAAGTCCCAAGAGCCAGCTTCTAGTGGAGGAGTTCAAGTATCTTGGGGTCTTGTTCACGAATGAGGGGAAGATGGAGCGGGAGATCGACAGGCGGATTGGTGCGACGTCTGCTGTGAAGCGGGCGCTGTACCGATCCGTTGTGGTGAAGAGAGAGGTGAGCCAAAAGGCCAAGCTCTCGATTTACCAGTCGATCTACGTTCCTACCCTCATCTATGGTCATGAGCTTTGGGTCGTGACCGAAAGAACGAGATCCCGGATACAAGCGGCCAAAATGAGTTTTCTCCATAGTGTGTCTGGGCTCTCCCTTAGAGATAGGGTGAGGAGCTCAGTCATCCGGGGAGGACTCAGAGTAGAGCCGCTGCTCCTCCACATTGAGAGGAGCCAGTTGAGGTGGCTCGGGCATCTGGTTAGGATGCCTCCTGGACGCCTCCCTGGTGAGGTGTTCTGGGCACGTCCCACCGGGAGGAGGCCCAGGGGAAGACCCAGGACACGCTGGAGAGACTCTACTCGCCTGGGAACGCTTTGGGATTCCCCCGGATAAGCGGAAGACGATGGATGGATGGAAAAAGGAAAGTTTTAGGATTAGTCTTAAAAGTAGACAGGGTGTCTGCGTCACGGACCAAAACTGGGAGTTGGTTCCACTGGAGAGGAGCATGATAGCTAAAGGATCTGCCTCCCATTCTGGTTTTACAGACTTTAGGAACCACCAGCAGACCTGCTTTCTGAGAGTGAAGTGGTCTGTTAGAAATTACTAAAGTTTGTACACAACATACACATGTGGAATATTGCTAACGTGTTACTTTAGCAATATTCCAATTGCTAAAGTGTTAGTTTTACATTATTACTTTTGGGTGTGTATTCACCAATTTAGATGTCAAACTTTCATAACAGCTGTCTTAATGCAAGAAACGAAACCCTTAACACATGAAATAACAATTAACTTTAAATAGCTAAAAAGGTTTTGTTAACTTTTCACATGAAGCTGGATTAACAGCTAGTAAGATACCTTTAATTAAATAGGTATACTAATGTTTAAACCAGGGGTGTCAAACGTACGGCCTGCGGGCCGGATCTGGCCCGCCGAACGATTTAGTCCGGCCCGGTGGCCAAATGCATTTTCATTATTCAACGGCTGTGTCTCCTCGGTGCATCGACCGATGTGCACCAGATTTTTTGTGAGTCGTGGGGGAGCGCTGCCCAACGCATACGTGTGTATTGCATGGTGGACGGGTGAGGAAAATGCGCGACAGCTTCTGCGGTGGCTGGCGGCGGGAGGTGCGCATACCCTAGCGGTGGCCCATAGGCCAGAGCGGCGCTTGGCTGCGAGGGCCGATCATCACCGCTTGCGGTTTTAATTATTCTTATTATTATTCTGCCCCCCTAAAGAGGGGCCTTTTTGGGGGCTTTGTCATTTTCAAAAACTCACCAAACTTTGCAGATGCATGGTGACTGTTTAAAAATTTTGTATTTTAAGGTCGTCACAAAAATCTAAAGAAAAATGCCTCAACGGCGCCACCTAGAAATTTTCAAAGGACCCTTTGCTATTCACTTACTTCGTCGTAGAGACATGAAATTTGGTACAGTTGTAGAGCTCACCAAGACGCTCAGAATTTACAATTAATGTCATAGTGTAAATATCACAGGAAGTCGGCCATTTTAGATTGAAAGTCTGATTTTGACCTCAATTTTGACAGTTACAGCATCGGTATAAGATCTAACTCCTCCTAGAGATATCGAGCGATCGGCTTGAAACTCGGGCAGTCTGATCATAAGGCATGGCCAATCAAAAGTTATCAAAACGGTGAGTTTTTGAGCATGCTGAAGGGGCGTTGGCAGGGGTCAAAGTTCACCTATTCGCCACAAAAAATAAAAGTGTTATATCTCCTACACAGAAACACACAGAGGCACCAAACTTTCTGTGATTAATCATCATCAGGTCTCCTATAATATCCAATGGTCAAATGATGACATCACTTAGGCCACACCCCCTGACAACAGGAAGTGTCATGTTTTGCTGTAAACGGTCGCTATGTTACCCCTCTGAGCTAATCAACATGAAACTGTGTCCAGAGACAGAAGACATGTTGTTGTGTTGTGGATTCCAGCCCCAAGTCGATTCGATGGAGCAGGAGAGCGTGGCGGCGTGGTGAAGTCACCTCAAACGCCGCTGCCATACGTTTGGCTCTGAATTCCACATTTTTGGGCCGAGCTGCATAAAACTCACTTGGATGCATCCTTATCCACCCCCCAACAGGAATCCATAACAAATTTTGGTGGGCGTGACCTAATGCCTCAACGGCGCCACTTAGCAATTTTCAAAGGACCCTTTGCTATTCACTTACTTCATCGTAGAGACATGAGATTTGGTACAGTGGTAGAGCTCAACAAGACGCTCAGAATTTACAATTAATGTCATAGTGCAACTATCACAGGAAGTCGGCCATTTTAGACTGAAAGTCTGATTTTGACCTCAATTATGACGTTTACAGCATTGGTATTTGATGGATCTCCTCCTAGAGATTTTGAGCGAGCGGCTTGAAACTCGGGCAGTCTGGTCATAAGGCATGGCCAATTAAAAGTTATCAAAACGGTGAGTTTTTGAGCATGCTGAAGGGGCGTTGGCAGGGGTCAAAGTTCACCTATTCGCCACAAAAAATAAAAGTGTTATATCTCCTACACAGAAACACACAGAGGCACCAAACTTTCAGTAATTGATCACCATCAGGTCTCCTATAATATCCAATGGTCAAATGATGACATTGCTTAGGCCACGCCCGCTGACAACAGGAAGTGTCATGTTTTGTTGTAAGCGGTCGCTATGTTACCCCTCTGAGCTAATCAACACGAAACTGTGTCCACAGACAGAACACATGTTGTTGTGTTGTGGATTTCAGGCCCAACTGGATTGGATGGAGCAGGGGGGCGTGGCGGCGTGGCATATTCACCTCAAACGCTGCTGTCATACGTTTGGCTCTGAATTCCACAGTTTTGGGCCGAGCTGCTTAAAACTCATTTGGATGCATCCTTATCCACCCCCCAACAGGAATCCATAACAAACTTTAGTGAGCAGGACTTAGTTTCTCTATAGCGCCACCAAGCAAATTTCAAAGGACCCTTTGGTATTCACTTACTTCATCATAGAGTAATGAAATTTTGTACAGTTGTAGATCTCAGCAAGACGCTCAGAATTTACAATTAATGTCATACTGCAAGTATCACAGGAAGTAAGCCATTTTAGATTGAAATCTGAATTTTGATACCAAGTTGACATGTAAAGCATATGTATTTGATCAAACTTGTCCAGCAGGGGGCAGCAAGAGACCACAAATAAACCCCAAAGGAATCTCTCTTGGTAAGTAAGTGATCTTAACTCTTTGGTTTCCTTACATATTTAAGTTGAACAGATATAAAAATCCTGCTTGAAAACTGACAAACTCTTGTTCAATACATTTCAGTTTTTATTTATATAGCGCCAAATCATGAAACATGTCATCAGGGGTGGATTGGGACAAAAAATTGGCCCTGGCATTTTGGATTAGACTGGCCCACCATATTTTTTTTGTGTACTGAATGTGTATACCAACTGTGCAATACCAACTGTGCAATACCTTGAAGTCAGGATAATGAAAATTAGTGAGAGTGGACACTTAAAATACTTCCAAAATCTTAATTTATTAACACTGTAAAATGTAAACTCCACCACAGCACAGCAACTATTCTTAGATCAGAGAGAGAGAGAGAGAAAGAGAGGTGTCACGGTCAGTCACACATATTATCACGTTACATCATCATAGTTATTGTAAGTTGCTCATCAGATCTATTCAGTCTTCCAGATACTGTAGGGTAACATTGGACTAATGTGCACTCACTGTGTAAAAAAGGATGCCAATGACAAAATGAACCAGAGAAATGCCTCACTTGTCATCATGGAAAGAAAGAAAATATATAATAACATAATATAAATTTTGATTTACTCAGTCATTTGTAATAAGTATTTTATTTATCTAATTTCCTAATTTTTGATCATATTTTCTTAAATATCGCAGACTTTTCGCTATTTTTCATGTAAATCCTTGGTGGCGCTTCATAGCGAAGCCGGTGAGGCCGCAGCGAGCTTGGCCTCCCCTGGGATTGCGCAATCCCATGTTAACTGTGCTGACTTCCATTCTGTGAATGCATCTTCCTGTCTCTAGATCATAAATTCAATTGTTCAAACAGTTATGAACTGATTTTCCACAATTTAATATATGTGGATTACGAATTGTGTTTTGGTCATCAAACTGTGTGCAGATAACATGTTTTCGTGGTGCTGGCCGATCATAAACAGCAAAGAACTGGTTGTAGGTGAGGCCGGCAGTTCCTTGACCGCTAGGCAGGGGGCGCTCAAGGGGCACCGCTCGTGATCCCCAAATAGTAGAGTCAAAACAAGTTATTGATGTTTTATTAGCAAGTTTTGCTAAACAAGTAAAGCACTAAAAAGACTCTAAACATACAGCTGGAACAGGACTGATCAGGGAAGGCTTTCCTCCCTGGCAGTGAGCTCCACTGAGACTAAGAGAGTTTTAAATCTGAAGAAGATAAAGATAACTTTTACCGGAAAATTATGATATTTTTGTTCAGAAAGAGCGCCACAGGGACTTAAATTATAAGTAGAGGTAAGACAGCGATACTTATTCATGTTTTGTTTTTGTGATAAAATGTGCGTAATATGGGTTATAGTTTTAGAATGTGTTACAAATGCAGAAATCCATCATAACTCATAAACTGTTACCAATCAAATGACAATTTTTTTTCATCAAAGAACCAATATTTTTCCATGTATCTTGGTGAATTTATTTGGCTCAATCAGTCTCCTTCAGCACTTTGCAACGAGTCTACTCTGTAGAGTGTATATATTTGTAAATCTGACTCTGATGACGTCAGTGCCTCACCAGCTATGAACCCTACCGCACGTCACTGACTACAACCACAACCACCACCATATTTTACATCAGACACCGGAGCAGATGAAGGGCCTGCTGTTGGGAACATGTCAGTCAGTTTGACACATTTCGCAGCATCCGTTTGAAGAACTCGTTTCTTTTTTTCGTGCAGTTTCTCTGCGCCTCCCTTGCGTTTCTTATCCATTACTACTGTGAACACCGCTGCACAAAGTTCCACATGGAGCGTGAAGGTGTTTTTCTACTTTATGATTGGCCTAGCCCTTTAGACTGTCAGGGATGATAACCAATGGGCTGCAGTAGCCTGTGGTAAGGGCCGGATGATCGGAACATACTCTTGCGCTGCTGATATTTTTCTTCATGCATTATGCAAATATAACGAGGCAGATATATAAAATAATAATAATAATAATATTAATAATAATAATACATATTATTAATATACATGTCGGGTCTGCCGGCCCAAACAGCACGTCGGCCCACCGGGAAAATGCCCGGTACGCCCGATTACCAGTCCATGCCTGCATGTCATCTAAAGGCAGTTTACAATGTCAAAATCAATCAGATTATACATATTAAGTCAGATTATCCAGATTGGTAAAATAAATTCCTATATAAGGGAACCAGTTGATTTCATCAAAGTCGTAACAAGCAGCATTCACTCCTGGAGAAGCGTAGAGCCACAGGGAGAGTCGTTTGCATTGTACATGGCTTTGCAGCAATCCCTCATACTGATCAAGCATGAAGTGACAGCAGAAGGAAAAACTCCCCATTAACAGGAAGGAAAAACCTCCAGCAGAACCGGGCTCAGTATGAACGGTAATCTGCCTTGACCGATTGGGGGTTACAAAAGACAGAGCAGAGACACAACAAGACAGACAAAAAAGCACAGAAGCACACATTGATCCAATAATGTGTTTTACATTAGATGGTAATAGCAGGTGATCTGTCTTCCCTGAATGATGTCACAGCTAACAGAACGCCAGACCAGGTGTACCTACTATGAAGAAAAAATAGAAAAAACAAAAAGTTAAAAGCTGAAATGACAACAGTCATGCAAAATTGAAGAACAATAGACCCTGATGTCCTCCAGCAGCCTAAGCCTATAGCAGCATAACTATAGAGGTAGCTCAGGGTAACATGAACCACTCTAACTATAAGCTTTGTCAAAAAGGAAAGTCCCAAGAGCCAGCTTCTAGTGGAGGAGTTCAAGTATCTTGGGGTCTTGTTCACGAATGAGGGGAAGATGGAGCGGGGGATCGACAGGCGGATTGGTGCAACGTCTGCTGTGAAGCGGGCGCTGTACCGATCCGTTGTGGTGAAGAGAGAGCTGAGCCAAAAGGCCAAGGTCTCGATTTACCAGTCGATCTACGTTCCTACCCTCATCTATGGTCACGAGCTTTGGGTCGTGACCGAAAGAACGAGATCCCGGATACAAGCGGCCAAAATGAGTTTTCTCCATAGTGTGTCTGGGCTCTCCCTTAGAGATAGGGTGAGGAGCTCAGTCATCCGGGGAGGACTCAGAGTAGAGCCGCTGCTCCTCCACATTGAGAGGAGCCAGTTGAGGTGGCTCGGGCATCTGGTTAGGATGCCTCCTGGACGCATCCCTGGTGAGGTGTTCTGGGCACATCCCACCGGGAGGAGGCCCAGGGGAAGACCCAGGACACGCTGGAGAGACTCTGCTCGCCTGGGAACGCTTTGGGATTCCCCCGGAGGAAGTGGCCCAAGTGGCTGGGGAGAGGGACGTCTGGGCCTCCCTCTTGAAGCTGCTACACCCGCGACCTGACCCCGGATAAGCGGAAGACGATGGATGGATGGAAAAAGGAAAGTTTTAGGATTAGTCTTAAAAGTAGACAGGGTGTCTGCGTCACGGACCAAAACTTGGAGTTGGTTCCACTGGAGAGGAGCATGATAGCTAAAGGATCTGCCTACCATTCTGGTTTTACAGACTTTAGGAACCACCAGCAGACCTGCTTTCTGAGAGTGAAGTGGTCTGTTAGAAATTACTAAAGTTTGTACACAACATACACATGTGGAATATTGCTAACGTGTTACTTTAGCAATATTCCAATTGCTAAAGTGTTACTTTTACATTATTACTTTTGGGTGTGTATCCACCAATTTAACTGTCAAACTTTCATAAAAGCTGTCTTAATGCAAGAAACGAAACCCTTAAACACATGAAATAATTAACTTTAAATAACTAAAAAGGTTTTGTTAACTTTTCACATGAAGCTGGATTAACAGCTAGTAAGATACCTTTGATTAAGTTGGTATACTAATGTTTAAACCAGGGGTGTCAAACGTACGGCCTGCGGGCCGGATCTGGCCCGCCGAACGATTTAGTCCGGCCCGGTGGCCAAATGCATTTTCATTATTCAACGGCTGTGTCTCCTCGGTGCATCGACCGATCTGCACCAGATTTTTTGTGAGTCGTGGGGGAGCGCTGCCCAACGCATACGTGTGTATTGCATGGTGGACGGGCGAGGAAAATGCGCGACAGCTTCTGCGGTGGCTGGCGGTGGGAGGTGCGCGTACCCTAGCGGTGGACCATAGGCCAGAGCGGCGCTTGGCTGCGAGGGCCGATCATCACCGCTTGCGGTTTTAATTATTATTATTATTATTCTGCCCCCCTAAAGAGGGGCCTTTTTGGGGGCTTTCTCATTTTCAAAAACTCACCAAACTTGGCAGATGCATGGTGACTGTTTAAAAATTTTGTATTTTAAGGTCGTCACAAAAATCTAAAGAAAAATGCCTCAACGGCGCCACCTAGAAATTTTCAAAGGACCCTTTGCTATTCACTTACTTCGTCGTAGAGACATGAAATTTGGTACAGTTGTAGAGCTCACCAAGACGCTCAGAATTTACAATTAATGTCATAGTGTAAATATCACAGGAAGTCGGCCATTTTAGATTGAAAGTCTGATTTTGACCTCAATTTTGACAGTTACAGCATCGGTATAAGATCTAACTCCTCCTAGAGATATCGAGCGATCGGCTTGAAACTCGGGCAGTCTGATCATAAGGCATGGCCAATCAAAAGTTATCAAAACGGTGAGTTTTTGAGCATGCTGAAGGGGCGTTGGCAGGGGTCAAAGTTCACCTATTCGCCACAAAAAATAAAAGTGTTATATCTCCTACACAGAAACACACAGAGGCACCAAACTTTCTGTGATTAATCATCATCAGGTCTCCTATAATATCCAATGGTCAAATGATGACATCACTTAGGCCACACCCCCTGACAACAGGAAGTGTCATGTTTTGCTGTAAACGGTCGCTATGTTACCCCTCTGAGCTAATCAACATGAAACTGTGTCCACAGACAGAACACATGTTGTTGTGTTGTGGATTCCAGCCCCAAGTCGATTCGATGGAGCAGGAGAGCGTGGCGGCGTGGTGAAGTCACCTCAAACGCCGCTGCCATACGTTTGGCTCTGAATTCCACATTTTTGGGCCGAGCTGCATAAAACTCACTTGGATGCATCCTTATCCACCCCCCAACAGGAATCCATAACAAATTTTGGTGGGCGTGACCTAATGCCTCAACGGCGCCACTTAGCAATTTTCAAAGGACCCTTTGCTATTCACTTACTTCATCGTAGAGACATGAGATTTGGTACAGTGGTAGAGCTCACCAAGACGCTCAGAATTTACAATTAATGTCATAGTGTAAATATCACAGGAAGTCGGCCATTTTAGATTGAATGTCTGATTTTGACCCCATTTTTGACGTTTATAGCATTGGTATTTGATGGATCTCCTCCTAGAGATTTTTAGCGAGCGGCTTGAAACTCGGGCAGTCTGATCATAAGGCATGGCCAATTAAAAGTTATCAAAACGGTGAGTTTTTGAGCTTGTTGAAGGGGCATTAGCAAGGGTTAAAGTTCACCTACTCGCCACAAAAAATAAAACTGTTATATCTCCTACACAGAAACACACAGAGGCATCAAACTTTCAGTGATTGATCACCATCAGGTCTCCTATAATATCCAATGGTCAAATGATGACATTGCTTAGGCCACGCCCCCTGACAACAGGAAGTGTCATGTTTTGTTGTAAGCGGTCGCTATGTTACCCCTCTGAGCTAATCAACATGAAACTGTGTCCACAGACAGAACACATGTTGGTATGTTGTGGATTTCAGGCTCAACTGGATTGGATGGAGCAGGGGGGCGTGGCGGCGTGGCATATTCACCTCAAACGCTGCTGTCATACGTTTGGCTCTGAATTCCACAGTTTTGGGCCGAGCTGCTTAAAACTCATTTGGATGCATCCTTATCCACCCCCCAACAGGAATCCTTAACAAACTTTAGTGAGCAGGACTTAGTTTCTCTATAGCGCCACCAAGCAAATTTCAAAGGACCCTTTGGTATTCACTTACTTCATCGTAGAGTAATGAAATTTTGTACAGTTGTAGATCTCAGCAAGACGCTCAGAATTTACAATTAATGTCATACTGCAAGTATCACAGGAAGTAAGCCATTTTAGATTGAAATCTGAATTTTGATACCAAGTTGACATGTAAAGCATATGTATTTGATCATACTTGTCCAGCAGGGGGCAGCAAGAGACCACAAATAAACCCCAAAGGAATTTCTCTTGGTAAGTAAGTGATCTTAACTCTTTGGTTTCCTTGTATATTTAAGTTGAACAGATATACAAATCCTGCTTGAAAACTGACAAACTCTTGTTCAATACATTTCAGTTTTTATTTATATAGCGCCAAATCATGAAACATGTCATCAGGGGTGGATTGGGACAAAAAATTGGCCCTGGCATTTTGGATTAGACTGGCCCACCACATTTTTTTTGTGTACTGAATGTGTATACCAACTGTGCAATACCAACTGTGCAATACCTTGAAGTCAGGATAATGGAAATTAGTGAGTGGACACTTAAAATACTTCCAAAATCTTAATTTATTAACACTGTAAAATGTAAACTCCACCACAGCACAGCAACTATTCTTAGATCAGAGAGAGAGAGAGAGAAAGAGAGGTGTCACGGTCAATCACACATATTATCACGTTACATCACTATAAGAAGTTATTGTAAGTTGCTCATCAGATCTATTCAGTCTTCCAGATACTGTAGGGTAACATTGGACTAATGTGCACTCACTGTGTAAAAGAGGATGCCAATGACAAAATGAACCAGAGAAATGCCTCACTTGTCATCATGGAAAGAAAGAAAATATATAATAACATAATATAAATTTTGATTTACTCAGTCATTTGTAATAAGTATTTTATTTATCTAATTTCCTAATTTTTGATCATATTTTCTTTAAAATCGCAGACTTTTCGCTATTTTTCATGTAAATCCTTGGTGGCGCTTCATAGCGAAGCCGGTGAGGCCGCAGCGAGCTTGGCCTCCCCTGGGATTGCGCAATCCCATGGTAACTGCGCTGACTTCCATTCTGTGAATGCATCTTCCTGTCTCTAGATCATAAATTCAATTGTTCAAACAGTTATGAACTGATTTTCCACAATTTAATATATGTGGATTACGAATTGTGTTTTGGTCATCAAACTGTGTGCAGATAACATGTTTTCGTGGTGCTGGCCGATCATAAACAGCAAAGAACTGGTTGTAGGTGAGGCCAGCAGTTCCTTGGCCACTAGGCAGGGGGCGCTCAAGGGGCACCGCTCGTGATCCCCAAATAGTAGAGTCAAAACAAGTTATTGATGTTTTATTAGCGAGTTTTGCTAATCAAGTAAAGCACTAAAAAGACTCTAAACATACAGCTGGAACAGGACTGATCAAGGAAGGCTTTCCTCCCTGGCAGTGAGCTCCACTGAGACTGAGAGACTTTTAAAACTGAAGAAGATAAAGAGAACTTTTACCGGAAAATGATGATATTTTTGTTCAGAAAGAGCGCCACAGGGACTTAAATTATAAGTAGAGGTAAGACAGCGATACTTATTCATGTTTTGTTTTTGTGATAAAATGTGCATAATGTGGGTTATAGTTTTAGAATGTGTTACAAATGCAGAAATCCATCATAACTCATAAACTGTTACCAATCAAATGACAATTTTTTTCATCAAAGAATCAATATTTTTCCATGTATCTTGGTGAATTTATTTGGCTCAATCAGTCTCCTTCAGCACTTTGCAACGAGTCTACTCTGTAGAGTGTATATATTTGTAAATCTGACTCTGATGACGTCAGTGCCTCACCAGCTATGAACTCTACCGCACGTCACTGACTACAACCACCACCACCATATTTTACACCAGACACCGGAGCAGATGAAGGGCCTGCTGTTGGGAACATGTCAGTCAGTTTGACACATTTCGCAGCATCCGTTTGAAGAACTCGTTTCTTTTTTTCGTGCAGTTTCTCTGCGCCTCCCTTGCGTTTCTTATCCATTACTACTGTGAACACCGCTGCACAAAGTTCCACATGGAGCGTGAAGGTGTTTTTCTACTTTATGATTGGCCTAGCCCTTTAGACTGTCAGGGATGATAACCAATGGGCTGCAGTAGCCTGTGGTAAGGGCTGGATGATCGGAACAGACTCTTGCGCTGCTGATATTTTTCTTCATGCATTATGCAAATATAACGAGGCAGATATATAAAATAATAATAATATTAATAATAATAATACATATTATTAATATACATGTCGGGTCTGCCGGCCTGCATGTCATCTAAAGGCAGTTTACAATGTCAAAATCAATCAGATTATACATATTAAATCAGATTATCCAGATTGGTAAAAGAAATTCCTATATAAGGGAACCAGTTGATTTCATCAAAGTCGTAACAAGCAGCATTGACTCCTGAAGAAGCGTAGAGCCACAGGGAGAGTCGTTTGCATTGTACATGGCTTTGCAGCAATCCCTCATACTGATCAAGCATGAAGTGACAGCAGAAGGAAAAACTCCCCATTAACAGGAAGGAAAAACCTCCAGCCGAACCGGGCTCAGTATGAACGGTAATCTGCCTCGACCGACTGGGGGTTACAAAAGAGAGAGAAGAGACACAACAAGACAGACAAAAAAGCACAGAAGCACACATTGATCCAGTAATCTGTTTTACATTAGATGGTAATAGCAGGTGATCTGTCTTCCCTGAATGATGTCACAGCTAACAGAACGCCAGACCAGGTGTACCTACTATGAAGAAAAAATAGAAAAAACAAAAAGGTAAAAGCTGAAATGACAACAGTCATGCAAAATTGAAGAACAATAGACCCTGATGTCCTCCAGCAGCCTAAGCCTATAGCAGCATAACTATAGAGGTAGCTCAGCGTAACATGAACCACTCTAACTATAATCTTTGTCAAAAAGGAAAGTCCCAAGAGCCAGCTTCTAGTGGAGGAGTTCAAGTATCTTGGGGTCTTGTTCACGAATGAGGGGAAGATGGAGCGGGAGATCGACAGGCGGATTGGTGCGACGTCTGCTGTGAAGCGTGCGCTGTACCGATCCGTTGTGGTGAAGAGAGAGCTGAGCCAAAAGGCCAAGCTCTCGATTTACCAGTCGATCTACGTTCCTACCCTCATCTATGGTCACGAGCTTTGGGTCGTGACCGAAAGAACGAAATCCCGGATACAAGCGGCCAAAATGAGTTTTCTCCATGGTGTGTCTGGGCTCTCCCTTAGAGATAGGGTGAGGAGCTCAGTCATCCGGGGAGGACTCAGAGTAGAGCCGCTGCTCCTCCACATTGAGAGGAGCCAGTTGAGGTGACTCGGGCATCTGGTCAGGATGCCTCCTGGACGCCTCCCTGATGAGGTGTTCTGGGCACGTCCCACCGGGAGGAGGCCCAGAGGAAGACCCAGGACACGCTGGAGAGACTATGCTGGCCTGGGAACGCTTTGGGATTCCCCCGGAGGAAGTGGCCCAAGTGGCTGGGGAGAGGAAGGTCTGGGGCTCCCTCTTGAAGCTGCCCCTGCGACCTGACCCCGGATAAGTGGAAGACGATGGATGGATGGAAAAAGGAAAGTTTTAGGATTAGTCTTAAAAGTAGACAGGGTGTCTGCGTCACGGACCAAAACTGGGAGTTGGTTCCACTGGAGAGGAGCATGATAGCTAAAGGATCTGCCTACCATTCTGGTTTTACAGACTTTAGGAACCACCAGCAGACCTGCTTTCTGAGAGTGAAGTGGTCTGTTAGAAATTACTAAAGTTTGTACACAACATACACATGTGGAATATTGCTAACGTGTTACTTTAGCAATATTCCAATTGCTAAAGTGTTACTTTTACATTATTACTTTTGGGTGTGTATCCACCAATTTAACTGTCAAACTTTCATAAAAGCTGTCTTAATGCAAGAAACGAAACCCTTAAACACATGAAATAATTAACTTTAATTAACTAAAAAGGTTTTGTTAACTTTTCACATGAAGCTGGATTAACAGCTAGTAAGATACCTTTAATTAAATTTGTATACTAGTGTTTAAACCAGGGGTGTCAAACGTACGGCCTGCGGGCCGGATCTGGCCCGCCGAACGATTTAGTCCGGCCCGGTGGCCAAATGCATTTTCATTATTCAACGGCTGTGTCTCCTCGGTGCATCGACCGATCTGCACCAGGTTTTTTGTGAGTCGTGGGGGAGCGCTGCCCAACGCGTACGTGTGTATTGCATGTTAGACGGGTGAGGAAAATGCATGACAGCTTCTGCGGTGGCTGGCGGCGGGAGGTGCGCGTACCCTAGCGGTGGCCCATAGGCCAGAGCGGCGCTTGGCTGCGAGGGCCGATCATCACCGCTTGCGGTTTTAATTATTCTTATTCTTATTAGGCCCGAGCAGCGAAGCGCTGCGAAGGCCTATTGTTTCTGTGTTGTTTCTTATTAGGCCCGAGCAGCTAAGCGCTGCGAAGGCCTATTGTATCTGTAGTGTTAATTATTATTAGGCCCGAGCAGCTAAGCGCTGCGAAGGCCTATTGTATCTGTAGTGTTAATTATTATTCTTATTATTCTGCCCCCCTAAAGAGGGGACTTTTTGGGGGCTTTCTCATTTTCAAAAACTCACCAAACTTGGCAGATGCATGGTGACTGTTTAAAAATTTTGTATTTTAAGGTCGTCACAAAAATCTAAAGAAAAATGCCTCAACGGCGCCACCTAGAAACTTTCAAAGGACCCTTTGCTATTCACTTACTTAGTCGTAGAGACATGAAATTTGGTACAGTTGTAGAGCTCAACAAGACGCTCAGAATTTACAATTAATGTCATAGTGCAAATATCACAGGAAGTTGGCCATTTTAGACTGAAAGTCTGATTTTGACCCAATTTTTGACGTTTATAGCATTGGTATTTGATGGATCTCCTCCTAGAGATTTTGAGCGATCGGCTTGAAACTCGGGCAGTCTGATCATAAGGCATGGCCAATCAAAAGTTATCAAAACGGTGAGTTTTTGAGCATGCTGAAGGGGCGTTGGCAGGGGTCAAAGTTCACCTATTCGCCACAAAAAATAAAAGTGTTATATCTCCTACACAGAAACACACAGAGGCACCAAACTTTCTGTGATTAATCATCATCAGGTCTCCTATAATATCCAATGGTCAAATGATGACATCACTTAGGCCACACCCCCTGACAACAGGAAGTGTCATGTTTTGCTGTAAACGGTCGCTATCTTACCCCTCTGAGCTAATCAACATGAAACTGTGTCCAGAGACAGAAGACATGTTGTTGTGTTGTGGATTCCAGCCCCAAGTCGATTCGATGGAGCAGGAGAGCGTGGCGGCGTGGTGAAGTCACCTCAAACGCCGCTGCCATACGTTTGGCTCTGAATTCCACATTTTTGGGCCGAGCTGCATAAAACTCACTTGGATGCATCCTTATCCACCCCCCAACAGGAATCCATAACAAATTTTGGTGGGCGTGACCTAATGCCTCAACGGCGCCACTTAGCAATTTTCAAAGGACCCTTTGCTATTCACTTACTTCATCGTAGAGACATGAGATTTGGTACAGTGGTAGAGCTCAACAAGACGCTCAGAATTTACAATTAATGTCGTAGTGCAAATATCACAGGAAGTTGGCCATTTTAGACTGAAAGTCTGATTTTGACCCAATTTTTGACGTTTATAGCATTGGTATTTGATGGATCTCCTCCTAGAGATTTTTAGCGAGCGGCTTGAAACTCGGGCAGTCTGATCATAAGGCATGGCCAATTAAAAGTTATCAAAACGGTGAGTTTTTGAGCATGCTGAAGGGGCATTAGCAGGGGTCAAAGTTCACCTACTCGCCACAAAAAATAAAAGTGTTATATCTCCTACACAGAAACACACAGAGGCATCAAACTTTCAGTGATTGATCACCATCAGGTCTCCTATAATATCCAATGGTCAAATGATGACATTGCTTAGGCCACGCCCCCTGACAACAGGAAGTGTCATGTTTTGTTGTAAGCGGTCGCTATGTTACCCCTCTGAGCTAATCAACATGAAACTGTGTCCACAGACAGAACACATGTTGGTATGTTGTGGATTTCAGGCTCAACTGGATTGGATGGAGCAGGGGGGCGTGGCGGCGTGGCATATTCACCTCAAACGCTGCTGTCATACGTTTGGCTCTGAATTCCACAGTTTTGGGCCGAGCTGCTTAAAACTCATTTGGATGCATCCTTATCCACCCCCCAACAGGAATCCTTAACAAACTTTAGTGAGCAGGACTTAGTTTCTCTATAGCGCCACCAAGCAAATTTCAAAGGACCCTTTGGTATTCACTTACTTCATCGTAGAGTAATGAAATTTTGTACAGTTGTAGATCTCAGCAAGACGCTCAGAATTTACAATTAATGTCATACTGCAAGTATCACAGGAAGTAAGCCATTTTAGATTGAAATCTGAATTTTGATACCAAGTTGACATGTAAAGCATATGTATTTGATCATACTTGTCCAGCAGGGGGCAGCAAGAGACCACAAATAAACCCCAAAGGAATTTCTCTTGGTAAGTAAGTGATCTTAACTCTTTGGTTTCCTTATATATTTAAATTGAACAGATATACAAATCCTGCTTGAAAACTGACAAACTTACTCTTGTTCAATACATTTCAGTTTTTATTTATATAACGCCAAATCATAAAACATGTCATCAGGGGTGGACTGGGACAAAAAAATCGGCCCTGGCATTTTGGATTAGACTGGCCCACCACATTTTTTTTGTGTACTGAATGTGTATACCAACTTTGCAATACCAACTGTGCAATACCTTGAGGCCAGGTTAATGGAAATTAGTGAGAGTGGACACTTAAAATACTTCCAAAATCTTAATTTATTAACACTGTAAAATGTAAACTCCACCACAGCACAGCAACTATTCTTAGATCAGAGAGAGAGAGAGAAAGAGAGGTGTCACAGTCAATCACACATATTATCACGTTACATCATTATAAGAATCTATTGTAAGTTGCTCATCAGATCTATTCAGTCTTCCAGATACTGTAGGGTAACATTGGACTAATGTGCACTCACTGTGTAAAAAAGGATGCCAATGACAAAATGAACCAGAGAAATGCCTCACTTGTCATCATGGAAAGAAAGAAAATATATAATAACATAATATAAATTTTGATTTACTCAGTCATTTGTAATAAGTATTTTATTTATCTAATTTCCTAATTTTTGATCATATTTTCTTTAAAATCGCAGACTTTTCACTATTTTTCATGTAAATCCTTGGTGGCGCTTCATAGCGAAGCCGGTGAGGCCGCAGCGAGCTTGGCCTCCCCTGGGATTGCGCAATCCCATGTTAACTGTGCTGACTTCCATTCTGTGAATGCATCTTCCTGTCTCTAGATCATAAATTCAATTGTTCAAACAGTTATGAACTGATTTTCCACAATTTAATATATGTGGATTACGAATTGTGTTTTGGTCATCAAACTGTGTGCAGATAACATGTTTTCGTGGTGCTGGCCGATCATAAACAGCAAAGAACTGGTTGTAGGTGAGGCCGGCAGTTCCTTGACCGCTAGGCAGGGGGCGCTCAAGGGGCAACGCTCGTGATCCCCAAATAGTAGAGTCAAAACAAGTTATTGATGTTTTATTAGCGAGTTTTGCTAAACAAGTAAAGCACTAAAAAAACTCTAAACATACAGCTGGAACAGGACTGATCAGGGAAGGCTTTCCTCCCTGGCAGTGAGCTCCATTGAGACTGAGAGACTTTTAAAACTGAAGAAGATAAAGAGAACTTTTACCGGAAAATGATGATATTTTTGTTCAGAAAGAGCGCCACAGGGACTTAAATTATAAGTAGAGGTAAGACAGCGATACTTATTCATGTTTAGTTTTTGTGATAAAATGTGCGTAATGTGGGTTATAGTTTTAGAATGTGTTACAAATGCAGAAATCCATCATAACTCATAAACTGTTACCAATCAAATGACAATTTGTTTTCATCAAAGAACCAATATTTTTCCATGTATCTTGTTGAATTTATTTGGCTCAATCAGTCTCCTTCAGCACTTTGCAACGAGTCTACTCTGTAGAGTGTATATATTTGTAAATCTGACTCTGATGACGTCAGTGCCTCACCAGCTATGAACCCTACCGCACGTCACTGACTACAACCACCACTACCACCATATTTTACATCAGACACCGGAGCAGATGAAGGCCTGCTGTTGGGAACATGTCAGTCAGTTTGACACATTTCGCAGCGTCCGTTTGAAGAACTCGTTTCTTTTTTTCGTGCAGTTTCTCTGCGCCTCCCTTGCGTTTCTTATCCATTACTACTGTGAACACCGCTGCACAAAGTTCCACATGGAGCGTGAAGGTGTTTTTCTACTTTATGATTGGCCTAGCCCTTTAGACTGTCAGGGATGATAACCAATGGGCTGCAGTAGCCTGTGGTAAGGGCCGGATGATCGGAACAGACTCTTGCGCTGCTGATATTTTTCTTCATGCATTATGCAAATATAACGAGGCAGATATATAAAATAATAATAATAATAATACATATTATTAATATACATGTCGGGTCTGCCGGCCCAAACAGCACGTCGGCCCACCGGGAAAATGCCCGGTACGCCCGATTACCAGTCCATGCCTGCATGTCATCTAAAGGCAGTTTACAATGTTAAAATCAATCAGATTATACATATTAAGTCAGATTATCCAGATTGGTAAAAGAAATTCCTATATAAGTGAACCAGTTAATTGCATCAAAGTCGTAACAAGCAGCATTCACTCCTGAAGAAGCGTAGAGCCACAGGGAGAGTTGTTTGCATTGTACATGGCTTTGCAGCAATCCCTCATACTGATCAAGCATGAAGTGACAGCAGAAGGAAAAACTCCCCATTAACAGGAAGGAAAAACCTCCAGCAGAACCGGGCTCAGTATGAACGGTAATCTGCCTTGACTGACTGGGGGTTACAAAAGAGAGAGAAGAGACACAACATGACAGACAAAAAAGCACAGAAGCACACATTGATCCAGTAATGTGTTTTACATTAGATGGTAATAGCAGGTGATCTGTCTTCCCTGAATGATGTCACAGCTAACAGAACGCCAGACCAGGTGTACCTACTATGAAGAAAAAATAGAAAAAACAAAAAGTTAAAAGCTGAAATGACAACAGTCATGCAAAAACGAAGAACAGTAGACCCTGATGTCCTCCAGCAGCCTAAGCCTATAGCAGCATAACTATAAAGGTAGCTCAGCGTAACATGAGCCACTCTAACTATAAGCTTTGTCAAAAAGGAAAGTCCCAAGAGCCAGCTTCTAGTGGAGGAGTTCAAGTATCTTGGGGTCTTGTTCACGAATGAGGGGAAGATGGAGCGGGAGATCGACAGGCGGATTGGTGCGGCGTCTGCTGTGAAGCGGGCGCTGTACCGGTCCGTTGTGGTGAAGAGAGAGCTGAGCCAAAAGGCCAAGCTCTCGATTTACCAGTCGATCTACGTTCCTACCCTCATCTATGGTCACGAGCTTTGGGTCGTGACCGAAAGAACGAGATCCCGGACACAAGCGGCCAAAATGAGTTTTCTCCATAGTGTGTCTGGGCTCTCCCTTAAAGATAGGGTGAGGAGATCAGTCATCTGGGGAGGACTCAGAATAAAGCCGCTGCTCCTTCACATTGAGAGGAGCCAGTTGAGGTGGCTCGGGCATCTGGTTAGGATGCCTCCTGGACGCATCCCTGGTGAGGTGTTCTGGGCACGTCCCACCGGGAGGAGGCCCAGGGGAAGACCCAGGTCACGCTGGAGAGACTCTGCTGGCCTGGGAACGCTTTGGGATTCCCCCGGAGGAAGTGGCCCAAGTGGCTGGGGAGAGGAAGGTCTGGGCCTCCCTCTTGAAGCTGCTACACCCGCGACCTGACCCTAGATAAGCGGAAGACGATGGATGGATGGAAAAAGGAAAGTTTAAGGATTAGTCTTAAAAGTAGACAGGGTGTCTGCGTCACGGACCAAAACTTGGAGTTGGTTCCACTGGAGAGGAGCATGATAGCTAAAGGATCTGCCTACCATTCTGGTTTTACAGACTTTAGGAACCACCAGCAGACCTGCTTTCTGAGAGTGAAGTGGTCTGTTAGAAATTACTAAAGTTTGTACACAACATACACATGTGGAATATTGCTAACGTGTTACTTTAGCAATATTCCAATTGCTAAAGTGTTACTTTTACATTATTACTTTTGGGTGTGTATCCACCAATTTAACTGTCAAACTTTCATAACAGCTGTCTTAATGCAAGAAACGAAACCCTTAAACACATGAAATAATTAACTTTAAATAACTAAAAAGGTTTTGTTAACTTTTCACATGAAGCTGGATTAACAGCTAGTAAGATACCTTTAATTAAATTTGTATACTAGTGTTTAAACCAGGGGTGTCAAACGTACGGCCTGCGGGCCGGATCTGGCCCGCCGAACGATTTAGTCCGGCCCGGTGGCCAAATGCATTTTCATTATTCAACGGCTGTGTGTCCTCGGTGCATCGACCGATCTGCACCAGGTTTTTTGTGAGTCGTGGGGGAGCGCTGCCCAACGCGTACGTGTGTATTGCATGTTAGACGGGTGAGGAAAATGCATGACAGCTTCTGCGGTGGCTGGCGGCGGGAGGTGCGCGTACCCTAGCGGTGGCCCATAGGCCAGAGCGGCGCTTGGCTGCGAGGGCCGATCATCACCGCTTGCGGTTTTAATTATTATTATTATTATTATTATTATTCTGCCCCCCTAAAGAGGGGCCTTTTTGGGGGCTTTCTCATTTTCAAAAACTCACCAAACTTTGCAGATGCATGGTGACTGTTTAAAAATTTTGTATTTTAAGGTCGTCACAAAAATCTAAAGAAAAATGCCTCAACGGCGCCACCTAGAAATTTTCAAAGAACCCTTTGCTATTCACTTACTTCGTCGTAGAGACATGAAATTTGGTACAGTTGTAGAGCTCACCAAGACGCTCAGAATTTACAATTAATGTCATAGTGTAAATATCACAGGAAGTCGGCCATTTTAGATTGAAAGTCTGATTTTGACCTCAATTTTGACAGTTACAGCATCGGTATAAGATCTAACTCCTCCTAGAGATATCGAGCGATCGGCTTGAAACTCGGGCAGTCTGATCATAAGGCATGGCCAATCAAAAGTTATCAAAACGGTGAGTTTTTGAGCATGCTGAAGGGGCGTTGGCAGGGGTCAAAGTTCACCTATTCGCCACAAAAAATAAAAGTGTTATATCTCCTACACAGAAACACACAGAGGCACCAAACTTTCTGTGATTAATCATCATCAGGTCTCCTATAATATCCAATGGTCAAATGATGACATCACTTAGGCCACACCCCCTGACAACAGGAAGTGTCATGTTTTGCTGTAAACGGTCGCTATGTTACCCCTCTGAGCTAATCAACATGAAACTGTGTCCACAGACAGAACACATGTTGTTGTGTTGTGGATTCCAGCCCCAAGTCGATTCGATGGAGCAGGAGAGCGTGGCGGCGTGGTGAAGTCACCTCAAACGCCGCTGCCATACGTTTGGCTCTGAATTCCACATTTTTGGGCCGAGCTGCATAAAACTCACTTGGATGCATCCTTATCCACCCCCCAACAGGAATCCATAACAAACTTTGGTGGGCGTGACCTAATGCCTCAACGGCGCCACTTAGCAATTTTCAAAGGACCCTTTGCTATTCACTTACTTCATCGTAGAGACATGAGATTTGGTACAGTGGTAGAGCTCACCAAGACGCTCAGAATTTACAATTAATGTCATAGTGTAAATATCACAGGAAGTTGGCCATTTTAGATTGAATGTCTGATTTTGACCCCATTTATGACGTTTATAGCATTGGTATTTGATGGATCTCCTCCTAGAGATTTTTAGCGAGCGGCTTGAAACTCGGGCAGTCTGATCATAAGGCATGGCCAATTAAAAGTTATCAAAACGGTGAGTTTTTGAGCTTGTTGAAGGGGCATTAGCAGGGGTCAAAGTTCACCTACTCGCCACAAAAAATAAAACTGTTATATCTCCTACACAGAAACACACAGAGGCATCAAACTTTCAGTGATTGATCACCATCAGGTCTCCTATAATATCCAATGGTCAAATGATGACATTGCTTAGGCCACGCCCCCTGACAACAGGAAGTGTCATGTTTTGTTGTAAACGGTCGCTATGTTACCCCTCTGAGCTAATCAACATGAAACTGTGTCCACAGACAGAACACATGTTGGTATGTTGTGGATTTCAGGCTCAACTGGATTCGATGGAGCAGGGGGGCGTGGCGGCGTGGCATATTCACCTCAAACGCTGCTGTCATACGTTTGGCTCTGAATTCCACAGTTTTGGGCCGAGCTGCTTAAAACTCATTTGGATGCATCCTTATCCACCCCCCAACAGGAATCCTTAACAAACTTTAGTGAGCAGGACTTAGTTTCTCTATAGCGCCACCAAGCAAATTTCAAAGGACCCTTTGGTATTCACTTACTTCATCGTAGAGTAATGAAATTTTGTACAGTTGTAGATCTCAGCAAGACGCTCAGAATTTACAATTAATGTCATACTGCAAGTATCACAGGAAGTAAGCCATTTTAGATTGAAATCTGAATTTTGATACCAAGTTGACATGTAAAGCATATGTATTTGATCATACTTGTCCAGCAGGGGGCAGCAAGAGACCACAAATAAACCCCAAAGGAATTTCTCTTGGTAAGTAAGTGATCTTAACTCTTTGGTTTCCTTGTATATTTAAGTTGAACAGATATACAAATCCTGCTTGAAAACTGACAAACTCTTGTTCAATACATTTCAGTTTTTATTTATATAGCGCCAAATCATGAAACATGTCATCAGGGGTGGATTGGGACAAAAAATTGGCCCTGGCATTTTGGATTAGACTGGCCCACCACATTTTTTTTGTGTACTGAATGTGTATACCAACTGTGCAATACCTTGAAGTCAGGATAATGGAAATTAGTGAGAGTGGACACTTAAAATACTTCCAAAATCTTAATTTATTAACACTGTAAAATGTAAACTCCACCACAGCACAGCAACTATTCTTAGATCAGAGAGAGAGAGAGAGAAAGAGAGGTGTCACGGTCAATCACACATATTATCACGTTATATCATTATAAGAAGTTATTGTAAGTTGCTCATCAGATCTATTCAGTCTTCCAGATACTGTAGGGTAACATTGGACTAATGTGCACTCACTGTGTAAAAAAGGATGCCAATGACAAAATGAACCAGAGAAATGCCTCACTTGTCATCATGGAAAGAAAGAAAATATATAATAACATAATATAAATTTTGATTTACTCAGTCATTTGTAATAAGTATTTTATTTATCTAATTTCCTAATTTTTGATCATATTTTCTTTAAAATCGCAGACTTTTCGCTATTTTTCATGTAAATCCTTGGTGGCGCTTCATAGCGAAGCCGGTGAGGCCGCAGCAAGCTTGGCCTACCCTGGGATTGCGCAATCCCATGGTAACTGCGCTGACTTCCATTCTGTGAATGCATCTTCCTGTCTCTAGATCATAAATTCAATTGTTCAAACAGTTATGAACTGATTTTCCACAATTTAATATATGTGGATAACGAATTGTGTTTTGGTCATCAAACTGTGTGCAGATAACATGTTTTCGTGGTGCTGGCCGATCATAAACAGCAAAGAACTGGTTGTAGGTGAGGCCGGCAGTTCCTTGGCCGCTAGGCAGGGGGCGCTCAAGGGGCACCGCTCGTGATCCCCAAATAGTAGAGTCAAAACAAGTTATTGATGTTTTATTAGCGAGTTTTGCTAAACAAGTAAAGCACTAAAAAGACTAAACATACAGCTGGAACAGGACTGATCAGGGAAGGCTTTCCTCCCTGGCAGTGAGCTCCATTGAGACTGAGAGACTTTTAAAACTGAAGAAGATAAAGAGAACTTTTACCGGAAAATGATGATATTTTTGTTCAGAAAGAGCGCCACAGGGACTTAAATTATAAGTAGAGGTAAGACAGCGATACTTATTCATGTTTTGTTTTTGTGATAAAATGTGCATAATGTGGGTTATAGTTTTAGAATGTGTTACAAATGCAGAAATCCATCATAACTCATAAACTGTTACCAATCAAATGACAATTTTTTTCATCAAAGAACCAATATTTTTCCATGTATCTTGGTGAATTTATTTGGCTCAATCAGTCTCCTTCAGCACTTTGCAACGAGTCTACTCTGTAGAGTGTATATATTTGTAAATCTGACTCTGATGACGTCAGTGCCTCACCAGCCATGAACCCTACCGCACGTCACTGACTACAACCACCACCATATTTTACACCAGACACCGGAGCAGATGAAGGGCCTGCTGTTGGGAACATGTCAGTCAGTTTGACACATTTCGCAGCATCCGTTTGAAGAACTCGTTTCTTTTTTTCGTGCAGTTTCTCTGCGCCTCCCTTGCGTTTCTTATCCATTACTACTGTGAACACCGCTGCACAAAGTTCCACATGGAGCGTGAAGGTGTTTTTCTACTTTATGATTGGCCTAGCCCTTTAGACTGTCAGGGATGATAACCAATGGGCTGCAGTAGCCTGTGGTAAGGGCTGGATGATCGGAACAGACTCTTGCGCTGCTGAAATTTTTCTTCATGCATTATGCAAATATAACGAGGCAGATATATAAAATAATAATAATATTAATAATAATAATAATACATATTATTAATATACATGTCGGGTCTGCCGGCCTGCATGTCATCTAAAGGCAGTTTACAATGTCAAAATCAATCAGATTATACATATTAAGTCAGATTATCCAGATTGGTAAAAGAAATTCCTATATAAGGGAACCAGTTGATTTCATCAAAGTCGTAACAAGCAGCATTGACTCCTGAAGAAGCGTAGAGCCACAGGGAGAGTCGTTTGCATTGTACATGGCTTAGCAGCAATCCCTCATACTGATCAAGCATGAAGTGACAGCAGAAGGAAAAACTCCCCATTAACAGGAAGGAAAAACCTCCAGCCGAACCGGGCTCAGTATGAACGGTAATCTGCCTTGACCGACTGGGGGTTACAAAAGAGAGAGAAGAGACACAACAAGACAGACAAAAAAGCACAGAAGCACACATTGATCCAGTAATGTGTTTTACATTAGATGGTAATAGCAGGTGATCTGTCTTCCCTGAATGATGTCACAGCTAACAGAACGCCAGACCAGGTGTACCTACTATGAAGAAAAAATAGAAAAAACAAAAAGGTAAAAGCTGAAATGACAACAGTCATGCAAAATTGAAGAACAATAGACCCTGATGTCCTCCAGCAGCCTAAGCCTATAGCAGCATAACTATAGAGGTAGCTCGGGGTAACATGAACCACTCTAACTATAATCTTTGTCAAAAAGGAAAGTCCCAAGAGCCAGCTTCTAGTGGAGGAGTTCAAGTATCTTGGGGTCTTGTTCACGAATGAGGGGAAGATGGAGCGGGAGATCGACAGGCGGATTGGTGCGACGTCTGCTGTGAAGCGTGCGCTGTACCGATCCGTTGTGGTGAAGAGAGAGCTGAGCCAAAAGGCCAAGCTCTCGATTTACCAGTCGATCTACGTTCCTACCCTCATCTATGGTCACGAGCTTTGGGTCGTGACCGAAAGAACGAAATCCCGGATACAAGCGGCCAAAATGAGTTTTCTCCATAGTGTGTCTGGGCTCTCCCTTAGAGATAGGGTGAGGAGCTCAGTCATCCGGGGAGGACTCAGAGTAGAGCCGCTGCTCCTCCACATTGAGAGGAGCCAGTTGAGGTGGATCGGGCATCTGGTTAGGATGCCTCCTGGACGCCTCCCTGATGAGGTGTTCTGGGCACGTCCCACCGGGAGGAGGCCCAGGGGAAGACCCAGGACACGCTGGAGAGACTATGCTGGCCTGGGAACGCTTTGGGATTCCCCCGGAGGAAGTGGCCCAAGTGGCTGGGGAGAGGAAGGTCTGGGGCTCCCTCTTGAAGCTGCCCCTGCGACCTGACCCCGGATAAGTGGAAGACGATGGATGGATGGAAAAAGGAAAGTTTTAGGATTAGTCTTAAAAGTAGACAGGGTGTCTGCGTCACGGACCAAAACTGGGAGTTTGTTCCACTGGAGAGGAGCCTGATAACTAAAGGATCTGCCTACCATTCTGGTTTTACAGACTTTAGGAACCACTAGCAGACCTGCTTTCTGAGAGTGAAGTGGTCTGTTAGAAATTACTAAAGTTTGTACACAACATACACATGTGGAATATTGCTAACGTGTTACTTTAGCAATTTTCCAATTGCCAAAGTGTTACTTTTACATTATTACTTTTGGGTGTGTATCCACCAATTTAACTGTCAAACTTTCATAAAAGCTGTCTTAATGCAAGAAACGAAACCCTTAAACACATGAAATAATTAACTTTAAATAACTAAAAAGGTTTTGTTAACTTTTCACATGAAGCTGGATTAACAGCTAGTAAGATACCTTTGATTAAGTTGGTATACTAATGTTTAAACCAGGGGTGTCAAACGTACGGCCTGCGGGCCGGATCTGGCCCGCCGAACGATTTAGTCCGGCCCGGTGGCCAAATGCATTTTTATTATTCAACGGCTGTGTCTCCTCGGTGCATCGACCGATCTGCACCAGATTTTTTGTGAGTCGTGGGGGAGCGCTGCCCAACGCATACGTGTGTATTGCATGGTAGACGGGTGAGGAAAATGCATGACAGCTTCTGCGGTGGCTGGCGGCGGGAGGTGCGCGTACCCTAGCGGTGGCCCTTAGGCCAGAGCGGCGCTTGGCTGCGAGGGCCGATCATCACCGCTTGCGGTTTTTTATTATTATTTTTATTCTGCCCCCCTAAAGAGGGGCCTTTTTGGGGGCTTTATCATATTCAAAAACTCACCAAACTTGGCAGATGCATGAAGACTGTTTAAAAATTTTATATTTTAAGGTCATCACAAAAATCTAACGGAAAATGCCTCAACGGCGCCACCTAGCAATTTTCAAAGGACCCTTTGCTATTCACTTACTTCATCGTAGAGACGTGAAATTTGGTACAGTTGTAGAGCGCACCAAGACGTTCAGAATTTATAATTAATGTCATAGTGCAAATATCACAGGAAGTCGGCCATTTTAGATTGAAGGTCTGATTTTGACCCCATTTTTGACGTTTACAGCATTGGTATTTGATCGAACTCCTCCTAGGGATTTTGAGCGAGCGACTTGAAACTCGGTCAATATGATCATAAGGCATGGCCAATTAAAAGTTATCAAAACGGTGAGTTTTTGAGCATGTCGAAGGGGCGTTAGCAGGGGTCAAAGTTCACCTACTCGCCACAAAAAAAAAACTGTTATATCTCCTACACAGAAACACACAGAGGCACCAAACTTTCTGTGATTGATCATCATTGGGTCTTCTTTAATATCCAATGGTCAAATGATGACATCACTTAGGCCACGCCCCCTGACAACAGGAAGTGTCATGTTTTGCTGTAAACGGTCGCTATGTTACCCCTCTGAGCTAATCAACATGAAACTGTGTCCAGAGACAGAAGACATGTTGGTGTGTTGTGGATTCCAGCCCCAAGTGGATTCGATGGAGCAGGGGGGCGTGGCGGCGTGGTGAAGTCACCTCAAACGCCGCTGCCATACGTTTGGCTCTGAATTCCACATTTTTGGGCCGAGCTGCTTAAAACTCACTTGGATGCATCCTTATCTAGCCCCCGACAGGAATCCATAACAAACTTTGGTGGGCGTGACCTAATGCCTCAACGGCGCCACCTCGCAATTCTCAAAGGACCCTTTGCTATTCACTTACTTCATCGTAGAGACATGAGATTTGGTACAGTAGTAGAGCTCACCAAGACGCTCAGAATTTACAATTAATGTCATAGTGCAAATGTCACAGGAAGTCGGCCATTTTAGATTGAAGGTCTGATTTTGACCCCATTTTTGACGTTTACGGCATTGGTATTTGATCGAACTCCTCCTAGGGATTTCGAGCGAGCGGCTTGAAACTCGGTCAGTCTGATCATAAGGCATGGCCAATTAAAAGTTATCAAAACGGTGAGTTTTTGAGCTTGTTGAAGGGGCGTTAGCAGGGGTCAAAGTTCACCTACTCGCCACAAAAAATAAAACAGTTATATCTCCTACACAGAAACACACAGAGGCACCAAACTATCTGTGATTGATCATCATCAGGTCTTCTATCATATCCAATGGTCAAATGATGACATCACTTAGGCCACGCCCCCTGACAACAGGAAATGTCATGTTTTGCTGTAAACGGTCGCTATGTTACCCCTCTGAGCTAATCAACATGAAAATGTATCCAGAGACAGAAGACATGTTGGTGTTTTGGATTCCAGCCCCAAGTGGATTCGATGGAGCAGGGCGGCGTGGTGGCGTGGTGAAGTCACCTCAAACGCCGCTGCCATACGTTTGGCTCTGAATTCCACATTTTTTGGTCGAGCTGCTTAAAACTCCCTTGGATGCATCCTTTTCCACCCCCGACAGGAATCCATAACAAACTTTGGTTGGCGTGACCTAATTTTTCTATAGCGCCCCCTAGAATATTTTAAATGATCAGCCCCAAGCCATGCTTTAAGATAGAATTACGAAAGTTGGTACACAACATACACATGTGGAATATTGCTAAAGTGTTACTTTTACATTATTACTTTTGGGTGTGTATCCACCAATTTAACTGTCAAACTTTCATAAAAGCTGTCTTAATGCAAGAAACAAAACCCTTAAACACATGAAATAACAATTAACTTTAAATAACTAAAAAGGTTTTGTTAACTTTTCACATGAAGCTGGATTAACAGGTAGTAAGATACCTTTGATTAAATTGGTATACTAATGTTTAAACCAGGGGTGTCAAAACGTATGGCCCACGGGCCGGATCCGGCCCACCGAACGATTTTGTCCGGCCCAGGGGCCAAATGCAATATCAATATTCAACGGCTGTATATCCTCGCTGCATCGACCGATCTACACCAGATTTGTTGTGAGTCGTGGGGGAGCGCTGCCGAATGCGTTCGTGGGAATCTTCCGGCGGACGGGCGGGGAAAATGCGTGACAGTTTCTGCGGTGGCTGGCGGCCGGCGGTGCGCGAACCCCCGCGGTGGCCAATAGGCCGGAGCGGCGCTTGGCTGCGAGGGCCGATCGACGCCGCTTGCGGCTTTAATTCTTATTATTATTATTCTGCCCCCCTAAAGAGGGGCCTTTTTGGGGGCTTTATCATATTCAAAAACTCACCAAACTTTGCAGATGCATGGTGACTGTTTAAAAATTTTGTATTTTAAGGTCGTCACAAAAATCTAAAGAAAAATGCCTCAACGGCGCCACCTAGAAATTTTCAAAGGACCCTTTGCTATTCAATTACTTCGTCGTAGAGACATGAGATTTGGTACAGTTGTAGAGCTCAACAAGACGCTCAGAATTTACAATTATTGTCATAATGCAAGTATCACAGGAAGTCGGCCATTTTAGACTGAAAGTCTGATTTTGACCTCAATTTTGACAGTTACAGCATTGGTATAAGATCTAACTCCTCCTAGAGATATCGAGCGATCGGCTTGAAACTCGGGCAGTCTGATCATAAGGCATGGCCAATCAAATGTTATCAAAACGGTGAGTTTTTGAGCATGCTGAAGGGGCGTTGGCAGGGGTCAAAGTTCACCTATTCGCCACAAAAAATAAAAGTGTTATATCTCCTACACAGAAACACACAGAGGCACCAAACTTTCTGTGATTGATCATCATCAGGTCTCCTATAATATCCAATGGTCAAATGATGACATTGCTTAGGCCACGCCCCCTGACAACAGGAAGTGTCATGTTTTGTTGTAAGCGGTCGCTATGTTACCCCTCTGAGCTAATCAACATGAAATTGTGTCCACAGACAGAACACATGTTTGTATGTTGTGGATTTCAGGCTCAACTGGATTCGATGGAGCAGGGGGGCGTGGCGGCGTGGCATATTCACCTCAAACGCTGCTGTCATACGTTTGGCTCTGAATTCCACAGTTTTGGGCCGAGCTGCCTAAAACTCATTTGGATGCATCCTTATCCACCCCCCAACAGGAATCCATAACAAACTTTAGTGAGCAGGACTTAGTTTCTCTATAGCGCCACCAAGCAATTTTCAAAGGACCTTTTGCTATTCACTTACTTCATCGTAGAGTAATGAAATTTTGTACAGTTGTAGATCTCAGCAAGATGCTCAGAATTTACAATTAATGTCATACTGCAAGTATCACAGGAAGTAAGCCATTTTAGATTGAAATCTGAATTTTGATACCAAGTTGACATGTAAAGCATATGTATTTGATCATACTTGTCCAGCAGGGGGCAGCAAGAGACCACAAATAAACCCCAAAGGAATCTCTCTTGGTAAGTAAGTGATCTTAACTCTTTGGTTTCCTTATATATTTATGTTGAACAGATATACAAATCCTGCTTGAAAACTGACAAACTTACTCTTGTTCAATACATTTCAGTTTTTATTTATATAACGCCAAATCATAAAACATGTCATCAGGGGTGGACTGGGACAAAAAAATCGGCCCTGGCATTTTGGATTAGACTGGCCCACCACATTTTTTTTGTGTACTGAATGTGTATACCAACTGTGCAATACCAACTGTGCAATACCTTGAGGCCAGGTTAATGGAAATTAGTGAGAGTGGACACTTAAAATACTTCCAAAATCTTAATTTATTAACACTGTAAAATGTAAACTCCACCACAGCACAGCAACTATTCTTAGATCAGAGAGAGAGAGAGAGAGAGAGAAAGAGAGGTGTCACGGTTAATCACACATATTATCACGTTACATCATTATAAGAAGTTATTGTAAGTTGCTCATCAGATCTATTCAGTCTTCCAGATACTGTAGGGTAACATTGGACTAATGTGCACTCACTGTGTAAAAAAGGATGCCAATGACAAAATGAACCAGAGAAATGCCTCACTTGTCATCATGGAAAGAAAGAAAATATATAATAACATAATATAAATTTTGATTTACTCAGTCATTTGTAATAAGTATTTTATTTATCTAATTTCCTAATTTTTGATCATATTTTCTTTAAAATCGCAGACTTTTCGCTATTTTTCATGTAAATCCTTGGTGGCGCTTCATAGCGAAGCCGGTGAGTCCGCAGCGAGCTTGGCCTCCCCTGGGATTGCGCAATCCCTTGTTAACTGTGCTGACTTCCATTCTGTGAATGCATCTTCCTGTCTCTAGATCATAAATTCAATTGTTCAAACAGTTATGAACTGATTTTCCACAATTTAATATATGTGGATTACGAATTGTGTTTTGGTCATCAAACTGTGTGCAGAGAACATGTTTTCGTGGTGCTGGCCGATCATAAACAGCAAAGAACTGGTTGTAGGTGAGGCCGGCAGTTCCTTGGCCGCTAGGCAGGGGGCGCTCAAGGGGCACCGCTCGTGATCCCCAAATAGTAGAGTCAAAACAAGTTATTGATGTTTTATTAGCGAGTTTTGCTAAACAAGTAAAGCACTAAAAAGACTCTAAACATACAGCTGGAACAGGACTGATCAGGGAAGGCTTTCCTCCCTGGCAGTGAGCTCCATTGAGACTGAGAGACTTTTAAAACTGAAGAAGATAAGATAAGAGAACTTTTACCGGAAAATGATGATATTTTTGTTCAGAAAGAGCGCCACAGGGACTTAAATTATAAGTAGAGGTAAGACAGCGATACTTATTCATGTTTAGTTTTTGTGATAAAATGTGCGTAATGTGGGTTATAGTTTTAGAATGTGTTACAAATGCAGAAATCCATCATAACTCATAAACTGTTACCAATCAAATGACAATTTTTTTTCATCAAAGAACCAATATTTTTCCATGTATCTTGGTGAATTTATTTGGCTCAATCAGTCTCCTTCAGCACTTTGCAACGAGTCTACTCTGTAGAGTGTATATATTTGTAAATCTGACTCTGATGACGTCAGTGCCTCACCAGCTATGAACCCTACCGCACGTCACTGACCACCACCACCACCATATTTTACATCAGACACCGGAGCAGATGAAGGCCTGCTGTAGGGAACATGTCAGTCAGTTTGACACATTTCGCAGCGTCCGTTTGAAGAACTCGTTTCTTTTTTTCGTGCAGTTTCTCTGCGCCTCCCTTGCGTTTCTTATCCATTACTACTGTGAACACCGCTGCACAAAGTTCCACATGGAGCGTGAAGGTGTTTTTCTGCTTTATGATTGGCCTAGCCCTTTAGACTGTCAGGGATGATAACCAATGGGCTGCAGTAGCCTGTGGTAAGGGCCGGATGATCGGAACAGACTCTTGCGCTGCTGATATTTTTCTTCATGCATTATGCAAATATAACGAGGCAGATATATAAAATAATAATAATAATAATACATATTATTAATATACATGTCGGGTCTGCCGGCCCAAACAGCACGTCGGCCCACCAGGAAAATGCCCGGTACGCCCGATTACCAGTCCATGCCTGCATGTCATCTAAAGGCAGTTTACAATGTCAAAATCAATCAGATTATACATATTAAGTCAGATTATCCAGATTGGTAAAAGAAATTCCTATATAAGTGAACCAGTTAATTGCATCAAAGTCGTAACAAGCAGCATTCACTCCTGAAGAAGCGTAGAGCCACAGGGAGAGTCGTTTGCATTGTACATGGCTTTGCAGCAATCCCTCATACTGATCAAGCATGAAGTGACAGCAGAAGGAAAAACTCCCCATTAACAGGAAGGAAAAACCTCCAGCAGAACCGGGCTCAGTATGAACGGTCATCTGCCTTGACTGACTGGGGGTTACAAAAGAGAGAGAAGAGACACAACATGACAGACAAAAAAGCACAGAAGCACACATTGATCCAGTAATGTGTTTTACATTAGATGGTAATAGCAGGTGATCTGTCTTCCCTGGATGATGTCACAGCTAACAGAACGCCAGACCAGGTGTACCTACTATGAAGAAAAAATAGAAAAAACAAAAAGTTAAAAGCTGAAATGACAACAGTCATGCAAAAACGAAGAACAGTAGACCCTGATGTCCTCCAGCAGCCTAAGCCTATAGCAGCATAACTATAAAGGTAGCTCAGCGTAACATGAACCACTCTAACTATAAGCTTTGTCAAAAAGGAAAGTCCCAAGAGCCAGCTTCTAGTGGAGGAGTTCAAGTATCTTGGGGTCTTGTTCACGAATGAGGGGAAGATGGAGCGGGAGATCGACAGGCGGATTGGTGCGACGTCTGCTGTGAAGCGGGCGCTGTACCGATCCGTTGTGGTGAAGAGAGAGCTGAGCCAAAAGGCCAAGCTCTCGATTTACCAGTCGATCTACGTTCCTACCCTCATCTATGGTCACGAGCTTTGGGTCGTGACCGAAAGAACGAGATCCCGGACACAAGCGGCCAAAATGAGTTTTCTCCATAGTGTGTCTGGGCTCTCCCTTAGAGATAGGGTGAGGAGATCAGTCATCCGGGGAGGACTCAGAATAAAGCCGCTGCTCCTTCACATTGAGAGGAGCCAGTTGAGGTGGCTCGGGCATCTGGTTAGGATGCCTCCTGGACGCATCCCTGGTGAGGTGTTCTGGGCACGTCCCACCGGGAGGAGGCCCAGGGGAAGACCCAGGACACGCTGGAGAGACTCTGCTGGCCTGGGAACGCTTTGGGATTCCCCCGGAGGAAGTGGCCCAAGTGGCTGGGGAGAGGAAGGTCTGGGCCTCCCTCTTGAAGCTGCTACCCCCGCGACCTGACCCCGGATAAGCGGAAGACGATGGATGGATGGAAAAAGGAAAGTTTAAGGATTAGTCTTAAAAGTAGACAGGGTGTCTGCGTCACGGACCAAAACTGGGAGTTGGTTCCACTGGAAAGGAGCATGATAGCTAAAGGATCTGCCTACCATTCTGGTTTTACAGACTTTAGGAACCACCAGCAGACCTGCTTTCTGAGAGTGAAGTGGTCTGTTAGAAATTACTAAAGTTTGTACACAACATACACATGTGGAATATTGCTAACGTGTTACTTTAGCAATATTCCAATTGCTAAAGTGTTACTTTTACATTATTACTTTTGGGTGTGTATCCACCAATTTAACTGTCAAACTTTCATAACAGCTGTCTTAATGCAAGAAACGAAACCCTTAAACACATGAATTAATTAACTTTAAATAACTAAAAAGGTTTTGTTAACTTTTCACATGAAGCTGGATTAACAGCTAGTAAGATACCTTTAATTAAATTTGTATACTAGTGTTTAAACCAGGGGTGTCAAACGTACGGCCTGCGGGCCGGATCTGGCCCGCCGAACGATTTAGTCCGGCCCGGTGGCCAAATGCATTTTCATTATTCAACGGCTGTGTCTCCTCGGTGCATCGACCGATCTGCACCAGGTTTTTTGTGAGTCGTGGGGGAGCGCTGCCCAACGCGTACGTGTGTATTGCATGTTAGACGGGTGAGGAAAATGCATGACAGCTTCTGCGGTGGCTGGCGGCGGGAGGTGCGCGTACCCTAGCGGTGGCCCATAGGCCAGAGCGGCGCTTGGCTGCGAGGGCCGATCATCACCGCTTGCGGTTTTAATTATTCTTATTAGGCCCGAGCAGCGAAGCGCTGCGAAGGCCTATTGTTTCTGTGTTGTTTCTTATTATTATTATTATTATTATTTTTATTCTGCCCCCCTAAAGAGGGGCCTTTTTGGGGGCTTTATCATATTCAAAAACTCACCAAACTTGGCAGATGCATGAAGACTGTTTAAAAATTTTATATTTTAAGGTCATCACAAAAATCTAACGGAAAATGCCTCAACGGCGCCACCTAGCAATTTTCAAAGGACCCTTTGCTATTCACTTACTTCATCGTAGAGACGTGAAATTTGGTACAGTTGTAGAGCTCACCAAGACGTTCAGAATTTATAATTAATGTCATAGTGCAAATATCACAGGAAGTCGGCCATTTTAGATTGAAGGTCTGATTTTGACCCCATTTTTGACGTTTACAGCATTGGTATTTGATCGAACTCCTCCTAGGGATTTTGAGCGAGCGACTTGAAACTCGGTCAGTCTGATCATAAGGCATGGCCAATTAAAAGTTATCAAAACGGTGAGTTTTTGAGCATGTTGAAGGGGCGTTAGCAGGGGTCAAAGTTCACCTACTCGCCACAAAAAATAAAACTGTTATATCTCCTACACAGAAACACACAGAGGCACCAAACCTTCTGTGATTGATCATCATTGGGTCTTCTTTAATATCCAATGGTCAAATGATGACATCACTTAGGCCACGCCCCCTGACAACAGGAAGTGTCATGTTTTGCTGTAAACGGTCGCTATGTTACCCCTCTGAGCTAATCAACGTGAAACTGTGTCCAGAGACAGAAGACATGTTGGTGTGTTGTGGATTCCAGCCCCAAGTGGATTCGATGGAGCAGGGGGGCGTGGCGGCGTGGTGAAGTCACCTCAAACGCCGCTGCCAAACGTTTAGCTCTGAATTCCACATTTCTGGGCCGAGCTGCTTAAAAGTCACTTGGATGCATCCTTATCTAACCCGCGACAGGAATCCATAACAAACTTTGGTGGGCGTGACCTAATGCCTCAACGGCGCCACCTCGCAATTTTCAAAGGACCCTTTGCTATTCACTTACTTCATCGTAGAGACATGAGATTTGGTACAGTAGTAGAGCTCACCAAGACGCTCAGAATTTACAATTAATGTCATAGTGCAAATATCACAGGAAGTCGGCCATTTTAGATTGAAGGTCTGATTTTGACCCCATTTTTGACGTTTACAGCATTGGTATTTGATCGAACTCCTCCTAGGGATTTCGAGCGAGCGGCTTGAAACTCGGTCAGTCTGATCATAAGGCATGGCCAATTAAAAGTTATCAAAACAGTGAGTTTTTGAGCTTGTTGAAGGGGCGTTAGCAGGGGTCAAAGTTCACCTACTCGCCACAAAAAATAAAACAGTTATATCTCCTACACAGAAACACACAGAGGCACCAAACTATCTGTGATTGATCATCATCAGGTCTTCTATCATATCCAAGGATCAAATGATGACATCACTTAGGCCACGCCCCCTGACAACAGGAAATGTCATGTTTTGCTGTAAACGGTCGCTATGTTACCCCTCTGAGCTAATCAACATGAAAATGTATCCAGAGACAGAAGACATGTTGGTGTTTTGGATTCCAGCCCCAAGTGGATTCGATGGAGCAGGGCGGCGTGGTGGTGTGGTGAAGTCACCTCAAACGCCGCTGCCATACGTTTGGCTCTGAATTCCACATTTTTGGGTCGAGCTGCTTAAAACTCCCTTGGATGCATCCTTTTCCACCCCCGACAGGAATCCATAACAAACTGTGGTTGGCGTGACCTAATTTTTCTATAGCGCCCCCTAGAATATTTTAAATGATCAGCCCCAAGCCATGCTTTAAGATAGAATTACGAAAGTTGGTACACAACATACACATGTGGAATATTGCTAAAGTGTTACGTTTACATTATTACTTTTGGGTGTGTATCCACCAATTTAACTGTCAAACTTTCATAAAAGCTGTCTTAATGCAAGAAACAAAACCCTTAAACACATGAAATAACAATTAACTTTAAATAACTAAAAAGGTTTTGTTAACTTTTCACATGAAGCTGGATTAACAGGTAGTAAGATACCTTTGATTAAATTTTTATACTAGTGTTTAAACCAGGGGTGTCAAACGTACGGCCTGCGGGCCGGATCTGGCCCGCCGAACGATTTAGTCCGGCCCGGTGGCCAAATGCATTTTCATTATTCAACGGCTGTCTCTCCTCGGTGCATCGACCGATCTGCACCAGATTTTTTGAGAGTCGTGGGGGAGCGCTGCCCAACACATACGTGTGTATTGCATGTTAGACGGGTGAGGAAAATGCATGACAGCTTCTGCGGTGGCTGGCGGCGGGAGGTGCGCGTACCCTAGCGGTGGCCCATAGGCCAGAGCGGCGCTTGGCTGCGAGGGCCGATCATCACCGCTTGCGGTTTTAATTCTTATTCTTATTATTCTGCCCCCCTAAAGAGGGGCCTTTTTGGGGGCTTTCTCATTTTCAAAAACTCACCAAACTTTGCAGATGCATGGTGACTGTTTAAAAATTTTGTATTTTAAGGTCGTCACAAAAATCTAAAGAAAAATGCCTCAACGGCGCCACCTAGAAATTTTCAAAGGACCCTTTGCTATTCACTTACTTCGTCGTAGAGACATGAGATTTGGTACAGTTGTAGAGCTCAACAAGACGCTCAGAATTTACAATTAATGTCATAATGCAAGTATCACAGGAAGTTTGCCATTTTAGACTGAAAGTCTGATTTTGACCTCAATTTTGACAGTTACAGCATTGGTATAAGATCTAACTCCTCCTAGAGATATCGAGCGATCGGCTTGAAACTCGGGCAGTCTGATCATAAGGCATGGCCAATCAAATGTTATCAAAACGGTGAGTTTTTGAGCATGCTGAAGGGGCGTTGGCAGGGGTCAAAATTCACCTATTCGCCACAAAAAATAAAAGTGTTATATCTCCTACACAGAAACACACAGAGGCACCAAACTTTCTGTGATTGATCACCATCAGGTCTCCTATAATATCCAATGGTCAAATGATGACATTGCTTAGGCCACGCCCCCTGACAACAGGAAGTGTCATGTTTTGTTGTAAGCGGTCGCTATGTTACCCCTCTGAGCTAATCAACATGAAACTGTGTCCACAGACAGAACACATGTTGGTATGTTGTGGATTTCAGGCTCAACTGGATTCGATGGAGCAGGGGGGCGTGGCGGCGTGGTGAAGTCACCTCAAACGCCGCTGCCATACGTTTGGCTCTGAATTCCACATTTTTGGGCCGAGCTGCTTAAAACTCACTTGGATGCATCCTTATCCACCCCCCAACAGGAATCCATAACAAACTTTAGTGAGCAGGACTTAGTTTCTCTATAGCGCCACCAAGCAATTTTCAAAGGACCCTTTGCTATTCACTTAGTTCATCGTAGAGTAATGAAATTTTGTACAGTTGTAGATCTCAGCAAGACGCTCAGAATTTACAATTAATGTCATAGTGCAAGTATCACAGGAAGTAAGCCATTTTAGATTGAAGGTCTGATTTTGACCCCATTTTTGACGTTTACAGCATTGGTATTTGATCGAACTCCTCCTAGGGATTTTGAGCGAGCGACTTGAAACTCGGTCAGTCTGATCATAAGGCATGGCCAATTAAAAGTTATCAAAACGGTGAGTTTTTGAGCATGTTGAAGGGGCGTTAGCAGGGGTCAAAGTTCACCTACTCGCCACAAAAAATAAAACTGTTATATCTCCTACACAGAAACACACAGAGGCACCAAACCTTCTGTGATTGATCATCATTGGGTCTTCTTTAATATCCAATGGTCAAATGATGACATCACTTAGGCCACGCCCCCTGACAACAGGAAGTGTCATGTTTTGCTGTAAACGGTCGCTATGTTACCCCTCTGAGCTAATCAACGTGAAACTGTGTCCAGAGACAGAAGACATGTTGGTGTGTTGTGGATTCCAGCCCCAAGTGGATTCGATGGAGCAGGGGGGCGTGGCGGCGTGGTGAAGTCACCTCAAACGCCGCTGCCAAACGTTTAGCTCTGAATTCCACATTTCTGGGCCGAGCTGCTTAAAAGTCACTTGGATGCATCCTTATCTAACCCGCGACAGGAATCCATAACAAACTTTGGTGGGCGTGACCTAATGCCTCAACGGCGCCACCTCGCAATTTTCAAAGGACCCTTTGCTATTCACTTACTTCATCGTAGAGACATGAGATTTGGTACAGTAGTAGAGCTCACCAAGACGCTCAGAATTTACAATTAATGTCATAGTGCAAATATCACAGGAAGTCGGCCATTTTAGATTGAAGGTCTGATTTTGACCCCATTTTTGACGTTTACAGCATTGGTATTTGATCGAACTCCTCCTAGGGATTTCGAGCGAGCGGCTTGAAACTCGGTCAGTCTGATCATAAGGCATGGCCAATTAAAAGTTATCAAAACAGTGAGTTTTTGAGCTTGTTGAAGGGGCGTTAGCAGGGGTCAAAGTTCACCTACTCGCCACAAAAAATAAAACAGTTATATCTCCTACACAGAAACACACAGAGGCACCAAACTATCTGTGATTGATCATCATCAGGTCTTCTATCATATCCAAGGATCAAATGATGACATCACTTAGGCCACGCCCCCTGACAACAGGAAATGTCATGTTTTGCTGTAAACGGTCGCTATGTTACCCCTCTGAGCTAATCAACATGAAAATGTATCCAGAGACAGAAGACATGTTGGTGTTTTGGATTCCAGCCCCAAGTGGATTCGATGGAGCAGGGCGGCGTGGTGGTGTGGTGAAGTCACCTCAAACGCCGCTGCCATACGTTTGGCTCTGAATTCCACATTTTTGGGTCGAGCTGCTTAAAACTCCCTTGGATGCATCCTTTTCCACCCCCGACAGGAATCCATAACAAACTGTGGTTGGCGTGACCTAATTTTTCTATAGCGCCCCCTAGAATATTTTAAATGATCAGCCCCAAGCCATGCTTTAAGATAGAATTACGAAAGTTGGTACACAACATACACATGTGGAATATTGCTAAAGTGTTACGTTTACATTATTACTTTTGGGTGTGTATCCACCAATTTAACTGTCAAACTTTCATAAAAGCTGTCTTAATGCAAGAAACAAAACCCTTAAACACATGAAATAACAATTAACTTTAAATAACTAAAAAGGTTTTGTTAACTTTTCACATGAAGCTGGATTAACAGGTAGTAAGATACCTTTGATTAAATTTTTATACTAGTGTTTAAA
>CM073129.1:510000-532500 GCA_037039145.1 Fundulus diaphanus | reverse complement strand
CATGGAGTCAGTGGAAAAGAGAAAGGAAAAAAAAGAGAAGAAAATCAGTTTGTGATATAAAAAGGAGTCTGTACGTCAATAACGCAAGTAAAAAACGTCCGTCAGGCCAGTCTGAGCATGTGGCAGGCATGAATCTATACGCGCATAAATGTTCAGCTCATAGTCCTCAGGCAACTGCTCCTTCGTTGCAAAAAGAAAAAATTAAAAAAATCATAGTTCTCTGGCATGTTACTCCCAAACTTCTCAAGTCCTTTTCCTGTTCCTCAGCATGGACAAAAACGATTTAGTTGGATGATAATGAGTGTTCTGCCCTTTTTCAGGCTATAAGCATTTCAATCCCAGTAAAATGCTCTGTGGAGATGGTTGGCAGACACCAGGCCTTGTTTACTGTTGAAGAACAGAAACAAAGTGTAATTAGTGTTCTTATCAAGACTCCCAATCCTTCTGTCATTTACCTTCTTCAAACACTTTCACATCCAGATATTTCCGTTCACAATTATTGTGCTCTTAGCTTAACATCCTTTGCTGTAATCATTAGATCTTGCATTACTCTTATATTAACGGAAAAACTCCAAAGTTCATCTTTATCTGCAGCAGCATTTCTCTATAATTCTTAACCAAAATTTTTCCCATGTGTGTCTCACCTTACAATGTCCAACAGTTGAAATTTCTCTGCAACAGAAATCTATCATCATATGTTTCATGGCTACTGTGTCAAGGTTCATCTCAAGTTATCTAGCACACAAGGAATTGTATTAAAACCTTTCAGAACTTCTTGCTGAACCAGTTTTAAAAACACCTCACATTTTCCTAAAAAGCCCAACAGAAAAACCCTTAAGTTTGTAAAAGAAAGCTGTACTATATATATTTGCAGAATAATGTTGTGATATTAATCAGAAACAACCCTGTGTACTTCTTGTCTTATTTTGAAAAACGCAGCTCGGAAAAAAGGAAGGGTGTGCATGCCCCTAGCGCACACAAAGTCGTAATTGGCTGCCATTCAGGAAGTGGGTGTAGCCCAGGGCGGAGACAGGAAATAGTTCTGTGAACTGAACTGTCTAGAAGCAGTAGAGCTTTCTGAGCTATCTAAAATATTAGCTTCATCTAAACCTTCTACCTGTATGTTAGACCCAATCCCAACCAAGTTGTTTAAGGAGATATTCCCTTTGATCAGTGGTCCTATTTTAGACATGATTAATCTATCCTTAGTAAATGGATATGTACCACAGGCTTTTAAAGTAGCTGTTATTAAACCTTTACTTAAGAAACCATCTCTTGATCAAGATGAGTTAGTAAATTACAGACCTATATCTAATCTTCTTTTCTTATCTAAAATTCTCGAGAAAGTAGTTGCTAATCAACTTTGTGAACATTTACAAAGTAATGACCTACTTGAGGAGTTTCAGTCAGGCTTCAGAGCTCATCATAGCACTGAAACGGCTCTGGTGAAGGTCACTAATGATATTCTCATGGCCTCAGATAATGGACTTGTGTCTGTACTTGTCCTGTTAGATCTCAGTGCTGCATTTGATACAGTTGATCACAATATTCTCCTACAAAGACTTGAGCATACTGTAGGGATTAAGGGGAAAGCATTAGGCTGGTTTAAATCTTATCTGTCGGACAGATTCCAGTTTGTTCATGTTAATAATAAATCTTCTTCAAGCTCTAGGGTCACTTGTGGAGTACCACAGGGTTCAGTCCTTGGACCAATTCTCTTTACTATATATATGCTTCCGATTGGCAAAATTATCAGACAGCATGGGATTAATTTCCACTGTTATGCTGATGACACTCAGCTATATTTATCCATAAATCCTGATTAATCCAATCAATTACTTCGACTGCAGTCATGTCTTGATGACATCAAAAGCTGGATGACTTTAAATTTCCTGCACTTAAATTCTGACAAGACAGAAGTTATAATCTTTGGACCAGAGTCCTAAAAAAATAAACTTCTTAATCATTCACTGAATCTGGATGGCATTAACTTGGTCTCTGGTAGTAAAGTAAAAAATCTTGGTGTTATTTTCGACCAAGACATGTCATTTAAATCCCATATTAAACAGGTTTCCAGAGTTTCCTCTTTTCACCTCCGGAATATCGCCAAAATTAGAAACATTCTGTCCAGGGGTGATGCTGAAAAACTAGTCCATGCATTTGTTACTTCTAGCTATTGTTGTGGATGGGCCTCCCCACAACGTAATGATTTGCACTAAGTCCTTCAAAAATTCTAAGTTCTTGGTAAGGCAGTTAAAAATATCAAACAGTAGTCAAAAAGTGAACAAAGGTAGCTGAGTCTCAGTCCAGGGTGGTTTATTGCAACAACACAAGACAACCACACGTGAGATGTGCTCCGGACAACATCATCTGACAACATACAGAAAGCGGTCAGTTTAAATACATTCTCTGGATCTTTGAGCTCCTCCTGTGAGCCACTCCTTTTTTACATAATTTCCATTGCTTTTTCCACGGATATCTTTGTTAATTTTTTACCTATCAGTGGAAACTTTTATGGGGCGTGCTTTTTTAAAAACATGGTTACACATCACAGCTCCTCCCAATCATGGCCCCTCACTTACTGCTCATTTCCATATGGTTACACGTCATTACCTTTTCGGACTTGGACCTTGCATTTTCTGTGTTCATTTTGGAGTCTTTCATGTTCTGCTTTACATTGCAAATGGCTTGCCCTTTTGACCCAGAGGTTTTTCAATTTCCCCTGGTAAATTGGTAAATTCCATTGACCCCCTAATTCTTATTCTGGACTTGTTGGTGACACACACACACACATGTTTCTTAGGTGAATGTTTACAGCACACCCTATACCCATTGTGATAAGAATACATTTATTATAAGATATTCATTGTGAGATATTAATCCACTACATTCCCCCCTGTGATCCTGGAAAGGCTCACAAAATAAATCACACTCTACAAATGATTGTCTATTTATCATGGCTATGAATGTCTAGAGTAAATATTACTAGTATAACAGAGGCTAATTGTAATTAATACTTAGCACATCACAAACGTACCACGATTAATACCAACGTCTAAGATCAAAACACACTTCTACTAGTAGTAAGGGATACACAAAACTATGATCACACAGTAAAACATAAGATTTATAGTTAAACAAAGAGGGAACCCCCCTTGGCACTCTTGTGAGGACTTTTCCCCTTGCTTACTTTTTTTTATAGAAGGATTTTCAGGATTTGTTTCAGCAATGTTACTGGGCCTCAGGTTGACATATCCGTGCAGCTTGAACACCTGTTAGGACACCTCAACCCTTACCCCGGGTGCATTGCACACCCTACATCAAACGAGTTGATGTTTAAATATTAATACCAAATACTCCATCATGCCCGCTGTATCAGGCTAACCAGTCACTTAATGGTCAGTAGACCTTCATTACAACCAACATATGAGCAATCCTATCGATGCTCCCTGCACAGTATTAGTACTGTCACATAGGTTATAGACATACATAATTATATTTATCTTTTTAAGCATGCACCATCATATTTATTATTGAAGTATACATAATCATTTCATCATTCACATCAGCTTAGTTTTCTCTTTTCTTTTTTTTCTCTTTTTTTTTTATTGAAAGTTCTAAGGTTGGGGATTAGGGAAAACCACCCCCCTTGGAGGTCGATTCCCCAGTCCTTCTGTGGAAGTCCCAGGAGCTTGTCCCTGTAGCTGTGCCAGTGTCGTAGCAGCTAAACGCCACTGCAGTACTTGCCGTCTCGCTGTGTCCCGTTCTGCTGTCATTTGCAGCAGTTTTTCCTGTAAATTGACAATAGTTTGTTGAGCCTCTTGAAGTCGTCGTGTCAGATTGTCCTGTTCCTGGGTTAACTGGCATACTCTAGCCTTATATTTGGCTTTGTATGTGCTGCGGCGAATTGCGAATATGTGCTTCTTTGACGCCGGAGATAGACCTTTGACTAGCAGAGTGTAAACTCCAGTATCCATGGAGGCAATTTCAGTTTTTAGGTCCTGGGCGGTTCTGTAAAGATCCAGAGGGCTCATTAGAAACCCCTGGACGTGGCTCATCTCGAGGGAGCTCAGTTGCATCTGCTGAAAAATATTAACAGTAGGCTCCAGTGCAGGATTTCCCATTGCGGTGGGACCCGTCGTCCTCGTGCCCGATGTAGATGGCCTCTCATGACCAGCTCCGTTTGGCCTTCCTTGGCCCGGTGTGGATGGAAACTCCAAGGCAGCTGTGTCCGGCAATCCTCGGTCTGCTGGGTCCTCAGGGCTGAGTGGGCTGAAGATGATCCTCAGGGCCCCTGGTGATGGTGGGTCATCCATGTGTATCTCTCCCAGGTCCACCATCCCTTCCAGTAGTGCAGCGCTAGGGCCCTCTGCTGGATCGTCTGGACGCCTATTAGGGAGACCAGTGCCTGTACCTACATATGCTTGTGTGCCTAACGACGCATGTGCGGCGTCTGTGATTCTTCTATTTGCACGTCCCTGCCAATCCTCAGCGGGTGTGTGGTGCACATTAAAATAAGCGTCCGCCATTTTCAGCAGTCTGCATGTGGAGACATAGTATGTTATAGGTATATAACCACATGAGGCACATACTTTTATAAATACTTTTAGCATGCAAATTACTATTTCTAAGCTAATCTATAAATACTTGACATCCATTTAACTACATCTACAGTTGATTATAAAGACTTGGCATGCCATGTACTATTTATGTAATATATATAAAAAATATGCACGTACCTGGTGGGGGTGAGAGGGGATCATGGTATTACTTTATATGTCTTGGTCTATCTGTACCTCTATTATGGGGAATTGACCAGTTACATTCACAATAAGTTTTGAGACCAACCCCCGAATGAGGGGTACGATGCAGCAGACAACTACTAATATTATCAATATTATAGTTCCTAGTATTATTCCTGCTGCTTTGAGGTATCTTGTCCACCCAAGCTTATTGAACCAATCCCAAAACCCCTTCAGCTGAGTGTTCCAGTTGGATCTCTCCACATGTTCATCTCTCATGCGCTTCATTTCTTGAAGAACACCTGTCAGGCTGCCGTTAATATCAGTATGCATAGGGATTAAAGTACAACAATCTGTCCCGATATAATCACATAGTCCCTGGTCTCCGGCCATACGGGATTCCAGTACGAACCTATGTTGTAAAACCATTAGTGATGTAGCATGTAATTGTTCTTTTATAAGGTCTACGCCCTTTATTGTAAAATTTATAAACCTTTGTTGATTGTACCATAGGAGATTTATCCACCTACTATTTCGAGCTATGTATTGCGCATTGGTAATTGTTCCGACGAATGGTAACGAGCCGACTCCTCTCCCAGATTTTATCCAATCACTTCCTATAGCAGCATGTTTCTCTGGCACCCCTAATGGGACCTGATCCCATGTAATGTATACTTCATCTGACATTTGCCAATTCTGTTTGTGCTCAGTAGGAGTGCTTCTTTTTGTACGGTTTCTCATTTCATTAGGTGTCTTGTTGCTGAGTTTTTGATTATCTATTATTAATTTTAGTTGTCCTGTAAGCATTACTGGAGCACAGATACCTTCCCACTGAGGAGGCAGTGAGGATAGTATTTGCTCAGTATTGTGACACATCCAAAAAATGTCTCCTAAAGGGACAGATCCTTGCGCCAGACTCCTTACTCGGTATTGAGCTACTGTTGTAGGTTGGAAGTCATAGATAATATTTCCTCCATCTGGTACTATTTGTTTACAACTTATATTACTTTTAAGGCTAGTTTCACATAGTTTGATGTAGCTAACGTTCCCTCCTGCTGCCGGTGGGTACCACGGTATTTTATTACATTTCACCATCTCATCTGCAGTCTCCATTTTGCTAGAGGTTCTGTCGGTCACCTCTTCTAATTCTGTTCCTCGTGCTATACAAAATGGAAAGCTTAGTTTAGCCGGCTTTTGCACTACTGGAGGGAGGGAAGATGTACTCATTACTGTATTTATTGAGGAGGTTATTGCTTCGGGGCATCTTTCCTGTCTTTTGTCCATGATGGTAAACCTGCAGCCATATGCATAACACAGTGAGCAAAACATTCTGATATGTCTGTGCAGTCGCCTATTTTACTTCCGGGTATACTCTGAAGGGTCGGTAACTGCTTAGCATTATAACAGGCTATACAATCATCTTTAGGGCGCTTTTTAGCTGTAAACATAGCTTGAACCGAAAATTGTATCCATTGTTGAAACATGTTCATTTGCCATTGTGACGTTTTTAATTTATTCAGATCCCTTTTCTGTCTTTTGTTTATTAATTTTACTACTCTATGAGCTCTTTCTATCGTCATTATTTGTTTTGTTAGTATGTTTTGGCACATGTTTGTTTTGCATCTTACCGTAATGATCACCATCCCATCCCCACGGCAGTCCATGCTTTGTGGAGTTCCAAGCCAATGTTTTCCCATTGACTCGTCTCCTAAAATTTCCTCAGACATCACATAGTCATAACCTTCGGTTTGCACATGCATTGATGATTTATTCTCCCCACCGTTATTACTGATTATCCCCTGGTTAGTAGCTAGTGTTATCATTGCTAGTGCACATGTCTCTGTTTGACGCTTTACATGTGAGTGTGCATTGTTAGCGGTGAGCTTAATAAGATCCCCCCTTGTTAACCCAAAAAGGGTTAACAACAGAAGAAAACTAGTCAGATTCGGAAGAAGACGCATACGAGTGACGCCCAGACGGCGATGGAGTGGGCGGACACGACCCGCTCGCCGACCCAGACGTGCCGTCCGAGGGAGTGGATAGGGAGGGAGGGGGTGGGGAAGGTGAAGGTGAGGGATGTGGAGAAGGGGAAACAATTCCAGCACTGTCTGATGAGTGATGAGAAAAAGGTTCTTCCAGTGCCTCAGAGCTGGGTGAGTCTGAGACAGACCTGCTAGGAGTCTGAGTGGCAGGAGAATCATCATTACTGCTGCCAAAGTCAGAAGGCGAATCGGAAGCAAAAGAATGAACATTATCATTCTCAGAGTCCCCTGACAGTGAAGCCCTTCGGGCTGCCAAGCGGGCTGATCGTCTCTGGCCATCAGACGACGACGGGGCTGAGGATGCATCAGTGCTCGCCCCAGGTACGACATCAGACGCCTGTGAATGTGCTATGGTAGTATGCGGAGGGAGACTTGCTGCTGCCCTTTCAGCATGCGCAGAGCCCGTCGGTCCTGGATCAAGGCCAGGTGGGTCTGGTGGACGATGACGTGTGCAGTGGTTCTTATGGAACCAGAAGGGCTTACCTTCAACTTTTAGGGCAGTGGGGGTGGTAAGAACAACTTTAAAGGGCCCTTCCCTACGAGGTTCGTTCCACTGACGTCTAAATACTCGTATGAACACTCTGTCACCGACTTGGACGTCTCTGACGTCCACTGGAATACGTGTCTCGTCTCGGTTGTGAGCTGCTTTCACCTGTTGAAATATAAGTCTGTGAATACGGGTTAGGGACCTGAGGTAGTCCCCCAGTTCACGTTCAAGTTGCGCCAGGGAAATCTCCTCCTGGGGCCCTCGCACCTGTGGGAGAGGCATAGGTCGACCTGTAAGCATTTCATGAGGAGTAAGGTGGGTTAATCGGTTAGTTTGAGAACGCATTGCCATCAGTGCAATCGGCAACGCATCCACCCATGTCAGGCGGTTATTGCTATCAGCAATAATCTTTGCAATCTTGGTTTTGAGCACACCGTTGGCCCGTTCGACGGAAGCCTGTGACTGGGGATGATAAACACAACCAAACTTTTGTTTTATACACAACTGGGTGAACATCGCCTGGATGACCTGTGAAATAAAGTGAGGTCCGTTATCAGATGAAATAGTATCAGGCATACCAAACCTGGGAAACACTTCTTTACATAAAAACCTTGCTGCTGATTTGTGATCGTTTTTAGCAGTGGGGCAGGCTTCTATCCACCTGCTGAAACGACAAACAACCACAAGCATGTATCTCTTTCCCTGCACACGAGTTAACATGTCAACATAATCCATAATCAGATGACGAAAAGGGCCATCCGGCATGGGGATATGTGCTAAAGGTTGTGTGAACATTTTTCGCACATTGTACTTGGGGCAGTGTGGGCATATAGCTAATTCTCTGTCTACCATAGGTGTCAAATAAGGTGACCACCATACTGCCTGCAATTTTCGAACAACCTGCGCGCGCGAACAATGATCAGGTTCATGCATTATTCTGATAGCTGTTGGTAATAAGGACAAAGGAAGTACAAAATGTCCTCGGAAACTTCGCCACAACCCTGCATGGGGGTGTGATGTGCGTACCGCCCCCCTTTGCACCCACAAACGTTTTTCTGCTTCAGAGACGCTGTTCTGTGCCTCAATTAATGAGGCTAAATTAGTGATGGGTTCACAGTCAGCTGCAAGAACCATTGGTCCTTGTATTGCAGGTCCTGTGGCTTCTTTGGCTGCCTCATCTGCTAAGTTATTTCCTATTGCTATAGGTGTTTTTGCTGTCTGATGGGCCGTACATTTTACAATAGCTAACGCAGATGGGAGCTGCATGGCTTGTATTAATTCCATGACAGCCTGCCCATGTGTCACCGGGGTGCCATCAGTTCGAACAAAACCTCGCTGTTTCCAGATGCTCGCGTTTATATGGCATACCCCATAACCATACGCACTGTCTGTATAAATGGTGACTCTTTTACCTGTAGCTAATTTACATGCAGCTGTTAATGCTTTTATCTCTGCCAATTGGGCAGAGCAAGGTTGGTCAAGGCTCATGGACTGAACTTTTGTATAGGTGCCGTCGGGGTCAAGCCGGACCACTCCATATCCTGCTTTGTTCCCCGTCTCACCTCTGACGCATGACCCGTCAACAAACAATGTTAGATCGGACGGGATTGGGTGATTGTATAAATCCTCCCTTACTTTCATGAAGGCGTCCGTCTCCTTGAGACAATCATGGGGCTCACCTTCTGTTGGCAAAACCATCCTTGTGGCCGGGTTGATCGTGACACAACGTTGCACGGTAAGGTCAGGTCCTGAAAGCAGAACTTCATAACCAGTGCGACGAGCTTGGGTTATCACGAAGCGTGGGCTTGTGAGCAGTGCATGTAATTGATGTGATGTATACAAGAAAATAGGGTGGCCCATAGTAATTACTGAGGCCTTTTTGTATGCAAATGCCGCTGCTGCCAAGCCTTGATAACAAGGAGGCAGGCCTTCTTCAACTCCATCTAATTTTGTACTGTAATAAGAAATTGGTTGTTTACCTGTGGGGGTGTCTTGCATCAATACTGCACATGCATACCCTTGTCGCTCTGCCACGTACAGATGAAATGGTTTGCCATAATCTGGATTGGCCAGAGCAGGAGCCGTTTGGAGATCTTGTTTTAGCAGCTGAAACGCTCCCTCTGCCTCGTCTGTCCACTGTAACTGAGCCGACTGGTGTCCTTGGCCTGCGGCTTTAATAAGTGCTCTCAATGGAGCAGATTTGATGCCGTAATCACACACCCACGGTCTGCTGTAACCTGCCATGCCAAGGAAAGACAACATGTGACCAAAAGTTTGAGGTTTGGGCAATTTGGTAATGGCTTCTATTTGGGACGGTGCGATAGACCTCTTGTCCCCACTGAGTTGCCTGCCGAGGTATTCTACTGTTTGTTGGCAGAATTGTAATTTTGGTTTACTTACTTTGTGTCCGCCTTCTGCCAATGAAGTCAACACCGTAATGGAGTCTTTTTCACACTGCTCTTTTGAGGCAGAACAGATCAAAATGTCATCAACATACATCAACATGGTGGATGGTAAGTCTAAGTGATTCAGATCATTTGCCAGCACACGATTGAAAATAGATGGTGAATGTACAAACCCTTGGGGTAATCGTGTGTACGTATATTGCTGACCTTTGTACGTAAATGCAAACAGATACTGGGAATCTGGATGCACAGGCACACTGAAAAATGCTGAACACAGATCTATCACAGTGAACCATTTTGTACCCGGGGGTATGTTGCTTAACAATGTATGGGGGTCTGGTACTATCGGTATTTCTTCTGCTACAATGGCATTGATTAATCTTAGATCATGGACTAATCTATATTCATTACCGTTAGGCTTTTTGATGGGAAAAATTGGTGTGTTACAGGGGTTTACTGTCGGTTTTAGAACGCCTACAGTTTCTAATCCTGTTATAATGGGCTGTATGCCTTCTACTGCTTCATGTTTGAGGGGGTATTGTCTTTGAAAGGGTAATTTAGCATTTAATTTGGTGGTGAATTTAATGGGGTCAGCTGATTTTACTAAACCTACATCTGTTTTGCTTTTGGACCACACCTGCTCAGGAACTTGTTCTAATAGTGATGCGTGCTCCTCAGTCACCGCCATTTGTCTTTTCCCAGGCACTTTGATGTGTTCTGCTATTACTTCATCTGCTTGTGAAAATGAGATTTTGAAGAATAGTCCATCTTTTGATACACTAATCCGGTTCCATGCAGTATCGATCCATTCTGTGACTTTCTTGGCTTCTTGAATCATGGGACCCAGGTCATGCGACTCGTACTGGTCAGCAATCAGCAATGTGACATGCGGCGCTGAGTCAGTGACCTGGAACCATTCGGCAATGTCTTTTTCAGGAAACTTGACAACGGCTGCGGCTCCTTGTGGCCCAACCATTATGTCAGCATATTGGATGACAGTTGTTTTGTTGTTAATTTCTTCATCCCAGCTTTTCTCATAGTCTTCATGTTTCTGTCCTTTATCATAAAACATGGTGCAATGGAGGAGTAGGAAAGGCTCTTTGGATTCATCGTAGTGGTTCATTATCAGAGGTCTCCATGTTTCCCACTCCAATTGGAGGAAAGAAGTAGGTGACGTGAGTTTCATCCAAAATACTTGGTCTTCTGGGTCATGATTTGTCATTTGTAGGGTCATCTGTGGGCCCAGTGGCATCATGAAGGCTTTGCTGTTGTCAGTTGCTTCAAAATAAATTCCATTTGGAGTGCATTTAATCTTTGCGTTGAGCTGGCATAACACATCTCTGCCCAGCAGATTAATTGGCGTATCTGCTGAATAAAGTAGTGGTGCATACACAGTCTTTTCTCCTATAATCATGGGAACTGGCTCAGTCATGGGTATTATTTGGGTTTTCCCAGAGAAACCTACCGTTCGAATCTTTGATGCTGAGAGAGGCAGACCAATTCCACTATTTCCTATGCAGGAGTACGCAGCACCTGTATCAATCATGAATTGATGATGGCTGTCGTATATTGTGACATCAATTGTGGGTTCCGTTTGTGGGCGTTGTGTTAATACAGGTAGAATGGCCTCTCTTTCAGGTTTCTCTGGGCACCCCTATTGCCAGTACGCTTCAGGCCCTGCTGCACTGCTGGCAGGTCCTGTGGCAGGGTGCTGGGGTCCCATCCATGGATTGGTTGGGCAGTCTCTTTGCATGTGTCCGACTTGACCACATCCCCAGCACTGCAGCCTCAGCTGCTGTTGTCCCATTTCTGGACCCGCCTGGGGCATCCGCTGGTATTGTCCGTGAGGGGGCCTCCTCGGGGCTCCTTGTTGTCCTCTCCATCTGCCCCGCATGGGTGGCCCCCCTCTTCCTCTTCCAGTCATCACGTGCGGGGGACCTGTTCCCTGATTTAGATGGACATGGATGGGGGGAACCTGTTGAGTTTGGGCCCCTCCTGCAGGTGGTGCTGTTGGATACTGCATCTGCTGTGTGGGTGGAGGGATGGTGGGAGATATCACTGGGGCTTGAACGACTTCACCTCCTGCTGGTCCACTCTCAGCTGTGGGAGGGGCTGCCACTGTCAGCGCGGCTTGATGTTTGGGCTTCTCTCTGTCTCTCTTTGCTTTTGTTAATTCTCCAATTTGCAGTTGGGCCAACTTTGTGGCCAGCATCTTGCTTTGGTCTTCAAGCGCTTGTTTTTCAGCTCGGTGCATGTTTACATAATGTATGACATGCTCAGAGAACGCAGGCCAGTCCATTTTTATGAGTCCCACCACTCCATCCAGTTTGGCCTGTACTTCTTTGGGCATGGCACCTTTAACGTACATTTTAAATAGTGCCTTGGTTGATTCTTGCTCATCCCATTCACTTCCTGTCTCTGCTTTCCACATTTGTTGAAACTTGTGCAGAAACTGGGCTGGGCTCTCATCATCTTTTAGACATTCTTCTTTCAGCTTGGTTGGGTCTCTGCGTGAGGGATATTTGTTTCTCAGGGCTTCCCATACTCGGGGTCTCATATGGTTGAAGGGTAACCCATCACACCGGTGTCCGCGCATGACCCCTGGAAGCCCAGCCTCCACAAACACTTCTTTGGCTGCTGAGTGTCCTGCCATTTTTATTAGCAGTGCTTTGATGTCTCCTGCTGCCAAGTTGATGCCTCCCGTGATTTCTTCTAACTTTTCTATCCATTTGTCTGCTCCGTCTGCCAGCGGAGTCAGTCTTCCTGCAAGCGTTATCATGTCCATAAATGACAATGGCATGTACCTGTCATCATTAGGTCCCTTGGAAATTAAAGGCATGATCTTAGCCTCCTGCCCCTGTGCTGCTGCACGTAGCTGTGCTTGCGATCTCGTTTCCATTGCATGATTGCGGTGCTCTTCCACCTCCACATCCACCTCAAGTTCAGTTGCAAGTTGTTTTTTCACACCTGAAAGCATCGCTCTCCTTTCCGTGACCTCCCGAGGTCTTACAGCTGGGCCCTTCCCGCTCTGTCTGGTCCTGCTGACAAAATGTGGGGATATTATGTCGTTCCCATCATCCAGACGTTCAGCTGCGTCCCATAGTTCCATATTTCTTTCTCTTTCATCCTCTTCCTCTTTTTCTGCTTCTGTGAGCATAGTTTTGAAGTGCTGGTCAGGGTGGTCTGCGAGGTCAATCTGGGCTGCCTCCTCCATCCGCTGCTCAATCTCCTGTCTTTGCTTCTCCTCTCGTTGCTTTCTTGCACATCTCTGTAATTCTTTTAAGTTTCCCTCATATTCCTTTACTTCTTTTCTCAGTCTTTCCACCTCCTCTTGTTCCTCTTTTTTTCGACTTTCTGCTTCCCTCTGTCTCTCCAAACGTTCCCTATGTTTCCCCCAGCTTCGGGTTAATTTAAGGCACTCCTGCAATTCCTCCAGCTCTGCAGTTGTTCTTTCTTCCACTGATTCTGACCTTTCTTTTGGATTTGATTTTCTAAGTGCCTGAGGGAGAGTCGTGGGCCATCCGACTGATGCGGGCAAATGAGCCCTAGGAGGTGTCGGTGGGCTGGAGCAGGCACTATCCTCCTCCTCATCTAACGAGCAACTTGGCATCTCTTCTTGGCTTATATTTCCCCAATTTCTCTGCTGTCTATCTCTTTTTCCTTTTTCTCCCTCCCCCTCGTTATCCATTACTAATTTTAACCTCCCTGTGATTTTACCCCTACTAATTTTATCTGTACACACTGGGTACTGCCCTGCTGCTGTGGCATGGTAAGGTGGTGGCTTAGAACCAGTAAACTCAGGTGCTGTTGGGATTTTATTACTTTCAACTTTAAAATATCGCAAGATATCTCTCTGTTCAGCATGTTTCTGTTTTTTACGCAACTGCATTTGGTCATTTCTTGCATCGTTATGCCGCAGCCTTTCTTCTACTTCATCATAGCATAACGGGTCAAAGCTACCTTCTATAGGCCAACGGTTTTTCCCCGATGTTATTTTATGCCATTCCGTCATGCATTTTTGAATTCTGCGTTTGTTAGAAGGATGTGTTATCATTACTAATTTAGCAGGCGTCAGTTCCTTAGTCTGTTTGCTCACATTGGTTCCCATGGCAGTCAGCAGTCAGCGGACACTGTGGCCTGTGTCTATTTACTTAGGGCTGAACGATTTTGGAAATAATCTAATTATGCTTCTCCTTGCTACTGTAATTTTAATGTGATTATTTCCGATCTGATTTTACTCACATATAAACAACAAATCTACTTTGTTTCCTTGCTGTGCAGCTCAATTGTTAAAAGACTCACCGCATCTAAATTCAGAACAGCAATGATTGTGTTTTAACCTAACTATATTTTAACCTAGGTTGCAATTTTTTACCTTTCTCTTCATTAATCGTAAGTAAAGAAAGAATGGCCTATACCTAGAGTTGTTTGTACCCAAGGACTAGTTACACCTAGAACCTTTATTGTTTCTATTAATCAGAATGTTATTCAATAGACTAGCTTTTAGTTAATTTGGACATTTAATCCTTGTTAAATTTAAGGTGCAGTCTACAGGCAAGTCTAGCTTTAAACTAATTGATCTGTATTTTTATGCTACGTATGATTATAGAGACTTCCAAATCCAGTAATAAAATTAGATTATCTCCCTGCTGCTATTGTCTTTCTTTTAGCTAACGTTTTTGTCAACACCTAATGGACACGTTTTAGTTTTATAATTGTTAGTAGCTACAAATTGTAAACTCTGTGATTTTGGAAATTGCGTTTATATTAAGACTGCTATTAATTGTCCAGCCCAGCTATTTACTAACCCTCTTAGTCCCTATTTGTCTGTTTTTTTTTATCGGTTCCTGCTCTTTCCAATATAGATTTTTCCTTTTTTAACTTTTTACCTTTTTCGATCTGTTATATTTCAACAATCTAGGGTTAGGGTATTTCTGTTATGCTGAACTTTTCTTGTTTTATCCTTTGTTTTATAGTTTTTTATTATATATATTTTACTACTATCAGTTATTATTGTTTATCATTATCTTATCTTTTTATGCTTTATTGCTTAAATTTTATTTTGTTCTATACTTTGTTTCTTTCGAATATATATCTGTATCCTTATCACTGTCAATTTATTATTTATTATTATCTTATTTCTATGTATTATTATTATAGTTCCCGTTTTCCCTTATTTCCCTTTTTAACAATTAATCTACACTTTACATACACTAACACAGACAGACATGTATTTTAGCTCTCACCTATTGCACTTCTTGTGCGTTACTCTGCAGGTCTATATTATTCTTACAATAACTTTCCTCACTGTCTCTTACAGTGGCATACGCGTTTTTCCCAGCTTCCCGGCCTCACTTCCATGCTGGGAAAGTGAGGGACGTCTCCTTCGAGCGGTACTTTATACTCTGGTCTATCGCTTAGGCCAGGTCTCGTTAATCATCAATACTTTTGCACAACTTCATAGCACATTTCCTGACTATCACTTAGTCACTAATACCCTTATTCTGCCACAAATATGAACCATACACTAAATGCATCCACTGCTCCGAGCGGCTGTCTCACCAGACTTATGTCAATCACTTTGACCGGTCTGTCCCTACTTCTCTACCTATTATCTATTTCAGATACAAAACAGTTCTTTGCATCAATCAATACCTTACACAAAAATGCATCAGTTTTTCGTTAGCCATATATTCATGCACATATACTTTTTTCATCAATTGATACCTTAAACAAAATTGCAGCAGTTTACATTAGCCATATATTCAACACTTTAAACAAACATGCAGCCACATACAATTAGCCATACATTCAACACTTTTAAACAAACATGCAGCCACATACAATTAGCCATATATTCACATACACATAAAACGACAATGCAGCCACACACACACACACACACACACACCTCTGGACCGCTCCCCAGCTTATTCTGTTCTTCCTTTATGTTATTTTTGTATATATTCTTCTTGTTATGTTATTGTTTTGTGTATATTACTAAATTTAGATTACTAGGTTCTTTTAGGAGGGCTTTGTGATACCTGACATCCACTAGCCACCTGCCGGAGGCCGGTTCCCCACAAATTTAGATAATTATAACAAATTAGTATCTCACCTGTATTGGTGGATTCTTAAGGGCCCTTGGGGTTCCTGGCGTCCAACCAGTGGCAGCAGTCGTCCGGGATCACGCGTCCTCCTGGCTCGGCTCGCCAAAATGTTGTGGATGGGCCTCCCCACAACGTAATGATTTGCACTAAGTCCTTCAAAAATTCTAAGTTCTTGGTAAGGCAGTTAAAAATATCAAACAGTAGTCAAAAAGTGAACAAAGGTAGCTGAGTCTCAGTCCAGGGTGGTTTATTGCAACAACACAAGACAACCACACGTGAGATGTGCTCCGGACAACATCATCTGACAACATACAGAAAGCGGTCGGTTTAAATACATTCTCTGGATCTTTGAGCTCCTCCTGTGAGCCACTCCTTTTTTACATAATTTCCATTGCTTTTTCCACGGATATCTTTGTTAATTTTTTACCTATCAGTGGAAACTTTTATGGGGCGTGCTTTTTTAAAAACATGGTTACACATCACAGCTCCTCCCAATCATGGCCCCTCACTTACTGCTCATTTCCATATGGTTACACGTCATTACCTTTTCGGACTTGGACCTTGCATTTTCTGTGTTCATTTTGGAGTCTTTCATGTTCTGCTTTACATTGCAAATGGCTTGCCCTTTTGACCCAGAGGTTTTTCAATTTCCCCTGGTAAATTGGTAAATTCCATTGACCCCCTAATTCTTATTCTGGACTTGTTGGTGACACACACACATGTTTCTTAGGTGAATGTTTACAGCACACCCTATACCCATTGTGATAAGAATACATTTATTATAAGATATTCATTGTGAGATATTAATCCACTACACTATCAGGCTCCTCTCCTGTGGAACCAACTCCCAGTTTTGGTCCGTGAGGCAGACATCCTGTCTACTTTTAAGACTAATCTTAAAACTTTCCTTTTTGACAAAGCTTATAGTTAGAGTGGCTCATGTTACCCTGAGCTACCTCTATAGTTATGCTGCTATAGGCTTAGGCTACTGGAGGACATCAGGGCCTATTTTTCTCACTCTACTGATTTCTACTGTTCTCCAGTCTACTGTTCTCCAGATTTGCATTGCATTACATTGAAATTACTGTTGTCATTTCAGCTTTTAACTTTTTGTTCTCTCTCTTTTTTCTTCATAGTAGGTACACCTGGTCTGACGTTCTGTTGACTGTGAAATCATCCAGGGAGGACAGATCACCGACTATTGCCATCTAATGTAGAACAGATTACTAGATCAATGTGTGCTTCTGTGCTTTTTGTCTGTCTTGTTGTGTCTCTGCTCTGTCTTCTGTAACCCCCAGTCGGTCGAGGCAGATGACCGTTCATACTGAGCCCGGTTCTGCTGGAGGTTTTTCCTTCCCGCTAACGGGTGTTTTTTCTTTCCACTGTCGCTTCATGCTTGCTCAGTATGAGGGATTGCAGCAAAGCCATGTACAATGCAGACGACTCTCCCTGTGGCTCTGCGCTTCTCCAGGAGTGAATGCTGCTTGTCGGGACTTTGATGCAATCAACTGGTTTCCTTATATAGGAACATTTTTTGACCAATCTGTATAATCCGACCCAGTCTGTATAATATGATTGAACCTAACTTGTAAAGTGCCTTGAGATGACATGTTTCATGAATTGGCGCTATATAAATAAAATTGAATTGAATTGAACCAGTTTCAGCTTGACGTGCATCAAACCAATCACCCAAAGCGAAGAGCAATTCTAACCCCATTAACTTTCCTTATTTCTTTTTTTGTCTCATTTCTGCTTGTTTTAACAGATAGCTTTTGTAAGCAACCCTGGTTGCATTTTATGTCCCCCTGTTTGACTCTTGTTTGAAACAAACCTTTAAGCTGTAGTATGCTGTGAGCAGTAACTCATTGTTTCCCTTTAAAAACATCTCCCCCTAATCATTTAACTGCTCCACACTGCTCTAGATAGATTTATCTTTTTATGAGACTTTAAACCTGTTTCAGTCATCTAACATTAGTGTAATTGATAATACACCAAAGCATAATTTTAACCCCAAGTGAGTCAACTCTTTAACAAGTATCTAGTTCTAGTTCTCATGTGTTTAGTTTACCCTTGATAAACTTTAAGCAGACATTACTCCAAGTGTTTTTCTTACATTTTCAGTTATCCATTATTATTATTAACTCTTATTCTGCATTCTTACAAATTTAGGATCTGTATCCGTTAAATTATAATCACCCAGTGATCTATGAATCCTTATTTTATGTTTGCACTGTCTTATCCCAGCAGATCAAAATCCCATTCTAGAATTTGCTTTTTTTTGTTTCATCAATCACTGTCTGTTCTGATTATTGAAGGAATTGTGTAGTTCCTTCACACCCTCTAAAGTATTGACCACCTGTTGGTAAATGATCAGCATTAAGTTTTGCCCCTCTTTTAATTCTTTGTTTAGCCTTATTATCTGCATTTTAATCTGTGGATTATAGGAATTCTTTGTTTGAACACGTCTCTGTGTCCGTATTTGTTTAGGCCTGTATAATTTTGTTCTTTGCATTTTAAGTGTGAACCTGGTCAGGATAGAGAAAGTTATCTCCGATGCTCCTTTTGGCAACCCCAGCAAACCCAAACACAAAAAATGTTCACAGTCAGTGTTAGGTTACAGGTAATCCCTGTGGGAACACGACGTCGTCTCCTTGGTCCAACCTGGTTCCAAGCGCCTTGGCCATCGAAACACTCCACCACCTGCGACAAATCTCTGACATTTTCAAACCACAGCAGCTATTCCTGGGTGTCCATACCCCTTGTCTGTGAAATGTCTCTCGTCGTACGCCCAGGCTTTCAGCTCATCTCCTGTTATGTGTCCCCCTTTAAAGCCCATTTACCCCAAGTTGCATATTGTTGAATCCCCATTTTCAAATGTTCTTTTGTTGAGAGTCCAAGAGTGTGTTCTAGGTGCGTTTCCTGAACGCCAACCTCTCCATGTCATGTTCGTGAAACCTTGTAGTTGAATTCCATCACCTGTGAAGCAAAGCAGTCATGCATAGTCCTGTTCAAGATGTTTTTAGCACAGCAGGAGTTTCACTGTTGGGTGCCATTGCAGCTCTGATGTTCCTCAGAGCCAACCTTCATGCATTGATATCATGTTCAAGCTGTTATCCTCCTATCATTATCTTGTGTCCAGGAGTCGCTTCTGCTTTCCTGACCAGATTCCAAACTATCTAATTGACCTCATTTCTTTTCTGTATGTACGCAAGAGGATAATCATTAAATTATCCTGGTCTAAAAGACCTCTAGGCTAAAAGATGGCTAAACTATGTTTATGTGTTTTTTCCTTCTGGATGTTTTAACATCTAGTTAAAGGACAACTATTGTGCTATTTTGTGTTCAAACAGAGAGATGTTAAGTCTCCTCAAACCTTTAAGTTAACTGCGTACAATTCCAAACTATTTTCACTGGTGCTTTAATCCCTAATTTACCCATATTAGTTAGAATAAGTCATTATTCTAATCTTGCAGTTTTATCCATTTAAATCCATAACCTTCGTGGTGCTTTATTGATGTCTGCCGGAGTGGCAGATTTTACAGGCATCCTAATTATTTGGTTCTTATTTGCGCCTCTGCTTACTTTAAGATACCCAGTAAATGTTGTGCTCACAATATCTCCTTCGCTTCAACAGGTAGCTTTAAGGTCTCAGAGTTTATTCAGCTTATACTGAAAAATGTATTTGCTCACTCGGCCATTAATTGAATCATTTATCCTGTTAACTGTTGCTGTAATGCCTACTTCAACTTTTTCGCCCACTAGTTGTTTCATGATCCTATTTTATCTCTTATTGATGTAAATGTACTGTTTCCCATATCGTCTGAATCGCATACATTGTTCTTATCCACCTTCCTTTTACGTTTAAACGGCCCCTCTATGTATCCCACTCCTTACTTTAATCACCAATTTTCATAAATTGTCAAACCTGTTTAGGTTTAGCATACTTTCTTAAGCTGCTCTATGCTTTCATCAGGTAAATTAACATTTTGATGCAAAATTAATTTCTTTTAGCTGTGTCCCCTATTTCTTCTCGTGCACCTTGTGTTTTGCGAAGCTTAAAGGCGCCTCTTTGAATCTTATTCAAACCCCTTGTGGGGTTAATAAAATTCCAAAACATATCTATATAAAATAAAAACTCTGTTAGAAAAGTAAAAGAAAAATCCTCCTTATCAGCGGCATCTTATCTCATTGTGATCGGGCCAGAACCTCTCTCCCGAATGCGTTTGACCTTCATATAGCTCGCTAATAGCTCTGACTTAAAACAATTAACATCCTAGGGGTTTAATAATAATCTTGATTGCTTTTAATCTGAAAGTTTTCTCCTAAGCGCATCCGCCAATGTGTTTGTTTCTAATGTGTGTTTTGTTTTTTAATTGTGTGCAGGAAAATCTGATGTGAAATGCAGAAGAGGTGTCTGCCAACTCATCTTTGTTTCGTGTTGCGGTCCATTGAAGGTTATCCTATGCCTCTGTCTTTGCCCCCGCAATTAGTTGTCCATTTTCAGTCCTCATGTCTGAGTTCACCAGCACAACATCCTTCCAGGACGAGCATTGTCCATGAATCTTCTTTCTCCAATCGTTGTGCCTGAAACCACAAGGAATTCTGCCAGCATTTTGCCAATATGGATTTTTCCCAAAATCAAATTGTCTAATACAAGAATTGTCCATCTTCATCCGTAGTGTAGTGTACATAAGTTGAAAAGAAAAAAAATTAAAACAAAAATTACAGTAAAACTTTCTCAAAACAAAATCAACCACATCGTTCCCTCTAAAACAAACTATTCTTAAAGTTCTTCATCTTTACCCCAGATCTTGATCCCTTAAAAATATATCCAAGCAAAATATTTTCAGATTGTTCAACCTCTTTGTATAAGTTTAATAATAAAAAACATATTTCTCTTAACCTTGTAGCATCACATTCCCCATTAAACCTCTATGCAGCTTCTGTAAAAATTGCTAATTTTTGTGCAAAATTTGATTAAAAACTGGATTAGGCAAGAGTCAAGTACATCACCTTTTTCCTCCGTCCCCTGGACCACTGTGGCACCGCTTGGTACTAACTTGTCTCTGAGAATGCCTAAGAAAAGAGACTAAAATCTCTCTGTTAGCACATTCCAATTATATATATGACCAGGTTTCTTTGCAAGAAAAAGGCAGAAAACAGGAAATGAATGTTAATGTGAGTCAGTGGAGAGGGGAACAGTGGGAAGGGGTACATGAAAAATTTCTATAGCCACCTTTCTCCTCCAGAAGGTCTCCATATTACCTGGTGTCTAAGTTTGTTAAAACTTAGCATAATTTAGTCACCTTTGTCAATCCCTGCATGTCCATTTTAGATCATTACTTCTTACCATATGACCTGAAAGAGCTCGCTTTCCAGAGTCTTCTGTTGGAACAAAGGTGGCTTTAGCAGCTTCACCTCCCATCATCTCAAAGAAGTAGCTCAGAGAAAAACAATTCTGTTAGTGTTTTAGGTGACAAAAGAAAACCTGGTCTTTTTAGTGTCTTGGTTCTTAACGTGATGTGTCTAAGTTCTTGGTTGGTCCAGGGGAGGTAGGAATCTCTCGTTCCTTTTCTTTCAGCATTTTGTATTAAAACATCTCCTTCTCTTAATTTATCTGCCAAGCAACCTTGAAAGTTGTCACTTTTTTGCCACTGGTGATGCAAAAATTAAAGCAAAGGAATAATTTAACAAATAAATAACCAAAATATATATAAAACAATAAAAACCCCAAACAAAAAGTCTCCCAAGGAGCGTAATCTGTGTGTTCCAATAGATTATTGTCTTATAACAGTCTTTTGACTTCTTTCTGGTCCTTGGACTATGTGTATTTTAATACCTTTATTTATATACAACTTTTCAATCTTAATTGGTCATGGGTGAAACTTTGAAGCAATCATTTTCTCTTTCAAGTTGTCGAGCTTCTAGTGTTTTTCTATACATAAGAGTTTTCCCCGTAATTCAGTACATTGAGAAGGCTACCCAAAAACAAACAGAGATTAGAATTAGAATTTAACCCTTCAGAAGCTCGCCTTTTTCTATTTTTGCTGATATATTTTTCATGCCCCCTCAGGCCAGAACACACTGAACCCAGCCTCGCCTTAACATTTGGATGTTTACATCATGGTCAGATTTGTTTATCATATCTTTTGTCCTGTTTCAGGTTAAACTGTCCCTCTGAGGTTCGCCTCAGCTCAGCATAACATAAGATGATTCTGTAACTGATGACATGCTTAATGTGGCCTTCTGATATCTTAATGCTCCTAAAATTTTCTCTTTAGGCAGCTGTAAAATCTTTAGTTAAAAATCTCCCTTTAAACATATCCCATCCAGTTCCATTTCTCCCAAACAATCTCCCATATTCTCCCCATATGATGTTTGCCATTTTATTAATGTTCTAAAATTACAATATAAAAAGCCTCTACTCTATTATTGTTTCAGCTGTCATGAATTCATTGTCAAATACAAGCCAAGCGCAATCTAATGGCATAACTGAATACAGCCCCAACGCCTCTGGTTACTGTACTGCATAATTAAGCTTCAAACGAAAAAATAAAAAACCTTTATCCCCAGTCCCAAATATTTCCTACAACCCTGGGATATTTTTGTTTAAGACACGTTAACACCTCTCAGTGTAACAATTTAATTTGGCCGGATATTTAATGTGGGAAGAAAACAAATTTTGTTATTGAAGTCTCTCTTTTCCTTTCTTCA